>JAWWEN010000001.1:9756063-9818689 GCA_035582955.1 Sycophila texana | reverse complement strand
TAGCGCTTAGAAATTTTCATGCGACGTTGCAAATATTTGAATTGTTCTCCGAGTTTCAATTCGAGGCGAGGGTACCTATATTAATTACTTTTTTGTATTTTAGTATTAAGGGGCTTCTATGAATTAGTTAGGCGCTTACTAAGGGAAATTATTACTATTATTTTCTTACTTGATTAGTCAATTTATGAATTAGGAAATTTATGAACTATAAAGCTTAACAAAAATTTAAGCGATAATTCCTATTGCTTTGTGTTATGCATGAACTGTGTGGAAGTCCAGTTGATAACACTGATAAGATCATTTTCTCGCGGCCTCTTTAAATTTTGTTTATATTCGTAATAAAAACGAATAATTACTCGATACCGTCTACATCATAGTTTATTTAAAAACAAATATATATATAAAACTAAAGTAAAATATTTGTTTTCGTGTGCAAAAAATATGTAGGATAAACGTGATTAGCATTAAAACCAATTTCAAACCATTTTATATTTATATTATTCATTTTAATTTTGAATAGTAATTTAAGTAAATAAATCTTTTTATTACTTGCATTTCGAATAAAGTCGTTATCAATAAATTACGAATCCATTTAAAATGTATCAAAACATAAACAAAATATATGTTGTGCGTACTATCTATAATACACATTTGTAAATATTTATTTACATTTTGATTCTCATTTGTTTTTACTCACGAGTATGATTTCAACAGGTAGTTTTTATTACTTTGTTTCGTTCTATACACAATAAACAATAACAAAGAAGTTACACACCAGGGCGGTTTTTAATTCTAAATAAAATTGTATCAAAAATTCACCTGCAAACGTTTTAAACGAATGTAAACAACAATGATAATTAATATAATTATTGAATAATTAAACTAATAGTAATCACCAATTTATCGTGTAAGCATGAATTTACGCACATATTTCAGATGCACGCATGTGGAGGAAAAATCGATGTTACCATGGGGTTCGAGCGAAACTCGCCGGAGCCTTTAAGATAGCCATTGAGTTCACGATCTGAGTGTCGGCAGTTCACTGACTTTCGCGTGAAAAAAGCCACCCATGGGACAGGTTATTTAAAAATGGCGGACGCATCGTCTTCCGACACTACCTCAGACTATTTCAACGAATGTTTATCCGATTATTCGTCGGAAAAGTCCACGGAATACGTAGTCGGCAGTCAGAGGATAAGCCTCATTAGCAGGCGGAAGGAGAGGAACCTCCTGCAGAAGCTCTTCACTCGGGAAGTGAGTAAAATCGATTTACGAAAAAATCACCGAGCCTCTCCCTCGGCTCGAGGATTCTCCTTTTTTTTTACTCCGAGCGAACGCCTCGAGATTATTGACAAAGGACTCGAGTTGATTTGCCATCGCGAAGAATGAATATTACTTTAGTCGTGGAATTTCTTTTGGCGTCGCTCTGTATATTCTGCTTGGCTGGCGTTCGATTTTAATTCGACGCCACCCCGCGGATGCTTCCTCAGAAATTTTCAGGGACTGCGTTTTGGAGCAAGCGGGTTTTATCGATTTTTCATAAGTTTTCAGGGTCGCCGCTTTTTGTTTGTTCATTCAGTCAAATCTTTTGTGTGCAAATAATTCTTAGAGCTAATAGGCAACTTTATTTAATCTTCAACAATTACTTTAATATTATTATTTTTTTTTTTTTTGGAGACTTCTTATTTTGAAAGTTTACTAATTTTTCTATAAGACAATATGATTGATATAATTTGTAATAGAAGACAAATTTGTTACAAATTAAGTAGAGTTTTTCTATCTGTAAATGAAAAAGCTGATTTAAGTTATTCAATTTTTATTTATTTTTTTTCATTTAGATAAGGGGCAATTTGACACAGCATAGCTATGCCCCGGAAGAAAGACTGTTCACAACAATACCCTCATGGCGTCACCTATCGTTGTTGCAAGTTATTCCCAAATCAGCTCTCCAAGCAGGGTAATTATTTTAAGCAAATGATGGATGAAAACCACTGCAGATAATCTGACAAAAAACTGATTTTTTAGGCATATTGTTATGGGGCTCACACAGTGCGGACGATTTTTATTAACGTATACTTATAATCTAGATGTTGGAGTTCCAGGAAGTCTTTTCAAATATTTTTTACACTGGTGGGCTTTTACTCCTAATAGAGTAGCCCGAAAAGTAGCTGAAGTTACTTTGTTCGGTAACTATAGTATCTACAAAGAGCTTAGTATTGTTATTGCACAGTGGCCAACTGAGAGGAATAAACTAGTTATCCATGGCCTGTGGTAAAGAAATATTTAGATCATTTTTGCTTTTTAAATATTTTTCAAGAAACTTAATATATTTCTTATAAATGTTTTTCAGTTCCAATTTCCAAATGCAGTCTCAACAAACTGACAAAGCATTTGTTACTATAACCACAGTTCCGTCTCCTGGTAATTGCAAAGATTGCCAAAGTATAGCATCTTCCTATGAAGAGGAAGAATTAGCAGCTAGCTGGGATACCTGTGTACGCTGCAATTGTTTGCAGCATGGCCTCACCGTACATACAACATACGAAGTGATCTCACCTTACCCGAAATTTCGTGCACTTGTATGTCTGAATTATACAAATCACATAGTAGTTAACACAGGAAATTTCTTACACGTACTCAGAGTGGATTTAGACAACATGAAAGCGATAAATCAGAGGATTATTGAGAAACAGGATGCAACTCTTGTTGACATTGAACAATTAGATGTGATCAATATTGCCGAAACAGAAGAGCCAAAGGCTGAAATTTATGATAGCTTAGACGAGAAAGGGATGACTCCAGAAAGTACCTCTGTGGTTTCTCCCAAATGCGACTCCAGCATAATGGAGTACGACTTCAACGACGAGACGCAATGCAGGGTGTACGACCGAATAGAGAGTGAACATTCATTAAATACCTCTAGCAGCAATCAAAGCGATTATGTCTGTGATAATAAGTCTAGTATTAGTATGAGCGAAAAAGTATGTACGTGTCTGGACAATATACAGTGTCAGTGTGGTTATTCCATAAATTCAATTTCTCAGTCTGAACAAGCAATCTCGGTTAGGGATAAGATTTTACAAGACTTTTGCGAGGACATGTCACAAGAATTAAGTATAGGAAGTGATCACATTACGCTAGTGAAGCATCCCCCGTGTTCGCCAAGATCGACTCCGCAAAGACTGCCACCGGACTTGAAGCCCGTTACGTGGCTCTCGCCGCTCTTTACACCCCCTTCCGACATTTTGAAAACACGCAACTCAGAATCTAGTCACAGAAATTCACCGCAACCCAGTGTTTCTCAGGGCAACTCTTGCATCAACGTCACATCGAAAAACTCGCCACTTCACTCGATATCCATAGGTACCACCGCCCCATCGTCACCCCGTTTAATGTCGCCACCAATAACTAGATCTTTTAGGTAATTTAAAGTTTTTATTTTAGTACTTTTTAACTATTTAAAATAATAATTAAATAAATAGTTGCAAAATTTAAAATTAATTTTTTTAATTTTACGTTTTTGATCAGCCAAATCACTCATTTCGTAATTCTTAATTCACAGGCATTCAAGTTCGAGAAAACGTGCCAATGCATACTCATTGCCATCGAGCCTTAGCTCCCAACCGCGAACTCGGGCCAGCCACAAGCTTAACCTGGAGGCGGAAAAAGCGTACGAGTTCACGGACGACGCCCTGGAGACGTGCGAAAAGCTAAGCTCGTTCCGCAAACGCCGCCTTGCCGACAAGAAGTACGAGTTTTGCGACGAAGCCGAGGACGCCGAAAATATAGTTCCTTTCAAGCATCTACGCGACCAGTCGAGGCACCGGAGCTGCACCGTTCGGCAGCTCTCGCCGGCGGCCTCGCCGCTGCCTAACGGCAGGCGACACCACGTCGACTCGGAGCACAGCGAGTCCGAGGACTTTGGCGCGTCCGAGTCCCACGTACTTAGCGATATCTCCACGATGGATCTGAGTATGTTTTTGTTTACTTTCATATAGGATTGAAGTGAAAAAATTTAGTACTGGAAAATGCAAGAACGAATTACAATTTATTTTAAAATAATTAGTTTTTGCTATTTTTCAGCAGTCTTTTTACGTTCTTCATCTAGCGAATATCCAAATATTACATCGCAGAAACTACAAAATTTGAAGCCCATTTATATTGACTCTTATGAAATTTTTATCGAGATAACGAAAACTTTTATAATAATTGGAAAATTAAGGAAAATTAAAAGTTAAAAAAAATTATATATTTAGCTCTTGCTTTTGTCCTGAATAGATATCAGTAAATAGAGTATGAGTAATCATAACTTGAATACAATTTCACAAATTTTCATACTGCAATATGGAAAATTAAGAATGTATTTAAAAAATAATTTATACGGAAATATGTCTTTACATATCTGTTATGATGAAGATAGTAAAAGCATTACTAAAATGTCGCAACAAACGACCTTTCTGTTTTATACAATATTTTTTTATTGCAACATAAAGAAAATTTGAGGAATTATATTTACAGATTAAATTTTACGAAGTTCGAATATTCTCACAAAATAGATAGACTTCAATAAAATATTATAAATGTGAATTTAACTTCAAACAGTTTATAACGAGAAAATATTTCAAGTCTTTGATTTTCTTTTCTAGATGGTTAGATTTAGATGATTAAAGAATGTTTTTATTTTATTTCAGCTGAAAAAAATGTACTACGGCCGCTCAATCAAAATCAACTGCCTAATTTTTATCGCGAAAGATCCAATAAGCCGTGCTTAAATAATGTCTCGCCTCTGGTTCCTAAAGCGACACTGCAATACCCTATAATAAAGTGCACGTCGCATTTTAAGCGCAGTTATATTGATTTGGATGACGAAAGGACTTCCGTTATTACAGATGTTGAAGGTACGACAATCGAATGAATGCAATATCGCAAGAAATCCAAGAGCCACGAATAAAATTTAAACAAAATGACTTGGTAATTTTTTTTGCAGACGAAGAGACCGGTGGTTACGCGAGCTATCAATGCGTACTTCCTATGCAGGTTCATGGAGCAGATTACGCTCAGATGGGAATGATTAGCAATGCCAAAGCAGAAAAATTGGTATTTACTTGAATAAAATAATAAAACAACTTTTTTAATTAACTTTTAATATGCAATCCTTTATTTTTTTTTTTACAGAATGTGCCGCGCGTTTCTATACATCAAATGAGTTTTGACATTGAGACTTTTACCCATCATATATCAGACTGGCAGTGCAAGTTGTTCAAGAAGAAATACTGGCACTGCAGTGACTACGACATAGAAATCATTGACATATGCGCACTCAGCGGAGACATTATTCTTTTGCTCATTATGAAAATTCAGACAAGCGAACAGTACAGTCAGACACAATGGTATATTTCATTATAATCAAATTTATTAATTTTAGATGCTTCTTTTAGTAAAATCAATCTGTTAATTTTAGTACGGATGATAGAAAGCAGTACGTCGCGGGGTGCAAATTCACATGGAACATCGATTCAAATCAATACAGAATAACGGATATTCTGAAAATGAAAGAAGTCAAGCCTGATCCTATACGTTCCGATAAATCGCTCAACGGATTTCCAACAGTACCTTGGAATCCGACAAAATTGATAGCGCCGCAAATGAGACAAAAAATTCAGCAGCCTTATGCTCGTCGCATTCGTTACTTAAGCAACGAATTAACTTTATCAGGTACGTTTTATAAATATTAAAATTGTAGAATGACAAATTCAGAAATTCAATAACTAAACGTTTATTACGAATTGTACATCAACAAAAGTTTTAAATATATTTTTATAATTACAATAAAATTACATTTTTCAGGTGAATCCATCACTAGATTGAAGGACTTCGACAATCTGATAGAGCTTTATATTACGCCGATGCCTAATTGTTCTTAAGTGAAGTAATTAATGCAATAGAAATAATAAATTATTCATTAAAAGATAATTTTATCGTTTTTTAATGTTAGTATTTTTTTGTAAATTTTTTAAAGCGTATTTCTTTGTACATTTTAATATATATTAAATATTGATCTCTCAGATCACGAGTGACTATATTGGATATAAAAATGTAAGTGAAAAAATTTATTTCCATTCTTAGCTTATATTTAAGTGATAAACAACGTTTATCTATAAACAAATGATAACAATGTCAGGCGAGTACCTACTGGAATTTGCTGTTTATTCAATCATTACACTGGATTGTCTTTTTATTTCACGATTTCATAAATGTATAATAAATGAATTAATTATTTTGGTCCCAAAATGAAATGTTTAACAAAATGTGATAATTTAATTATAGGTGCCTTTGGCATCTAGTCAGTCTACCAAACAATTAATTTGCAAAATATAACTAGCTGATATTATCACAGCAGATATATTTGTCAATAAAGTGTACGCGTTTGTGGAACAATAATTTTCGTGCAAATTATTTAATGAAAAATAAAACATTCAGGAAATTAATATTTGTTGTCTTAATAAATATTAATCTTAACTAATTATACTCTTTAAATTTCAAGAATTGCTAACTGAGTACTTACAAATACAGTTATTTATTTTCTTGTTTAAATTTGTACATATCTAACGATTTTATTTTATCAAGAAAATAAATAACTGAAAATTCGTTTTCTAACATTTTTTAAGAATTATATAAAACAAAACAGTTTAACAAATATTTAAACAAACACTCTTGCTTGTGGACTTGTTGCAGAGTCTGTTTCATTGTTGTCTACCTTAACAATGGATAATGCTTCTTCCCAAGCATCTGTACATTGTTGATAATGCGCAATTTGTTGATCAGCCATGGATATCAATATTTTTTTTAAATCAGCTCGTTTTTCTATATTCCATCGTTCTAAATCACTTCTCAAATTTTCATTTGCACATTCTAATCGGTCCTGTAATACTTCGACCACTTTTGATAAGCGGGGAATAGCTTGCGATAAACGATCCAATTTTTCACTATGAGTTTCTTGTTTCCAAAATGAATTGTCCCACCGTCCTGTGATTCCATTTCTAGCATTCACAAACTACGAATTTGATAGTATAATTATTGTATTTGTATAAAAATTTAAATCATTAAAATAGTTATTTGTATCTTACTTGATCCCTTTCTGTCCTTCTTTTGGCTAATTCTTCAACAGTCATTTCATACTCTATTTGCATAGTATCTCTTCGATTTAAAGCATCTTTAACAGCATCAATATAGGTAATATACTCTCTTTCATCATTAAAAGAACAGTCTAGCAACTTATGATGAGCAGCTGCATTACCCTGAATTGCTCCAGAAACTGCTTGTAGAGTCTTTGCTAATTCTGGTTCAGAGTTTGCCCAAAGAGAAAAAATTGGATGCAGTTGGTGTAATTCAATTAAATAATCTGAAAACACAAATTTAACAAGGTTATTTTTGAAAGAGAAGATAAACATTTAATAATTTTTTTTTTATTACCTGTTCTTTCTTTGTGTATTCTGCGATTAATTTTATCTATAGTTCCTAACTTTTCATTTAACGATAAACAGTAATTGCGGGCTTGTTCAAATTCCGAATATCGCTGTTTTAAGACACCAGTAGTGGTCATGCTATGTAAGGAATCACTCATTTTGCCGAGTACATTACCGCGATTCTTGCAGTGAACCAAAAATTCCTATAATTTTAATTAAATTATTTTTTGACCTCCATAATGCGAGTATATTAAAATAATTTAAATTCATCTTACAGCAGGTTTGGCAGTGAGAAAAATATATAAATTTTTATCGTAACTCAGAATAGGATGATTAACCATGCGATTCAAAAAGACGTGTAACAATTTCATCCTAGCTATAATAAATTCTTTGGAATAACGATCGAGCTGAGCTAACAAAGAATGTTTACCAGGCATTGGCTGTAAATAAATAAATAATAAAATTTAATCACAATTATCAACTCTCGTACTAATATTAAACAATCGTTTATTGCAGATCTTACCGGAATGATATGTGCAGGGTAGCCTTCAACAAGTTTTTGCCTCAGCCATATAAAGTCATTGTAACGCCTTCGCACTACGTACTCTCCTTCTTCAAACTCAGGTCTCGATGACTGCAATACAATAAAGATTGAATATAAACATTCCAGAACTACCCCAACAGTAACCAAAATCAAATTACCTTTGTTGTAATCCTAAAAGTTATGTACGTTTCCAAAGTCTCTACATGCTTCTGCGGATTGTCAACTTTCACCTGTAGATCCCTAGTGTCAATAGACTCCGATGTCTCCTGCTCCGGAAAGGTCGAAAAGCTCTCAATGGACGGCGAGGCGACCTGTCGCATCAAACCCACGTTATAAATTTCCGAAAGACCTAAGTAAACCACACTCGAAGCCGCAAAATAGTCCAAAAATAAACGAAATAAACTTCATTTTTAGACGCGGAGGTTAGGTTGCTCACCACAGAGCCTTCGATGGAGGTGCTGTAATTGGAGAGCGCGTCGTCCCGGATGCTGCCGCCGGTGAGCATGGAGCTGACCTCGAGGACGGCGGAGTCGGGCGCCGCCTCCTGGCTGCACTCGCCCTCCACCTCCGGATCCGTGGGTGTCATCATCTCGGCACCGAGCTAACTGTTGCTGCAACACCTGATGAGATGCCGCGCCAGCGCTCGTCGCGGACAGGTACACGCGCACCTGGGATGATTCCTCCTCAGCTTTCTGACGGACGAAGGTCGGAGCTTCTCCGAGAACGACGGCGCACTCAACGCGATAATAACAATGTTGTTTTGTATTTATCGATCGACCAGCGACCGCTGGGTCCGCACGTAAGTAAACTGAACGTTTCGTATCGCTCATCTATCGCCTACTGACTTTTGGAGGTGTGTCATCAGCAGGTGGGCGTGTGTGGGAGCCGATCGAGCAGTAAGTGGATTTACTCGATTTTAGAAGCGAATTAAAATGAAGATTTTTTAATTATCTTGCTTTTGGTGTTTTCGCGAGAAAATTTACCATGATTTTTTGTTATTTTTTCGTAGGATTTTCAAAAAAAATCAAACAGCAGTGGGTATACACCAGTACGAACTTCCGGTCACGTGCTTCTTGGCGGGAATCGTTTAAATGGCTGTCTTAAAACTGGAGGATATTTAAATGTCGCTGATAATTTACTGGTCCCAATTGGAAAATCATTATGAGGTGCGGTTTTGCGATGAGGGCGGAACGAAGATGAAAGATCACCTTCAAATATCAATTTGAAAAAAAAAAAAATGTGAGTAAAAATCTTTAATAATTGAATAATGTAGCTACGTGTAGGTAATAAACGCTTTTTCTAAATTTTTATCTGTAAATATTTAATTAAATTTATTTATTTCTTAAACGAACTGAAAAATCCTTATAATAATGTAAGTTAAACGTAATAATCCTAAATCTAAATTTAAAACTTTATAAGTACTAGATAACATTTGTAATAAATCAATAGTAATTAGACAATTATATAATATTTATATTAAAAATAATTGTAAACTAACTAACACTTTTAAACTGATCAATTTAAATTATTGCAGTGTTGCTTTAATGTAAGGTATTTCAAAATCTCCTAATAATATTCATAAAAACGTTAATATTTACAGAAAAACTTTGGAAAAAACTTAATTCTTCACCCCTCCTTGTAACACTCACTTTTTTCGGAGCAAAGTGAACCATCGGCTTATTTAATATTTGAAAAACTGTATCTTTTTAGCAAAACCATTGCAAAATAACTTAGTTTTTCAACTACACTACGAATATTTGTTAATAACTTGACGAATTTACGTGACGTTTGCACGTATACGTACTACTCGCACAGTAGTATAAGTAAACGTATTTTCGCTCCCGTGCTTTTTGGCGGCAATCATTCAAATACTCAAGAACGGGACACCATCGCAGCTGTTACGACGCATTCAAATTGTCTTTAAAAAAATGTACGCCCAATTCCTAATACCACTATTAATAATAATAATAATAAAAGAAAGTCACGATAAAATCGCTTGAAATGCACGCACCTGCAGCGATCTCGCGATAAAGTGAGCGTCAAAAAGAAAAGCGCCATTGACAAATGAAGGGCAGCGGTGGCAGGCGCTGATCGCGAGGACGGCGGCCTTATATCCGACTGATTTTTAATTTCGTGCGCGCGCGCGAAAGGGGAAAAACTATTTTTCTCCCGTGGAAACCGTATCTCCGGGATACGCCCGGAGCGCAGAGCGGGCGGGCGAGAGGGGCACTGCACCAGGCGCCGGATGAACGGCGGCTGGCGCGCGGGGGACACCTCGCTGGAGGAGTTCCTCGACAACGAGCAGATCTTCATTGTGCCGGAGCCCGGGCCGCCGGAGGAGGATCCGCTCAACTTCGACGACTCCTACCTCATCCTCGAGAATGGCGACTTCATCGAGCAGGGTGAGTGTCGGGGGTGCCTCGCGCGCGCGCGATCAGCTGTTTTAGCGGGAGATCGGACTGTTGTGGGCTCCGACTCACGGATGGGCGATCGCCGGTGCGGTGCGGCTATTTTGAAGTGGCCGCACGTGACTTTATGAGTTTCGCTGTTCCGTGAATGGGAGGATGGTCGAGCGGACAGCTTTGTCCTGTTGAAACTGCTTAACTTGATTTTAATGAAGTTTTGGGGAGGTGGTTTTGATTAATTTTTGTCTTTTTTTTCTGTTGTTGTTGTCGTCGATGTGAGAGACAATATTTTTTTTGAGGTTAACAATTATATTTTTTAAATAAATTTTTGTTGGTTATTTAAATAAAAAAAAAATTAAATAAAGAAATGTAGATTCAATTGGAAAAGTTAAGAGGAAGAGAAATTGCATATAGAAATTAATTGTAGTTTGTATTGCAGTATACTACTATTTATTATCATAAAATACTCCAAAATTAGTTTGGCCATTGTTTGTAATTAAAATATCTCTTTTTAATCGGATTTCTTGATATCGCGTTTGACTATAAAATAAAATGAGATAAATAGCAGAATTAATATCCGAGATAAAATAAAATCGTATATTGGAGCAAAAAGTATATCTTCCTGATGGAAAATGAATGGATCAACAATATGCAAATCATTTGTTTTTTAACTACACATATTAAAAGCTAAACTCAATTTATGCAACTTTATTCAACTGATCTTGTAAATTTTATTCATAAAAATTAATCACGATATAACATTTATCATTTACATGTAATCTTGGGACAAAAGTGACCTGTTCGACAAAAATTTGTACTTCAATAACAACAAAAATATTGTAAAAATGATTTTTTTATAAAGTAATTTTTCTCAACGCCGATCATTTTCAACAATTCAATTGTTTTCAATATTACCGATCACTTAATAATTTTTTGTAGCTTCCCTTTATATTACTGTTCATTGTTCTCGGCTTTTTTTTTCACTACATACGATTAATTCTTATTTGTTGCTAAAGGTATCTTAATTTTCGCTGTTTATGCAAACAAAGATACTGAACTACTAATATACCCACCAATCCACTCATTGAGCCATCCTGCGCTCCGTCAATTTGAACTATAAACTCCGAATAGTTTAAGTTCATTTTTTCACGAAATGCGATTAATTTTTATTTCTTACTAAAAATATCCTAATTTTCGCTGATTATGCAAACAAAAGTACCAAACTATAACGTACCCATCGATCCACACATTGAGCCATCCTATGCGTTCCGTCAATTTGAACTATAAACTCCGAATAGTTCAAGTTCATTTTTTCACGAAATGCGATTAATTTTTATTTTTACTAAAAGTATCCTATAATCTTCGCTGTTTATACGCAGAAAGGTATACCAAACAATAATGTACCTATCCATGATCTACCCATTGAGCCATCCTATACTATTTAACAGAAGTCAATTTAAACTACATATAAACTCCGAATAATTAAAGATTATTTTTCGAAAAAAAAAAAAAAAAAAAAAAAAAACATCGAGATAAGACATCGGCGAGGATGTAAGTGAGCGAACGGAAGCGATTCGTCGTAGTAAAGGCGAAGCGACCGTGCATAAAGTACCTCCATAAAGGTAGCACGTCGGTGTTCATGCGGGCAGGCGGGCGTTTTCGCAGAGTCCGGGTGGCGTGTAGCGCCCCGAGGCGGCGGGCATCGGCCATGCTAATCGCCGAGGGCCGAGGCCGCGGCCGCGCGCAATGTATCGCGGGGGAAAATCAATAAGTGCCGCGCCGCGCTCCGCTAATCGTCGAGCAACGGAGCCACGCGACCGCCGCCGCCGTCTCTGAGAGATCGGGACGGGGTACCCTGCGCGATCGTCCTTATAACTCCCTTCTTCCCTGCCATTTTTGTTTTATTCGTCACCTATTTTGCACTGAGACATTTTTATCGAAATTGATTAAATTTATAGAAGAAGCTTATTTCAAGAGTGTACATTTTATAATAATATTATATATTGTACACATATCTTATCTGAAAATCTATTAAAATTAGCAAAAATTATTCCTCTGATCACTAAATAGTGAAGCTTTGTCCACTAATTCAACTTTTTTTTTTTTCAATATATATGTGTCAATTTGAGTAAAATTTGTGATCCGTAAAAAGGCGATTCTATAGTATTTTTCAATAAGTACTGAAAATATTGCAGTAAATATCGCTTCATTAAATCTTGAATTTTCTACTTTAAGTTTACAAATAAAACAAAGTATATAAATGTGATATTATTCAGGCACGGTTATGTTTACTAAATAAAACGTCTGCATCGCACAGAACACAAAAATTCATTAAATTAACTAATAAAAAACCCATATTTTTCATAAGTACATACTCCTTTATCCGTCCATTCACCTACCTAAAGAAAAAAAAACATAAAAAAATATCTCAAGCCTCATTTATCGAACGACATGACGTTAATGTTCTCTATACTAAAAGGAGCTTGCATTTTCCATTTTTATCAACAAAATCACAATCACTTAATTAACTCCTTCATCTGTCCGCTCATCCACCTAAATAAAAAAAAAAGAATAAAAAAAAAAATATCTCAAGCCTCATTTCTCGAAAGACAAGATGTAATAAGTGTTCTCTAAACTAAAACGAGCTTGCATTTTCCATTTTTATCAAGAAAATCGCAGTCACTTAATTAACTCTTTCATCTGTCCGCTCATCCACCTAAATAAAAAAAAGAATAAAAAAAAAAATATCCCAAGCCTCATTTCTCGAAAGACAAAATGTATAAGTGTTCTCTAAACTAAAAGGAGCTTGCGCTTTCGAATTCATTTAAATTAAACTACAAAAACCCATCTTTAAAAAAAAAAATCACTATCACTTAGCTCTCCCAACCGTGTGTACATCCCCCTCAAAACAATTTTTTTTTTCAACATCTTAAGCCACATCGCTCGAGAGATAAGAAGTAAAAATTCTCCCCCGACTAAAAGAATTCCTTTAAACTACACTATAATCATCATTATCAAGAAAACCATAATCACTTAACTCCCCCATCCGTACACACATCCATTTCAACAAAAAAAAAAAAAAAAAAAAAAAAAAAATTTTAACATTCCAAGCCACATCTCTCGAGCGATAAAAAGCAATACTCAACGGTCTCCCAACAAAAAGTCGCTCGCGCTTTCGAAAAGTGGGGTATCGCGCGGGCGCCAGTCGACCAACCTCGCCGCCCGCCAACGTGACGACGTCGCGCGTTCCTATCGCTCGCGCAGCAGCAGCAGCACAGAGCGTCAGGGTCCCCTATAGAGGCCTAACATAAGCGCGGCGCCGTAGCCAAGGAGACGCGAGGACGGGCCGTGTAGCAGACTACAGCGTGCGCCTGGGGGCCGCCGACGTGCCAAAGCTCTGCAGGCCGCGCGAAGCTGGCGGTTCGTCGACGGCGCGCGGAGAGAGGGGCCCTCCCGAGCGTCTGTGCAGTGCCAGCGGCCGCTGCGGGCGCTTTTCCCGGCGGAGGCGCGTCACCCCGGGTGACGGAGCCGCCGGCGCCGCAGCGCCCCGGAAAAGCGCCGCGACCTAGTGCCGACGTCGCCGGCCATTCATGAAGGCAGGTGAGAGACGATGACGAGCCGCACCGAGAGAGTCTTCTATATATATCGTTGCAAGTGTGCCGCGGACTCCGGGAGAGGAGACGTCGCGTGTGTACTTTGCGTTATATACCTGCGGGTTTCGTAACGGAGCGCGTGCACAGAGGGCATCGTTCGCTTTTTTTTTCTTTTTTCTTTTTTTTATAAGTTATGAGTGCAATGCGACGAGCGCTCGACGCGATATTGCGTTCTGATAAACCGATGACAATGTTGATTTTTCTTTTCGGAGCGATGTTTTTTTGGATGTACGGTGGGGAGTGAGGATGCACGTATACCCTCTAAATATGAAAGAGTGGAAATTCATTATTTGACGTTATAAGTCGTCTACTTATAACGTGAATATTCACTCTTCCATATTTAGATAGTTCGTATTCTCTTTTTTTTCTTAAAAAAAAAAAAAGATTCTTAAGGCGCTTGAGATTGATCCCTTGATGATTTGAGTTGTATATGGGTTCGCGTGGCCGTGCGATAAGATGTGGCATGAACGCGATAACTTTTTTTTAATTAGACGTTCCGTTATAATGGAGCGGAGAAAGTTTGAGGCTTTACTAACGGACTAAAGTGTACTGATAGAGATGTTTGCTTTTGTTTTATACTTTGTAATGTTTAGTGGATTCTAGGCTTTCTTCTTTTTTTTTTTTTTTTTAAATAAATGTATCTGCATAAGTATATGCATTAGGAAAATTGCACTTGATTAGGTATAATTATGCATAATTGTAAGGGTTGATACTGTATTTTTTTTTTTTAGATTGGAATATAATTTCTTCGTTTGCTTTGAGAAAATAACGATTTTTTACTTTTCACTTATTTTTAGATGCGTTGTGTATACATGATATGTGCACAGAGTACGTAGATATAGCATTAGTATAAAGAAACCAATTTGGAGCAATACCGTCAAGCACAGTACCAACGTCTTATTTTTCTACAACAAAGACTTTTGAAATATCGTTTATTATTTCACGGTGCATCTTTTGAATTTATTTTTATTTTTTTAAATTATATTCTGTTATCTTATATTAAAATTAATAATCGCGATATAAGTTTGATTGAATTTTATTATTTATTAATATTTTATTACTTTTTTATTTCATATTATATAAGTTTATAGAATCTTCATTATTAATAATTTAAAAAATATCTCCCACAAATTTGAGACACCAGATTCAGTTAGAGCATTAAAAAATAATTTCTTAATTGATATTGATTTTGTAATTCAAATGCAACATACGTATATAACAGGAGTACTGAATTTTTTAAAATTTATTTTAATTTTTCATTTAATTTTAATAGAAACAAGAAATTTCATAAAAAATTGAATTTGTCACTTTTTCTAATATTTTAGATACTTTATTTTTATTAATATAAACATCAATGCACCCATCTCATGAAATTGTCCGAAAATTCCCACTTTTTATAAAAATATTCTCGATCATTTCAACCTTAGAAAATTAATAAGCAATCAACAAACCACTATACTAATTTTCAAGTAAACTCTTTCCACGACTCTAAACCTAGTTTTTAATAAATACACCCGCATATAAAATTAATAAACAATAAATAAATCGATACTTTTCATGCAAACTCCTTCGCTGAACCTGCAACAACTTTAAAAAAATTTCACCCTTACAAATATAATAAACAATAAACCAAACGGTGTTTTTCAAGTAAGCTCCTACGATGATTTTAGAACAACTTTTAAAAAACGTTACCCTCTTGCCAATCCATAACAAACAATAATTAAACCGATATACTTTTCAAGTATTATATATATAATCTCCTCTGACACTATACAACAACTTTTCAAAAATTTCCCCCTTACAAAATTAAAGAAACAATAGATAAACCGCTACTTTTCAAGTAATAAGTTCCTACGACGACCCTACAACAACAACTTTTAAAGAAATCCGCGCAAATCTATCAACTAATTGCCTGAGAAAGCATATACGCTTCAAGTAACCCCCGAAAGCAGTACGAAGCTATCAATATATTAACAAACGTCCTTTAAGTGATTACTCCACAGTACCACACAAAATGATCTCCTCACGGTCGAACGCAGCCGATCAATGTGTACACCCACACACACGCACACGCATACACATCATAAGCAGCTTTATTCGGGGCGCGCGCCGTCGAAATTGAGGCTCGCAGATGTCGGCGCCGTCCAGCCGTGAAAGAAGGCGCATAATGCACGCGGGCCACGCTCTCACCCCAATCTGCGATCGCTCACCTTTTCACGGGACTCCGTGGCGGCATTGTGCCCGCGCCAATAAAGTCCGGAGCCGCGCGCGACAAGAGGAAGCCTCGCGGAGATTTTCAATTAAAGCGGGCTTATCAATCCGCGTCAATGCGATCGGCCACGCGTGAACAAATGATATGACGGACTATAAGGAACCCGCGCGTGCATTTCCAGATCGACGCCGACCGAGTAACCGCCTCCCTCTCCTGCACCCTCTTAGGGCGCCGGGCCTTTTTTCGACGCTTGCGATATGCGACTGCTTATAGCGTTTGAATTATTCGGCAGGTTTTACGGATTGCTGTCGATTCCGGGGAGTATCGCTTTGGATCTTCTTTCGAATCGAGTTATATGTTTATTTGATTGTTTTTGTTTTTTTTTATTTGTTTATTTATTTTATGGGAATGAGATAACTTACGATGTAGTATTGAATTTATGATTATTGAGTTCTTTATTAAAAAAAAATAATAATAATAGGTGTAAGGTTGTTGCGTTTACTTAAAAAAATAATGTTGATTTAAAAAAAAACGTTTACTACCGCGAGAATTTTACAAATTTTTTGTTCGTTTTGTCGACTGTTAAACAGCTGTAATTTCCGTGGGAAATGTTTATTAATTATTTCAATGCGATCTGCGATGGTAATAAGATAATTTAATTATTGTGTATATCAATTTCGAAATAGATATCGTGTGAAATAAAATACAATATATATAAGATACTGATAATTCGATAACCAAAGTTTGCAAAAAATATTTTACCCTTTATAAAATCAATAATTTTTCTTTTATTAAATTAAAATAGTACATCATGCATGTGCTACATTAAGGGAATACCATCATATCACCTCTTGATACCTATAAAATGATTCGTACGCTACGCATTTTTTACGATTAATTAAATATAATTTTGTTTATTTAACATTTAACATAATATAATCAATAATCTTCAAATTGATTGATTTACGAAAACAAAATGCTTCTCCACGTTAAAAGAAAATCTTGCCACGATCTCAATCTCAATTTTACTATTACATTTCAATTTGTACTTGCACGTCTTAATTAATCGCGCTATATTAATAACTACTATAATACCACCCTAACACCTAAATTATTCACAACCCCTTTTCACGTCGTCCTCAAAAAACAGCACCACCCCTCAACCCACCAGCGTCTCAACTATATAAAAAAAAAAAACAACCGAAAAAAAAAAATTTAATCCAGCGACAAAACAAACAGATGTCTGAAAGAACTCCGTCTAAGTACATCCGCGGTACCGGCAATTTCGCCTCCCGATAGAAGAGAGGGGCGCAGCTCGGCGTATCCGGGGGTCAGCGCGAGAAAAGAGAAACCGCCGGTAGAATTTGAATTTCAGGTGAAAATAACCGGGGGGGAAAAGAAAAAAAAAATAAAGAACCGGGAGGAAGGCGCGCAAGGGCGAGGACACGTGGTGTGGCGGCGGACACCGGTCGGGCAATATCACGCTTCGCATGCGGCGCGCGCGCGAGGGCTGCATGCCTCGCGCCCTCAGCCATGCATGACAGACCGAACGCGCGCGCGCGCGCCGCGCCAGGTGCAGTGCTCCGCATGTGTCGCGGCGGCGGCGGCGGCGGCCCTCCTCCTCCTCCTTCCCTTTTTTTCCCTTTCCCGCGGGAAAAGCACTCGTCTGAGGGTCAGTGCCGCCGCGCGCGCGACCCGATGCGAGTTGCGTTTCTCGGACTGTCCGAGGAGTGCCGTTGAAGAGCGAGTATACACCTGCGGCGGAGTGCGGGGCCCTGTGTCTGAGGTATTTTTCGGCGGGGTTGCTGCCGCGGTGGTTGTGCGGAGTGCGTTGTACGCGGTGGGATTATCGAGGGGTGCTGGTAGCTCGCCATGCTTCTTTGACTGGTGATTTACTGTGAGTTTCTTTTTTTTTTTATTCAAATTAAATTTTAGCGTAAATTTTGCGGTTTGGTTGTTGTTGTTGTTTAATTATTGGATAAATTTTTTGATTGTATTTATTTTAGTGTTAATTTGCCTCGTAATTGTTTTTGGAACTCTTGTAAAGAATATTGAATATTTTTAAATTTAATTATTTTACAATTATTTTTTATTATTTGAGTATTAATTTGTCCGGTAATTGTTTTTGCTCTTAGAAAAATATTGAATCGCATCTTTCATTTTATATACTTAGTGGTTTTCTTGTTTTTTTTTTTTTTTTTTATACGATTACTATAAAAAATGATTTTTTTATTTGAACAACGTAATTTAACATATTTATATCTATGTTTGTACAAGTCACTCTTTTTTTTTATTAATTATTGTAGTTAATAATAATTTTGTACTAAAACAATAGTAAACAGATAAAAATATATAATTTATATATTTTTTAATTATTTATGTAGATTAGTCACATCATGAAAAGTTCCTAAAATTACTAATTTAAATCGTTAAATTAATCATTGCTTTAATAAATTATTTTTAACAACAATCATTAATAAAAGAAGAGCAAGTCACCTAAGTAATGTATAAACATAAATAATGCAGAGTCACACTAAGAGAAAAATAAATAAATACATTTATACATATAGTCACTGTATTATAGTTACTCTGTATATATACACGTAAATAATAATATACCTTTTTTCAAAGGAATGTATAAAGTAAAACTCTTTAAAAATTTTATTTTATTTTTCAAATTGGTTATTCAAATATCCATTAATAATATTTATAGCTCTAACACTCTAATATTACAAATTAAATTACTTCTTACTTGAATTACCCACCAATAACTTCTTTAAATAATATTTAAATAATTTTTTTGTCAATCAACTAAATAATCAACTCGTTATAGTTAAAATTAAATTTAAAGCATTCTAAGAAATAAAATATAAATACTATACATTCGTCGGAAGCGCTTAAATTCACAAGCGCGATTCGAGCATCCTTTTTAAAGTCGCACGAGCTCTCCGCGCGGAAAAAAAAGTTCAAACGCCGAGTTGCAAAAAGAGTCACTCAATCATCGAAAATCCTGACGAGCGAAGAAGGCTTACAAGTGATTACGCAGCTTACTGGTCAGCGAAAAGTCTCTTGAAAGCGCGCCGCGCGCTTCCTTCCACAGGTGTTGCTTGTCACCTGGGCAACACCCCAAATCTATCTTCCTTCATCAACGCTACCTTTCCACCCTCGCGATCGCCCTTTACTAATACCCCAGATAACTGATCTGTATATCGGTAATTGGAAATTTTTGCCTATGTATTTTATTGCGCGCTTTTGCAGGTGTTTTCTATGTGATACACTGAAAATGTTTAACTTGCTTAATGTATTATTTATTTGTGCAAGGTAGATACTTTATTTATGATTTATTAACTTACCCAAATTATAATTGTGTGTGTGAATTGTTATATTAGAGTGGATATTGCACATTAAATTTTTTAGTAAAATTATATAAATTTATACATAGATTTAAATAGAAATTGGCTGTCCAAAATTTATTTAAAAATTTAGTTTTTAAACGCGCATTTTTGTAATAAATGTATTGCTTTTCAAACATTTAAAAAAGGTACTGAAATGTTTAGGTCTATATATTTGCAATACGTGCTACCTTAATTAATTAAAATTGTGAAAACTGAAAAAAAAATGTTACAAATCTAAGAAAAATTTTGTTGAATTCTCCTTATAAAACCATTTAATTGATTTAACTGTGCATATAGTTTATTCAACCAAAATCCTAGTACCTAATCTACTTTAATTAGCTAAATATTTAACTCGAGCGATTTTTCAAATAAAATTTTATTAATTCAAGTAAATATTATTACAACAAAATAATTTTGAAGGAAAATTCAACAACATTTTAATTGGCTCTGATAATTTCTTTTTCAGTGTAGCATTGAATTTACCGGAATTTACTCACGTAAATGGTTTAGCAAAAATTGCCGATTGCTAGTGGTAAAGGTACGAAATGGTACGGCATGAAACTGTGTGAAAAATTAACATTGCAATGTAAATACGTTACTATATACAAAAATTCAGTTTTTTTTCGCTAAATCGTTTCAATTTCGTATCCGCCAGTCCACACAGTTATTAATTTAACAATCAATAAGATTTTTCCCTGCAATAAATAATTACTTTATACAATTTTAATTAAAAAAAAAAATAAATAAATAAATCAAAATTTTCCTGCAACCACATAATAATCAAGAATTTTAATTAAAACATATAAAATAAAATAATTTTGATATACGCGGATCCAATCCGAACAGTAGTATAAGAAAGAATAAAGAAAAAAACTGTTCCAAATTTCCCCGCGGATAACATTTCAATAATCGCCCGATGAATCAGTCAAGGGGTGGTATAAACGAGGGCAGTATACATGAGATACACAAAAGGTATATAAACACACGTAGTACCTATAAGGTAAGTATAATAACAACACCCGCCGTCGCGCGTTATACAAGTGCAGGAGGGGCGGTTTATGTCACGGGCTCCCAGCATCTCTCTCGCATCAAGGGTCAGGCCACCTCGCATCTCAGGTGATGCCGGGCGATCATCTAATGCCGTCTAATTGCTCCCGGCAACAATGAGACAGGCGTATTATGGGTGCGCGCACCAGCGAGGGTAGGTCGTAGGCGTCCCCCTTGTCGAGCACAATACCTGCTCTGCGCGAGCGTCGGTGGTGCGCGCGCGCAAGTATAATATACACGGGGGGGCGAGTGACGTTGCGCGCAAAGGGAGAAAAAGCTGCCTCGATCCTACGGGGATCCCGGCGGCCGCACCTGCGGGACGCCCCACCACCAACCACCGCCGCCGCCGCCGCCGCCGCCGCCTCTTGAAGGTTAGGTTTCGGGGAGCGCGAGCTCCGGGCCACCGTCGGGACACCTCTCTCTTCCTACCTCACCTTTTTTTTTTCACCGTCGTCTAACCCTCGGCCTATTTATATATATATATATATATAGAGAGAGAGATACTCGATACCTGCCGTCTGCTTAGCTGAGCTCGCGAGAGCTCGAGCGAGTCCCGATAATGTTGTGTCTGCTAGGTAAATAAGTGCTTTGCGAGCGAGGGGTATCGTGGGTATGAGCTTGGAGGAGCGAGCTGCAAGTTTTGCCTCGATTTGACGAAGTGAGAACGTTTTGTTTTGTCATTTATGTAAGCGGCAGGCTGCGAGGGGACGAGGCAAAGTGCAGCGAGCTCTGCAGCTAATTAGCCAAGTTTCATGGGTGGAGAAGGAGTCTGGTGTGGCTTATTGCCCGGAGACAGTGTTACTGGGGGGGAGAGTAGAACTCCAAGAGGCTTGACTTGATATTATTGATGTGCGATGGGAGATTGGAAAGTGGCCGGTGTGTATATCTGTAACTTGAGTAAATCTGTGTGCGTCTCCACAGAGCCATCCCTGCAGAAACGGAGAGGCAGAAGTGGCGGTGATACGCCTTGTGCAGAGAGAGGTGAGGGAGTTATTGCCATGACTACGACAGGAGCCCAGTACGCTCTTGCAGCATCCACTGGGGTTGGCAGTGGCGGGGGCAACGCTACAGTGGGGGATGAAAAGCCAAGCGTCGTCGTTGTTACTACTTCTAATTCCAATGGGAATGGAAGTGCTGCCCAGTCACAGTCTGGACGGGGTCAGCAGTTAATCACTGTAGTTACCAGTGATCCTTCTAGCCCTAATAATCTGCAACCCATTCAGGTAAGATAAATAATAGTTCAATGAATTTAGTTTGTTTACTGTCTTGCTTGTCTGTATAGTACAAACATTTTTTTTTTTAAATTTGAATTTTTATATGTTTTAAGATAATTTAGCTTGTATTCTAAAACTTTGTAGAGGAAAGGTAGAGATATGAATGAAAAATCAATATCAATGTTTCATATCTGCTAGTGTATATAGCCATCTGCTTTTAGACACTGATAACATGGATATTGAAGAATCTAAAATAAAAGAAGAATGATCTGCTCAAAAGTCAAAATATGTTTTAATAAAATTTACAAAATTTGCTTTTTAAAGTAAAATATTAATATTTTTTAATTACAGATTTTCAATAACTCTTTTTTACAGTTGCTAGTTCAAGATCCACTGGATGCTACTGCAGATTCATCAAATGGTTCATCTGGTACACAAGCACATGTAACGGCACAAGTAGTTGTAAACACAACCCATCCAGGTCAGCACACACTAGTGGACTCAGACGCTGCATCGACCTCAGCTGGTACAATTGTCAGTGGATCACCTCACTACATCACTGTTACAGGTAATTTAAATTTAAATCAAGTTATTCTCTAATAAAACACCTTACTGTATAAGTAGTGGTAGAAATGTTTCTAATAGATAGATTCATAGCCTGTGTAAAGAAACAAAATTAAATTGAGTAGAGAAAAAACTACAATTCTTACGGTGCAGCTTGCCAAATGCACATTTCTTACAACACACTGACTTTGCTAGGCACCAGTGATTCACCATCATATGCGTCCCTCACAACAGCCGTAGGTGAGGGAAATTTTCAACTGCATAAGTTGTATTCTGTCTTTTAATAAGTGCAACTTTTTGTTACTTGATTGACAGTGTTTTTTATCCATATAATTTTATCCATTTTTTACTTACTAAGAAAAACTCTTTCTTTTGGTTGTTTGGCTTTGGGTCTATAGTGTCGATAGGACTGTTTAAAAACTTGAGAAAACGGTGCTTGATGACATTTTTTTTTATTTCAGTTCCTGGTGACGCTGACGCCGTGGGGTCCGAATCAGTTACGCATCCCACCTACGTCCAGTATGTCGAAGGCGACGGATCCACGTACATACCAACGAATGGACAGATGTAATTATTAACGATTTATCAAATTGCTGTTTAATTGTTAATTTTTAGTTGGTCAATTAAAACTTTCGCATTTTAGGACATATCCTGTATACGCGGTTGGCGAGGCGGGAACGATGTACACTCCCGCCTCCAACCAGTACTACACTTCAACAACTACTCCAGTGACTTATGCTCAGGTAAATTTTTCAAGTAGTACAAATCTCGCTAGAGTTAGACAATCCGCTTTTAAAAAGTTCATAATTTTTAAGATTGTTTCATAATTTAAAAGATGCAAGGAAGAATGTGGTACTCTTCTCACAGGAAAATAGTGCAATTCTCTCATTATGTAAATTTTATGCAGGTCACCGGTTCAAGCACAACAACGGGTCAGCTTTTGGCGCAGGGTAACGGAACGTACCTGATCCAGCAGAGCGTCGTGGAGGGCGATCCGACGACGCACGCACTCATATCAGCCGCTGCGGCCGCCCGCTCCAGTCCTCAGACCGAGAACGCCGTAAGTAAACCTTTTTCTGGCTTCTTCAAAGAGGTACCATGACATAAAAAAAAAAAAACAAAGAAAAAGAAAGGATAACCATCAAGCAGCCAATTAACGATCGACTAATAAAAATCCTCATACTGAATCGCCTCATAGTAACCCAAACGAATTTAACCTGGGTGCTTTGCTTTGTTCGCTTTAACGGCGATGCGCCGGTGGGGGGCTTTAACACGTGTGACGCGGAGTTTCTTTCATAGGAAGCCGTCGTCAGCGGGGGTGGAGGGGCGTACTTGATCAGCGGTAACTCGACGAACGCCCAGGTCAGCGTGGAGGATGCAGCCACCGCCGCGGCTAACATGACGCATGCGACTAGGGTCTCCCAGGCCACCGTAAGCCATACCGACTCCCCATTTGTTAGCTACTTTTCATTATAACATTATAACGCTGCCCTATGCGAATGTCCCTTTGTGCATAAGCTCACTCACATACATTATCCTCTCTCTGTATCTCTCACTGATTGCTTTTCTCTCTTATATTTTGCTCACTAACTTTTACTAACTGGTTGTTTCTTTCGTTATGGTTTTCTTTGCATTTGTTAAGCGGAAGTACATTTTGTTATTTATAAGAAATTTGTTTTTAGCAATTTTTATAAGAAACTTGTAATATCAGTTTAGTCATTATTTTTTTAGTTGTACTACTTCAAATTTCAGTAAGTTGAAACCAAGTGTATATTGTAAAGAAACTATTTTTTTTGTTATTAAATTGATGTCACTATATTATTACTATTAAAAAAAAAAAAAATTTTTAAATGTGTAACTTTACATTTGTTATATTTTTATAAGGTACTTGTATATTTTCTTTTTACATTTTATAGTTTACCATGCACCTTATTATTTTATTATTTTTGTTTCCAATGCACAAGTGACAATATGCATAATCAATAAAGGAATCAGAGATTAAGAGTTACCAATGTAATTTTCGCACGTATAGGTGCAATGGCTGTTGGAAAATTACGAGACAGCTGATGGAGTATCTCTTCCAAGATCTACGTTGTATAACCATTACCTGCGCCACTGCTCCGATAGCAAATTAGATCCCGTAAATGCGGCTAGTTTTGGAAAACTCATTAGATCTGTATTTTTGGGCTTACGCACAAGACGTCTTGGAACTCGGTAATGACTTTCCCCGTTTCTATTAAAAACTTTTCTAATAATACAAAAAAAAGAATGTTTCTCAGTAAAGTTTCTCACTGTGCGCTTTGATTAACAAGAAATTTATTAATTTGTTATGTTACATTAGCAAAGACATTTTTTAATCACGCAAAATTGAAGATAAGATTATTTTAATTAAAAAAAAAAAATTGCATTAAGAATTTACAATTAAAAAATTGGTTTGAAGTTAATAATTTTATTTCGCAGTAATTTATTTATTTCGTAAACTTTTATTAAATTAGTTCACAAATCAGCTGATAAATAGTTTATAAAACTTGTTATCACGTTTCATTTTTAAATCCTTAAACTAAAAAAAAAAAAAACCAGATGTTTAACACAATTTCGACAAACTTTTTGTAAAATATAAAAAAAAAAAGAAAGTAATAAAACTTCACTTGTTAACATTCTTCTAAAAATAATAAATTTAATGTAAAACCTGAATATTATAATTGAACCCGAAATTTTGCAGAGGCAATTCAAAGTACCATTACTATGGTATCCGAGTGAAACCGAGTTCACCGCTGGTGATGCTGAACGAAGACGGCACATCGCGACAGCAGACCTCGGCCGCGACCGTCCAAGCGGTCAACGCCCAGGCGAACAAGCGGGTGAAGTTTGTTAGCCAGAAGCAGGAGGCGGCGTACGAATCGAGCGCGCAGACGGCGAACAGCGCGAATCTGGCGACGAACACGGCCTCGCCGCCACAATACCACCAGTACCTCGGCGAGGCGAGCTGCGCGATACCCGAATTCCCGGAGATCGCCGTCGGACCCTCCCTGCCTGATGACTGTACCCTCGAAGATATCGATACCTTCCGCAGCATCTACCGCGAGCACTGCGAGGCCTTCCTCGACGCCGTCCTCAACTTCGAGTTCGCTACCGTAGAGAGCCTCTGGCGCGAGTTCTGGCGGAGCCAGGACAACAATAACGGCGACGAATGCGAAGAGGAGAAGTACCTGTCCAAGACCAAGCTCTACCAAATGTGCAAGTGCGTCGAGGTACAGGAATTCATCCGTCGGGTCGACTACACGTTTTATCAGAATCTCGTTGAGGTCCTCATGCCTGACGTGCTCAGGCCTATACCAAGTACGTCTGCTCTTCAGTTTTTAAATTCTTAAAGGAAGAAGAAAATTATTAGCAAAAAAACTATTTATTAATTTTCATTATTTAAAATAATTTTTTTTTATAAATCAAATAATTACTAATTCTAGGCCCTCTGACACAATCAATAAGGAATTTTGCTAAAGGTTTAGAATCCTGGTTAACTTCTGCTATGCATGACTGCCCCGAGGAAATGATGCAAATCAAAGTAAGAGATTCAAGATAATTTGAAGAATTTAAATTTTTTTTTAGTTGTTCAACATAAATCTAATATTGTGTACTGTTTCATTATCCACAGTTAACAGCAGTATCTGCGTTCGCCCAAACTCTGAGACGATACACGTCATTGAATCATTTAGCTCAAGCAGCTAGGGCAGTGCTTCAAAACAATAGTCAAATTAATCAAATGCTGGCGGATTTAAATCGAGTTGACTTTCATAATGTACAGGAGCAGGTAATTGCTAGAATATGTTTTTCATTGGCATTCATTTTAAGAATTGTAAATGATGCATCTGTTTGCGCTTAGGCTTCCTGGGTTTGTCAGTGTGATTACTCAGTGGTACAACGCTTGGAAGCAGATTTCAAGGTAACTCTGCAACAGCAGAACTCGCTGGAACAATGGGCTGTGTGGTTGAAGGGCGTAGTGACTCAAGTTCTTCAGCCTTATGAGGGCAAGCCTACATTTGCCAAAGCAGCACGACAGTTCCTGCTCAAGTGGTCTTTTTACAGTTCGATGGTCATTAGGGATTTAACCTTGAGAAGTGCCGCTAGTTTTGGATCGTTTCATCTCATCCGTTTACTTTATGACGAATACATGTTTTACTTAATTGAACATCAAGTAGCACTTTCCACGGGCACCACACCAATAGCCGTTATGGGAGATGTAAATAGCTGTTTTTCTTTTTTTATTGAAAATTATTGATATAATAGAAATCAACAAATTAATGATTTTACTTTATTTTTATAGAAAACACAGACTTGTTCAATGATAAATGTTTTTGGATCGAATGGAGGTAAATATTAAAATCGTTATCTGCGAAATTAAACATTAAAATTTTTTAATTGGTCGCAATAAACTATTTATTATTTTCAGATGCATCAACCATCTGCCCAACAAAGCGCATGAAACTGAGCTAACCGTGTACCTGGGCCCAGTAGAGCACGATTCAAAAAAACTAGTAGGTAACAAAGAGCATTTGTTGAACAAAGTGTATTTTTAGCACGAAAGCAAGCAGGCCTACTGACACAAGCTAGTCTCACAAATTGTAATTTTATATGAGAGAAGACGACGACACAAGACACCGACATTTCTACATTATGCTCGTACATTTATTATCCATGAATGCTGCTTAATCAATTTTTGTGATATAAAGATTAAGAGTACACATATTGCAGAGCCTTACAATGCGTTGAAAACGCTCATCAGGATATCTTTTTGTCGGTACCGTGAAAGTTACTGCACTATTTTGAATTGAATTATTTAATAATTGGGACCATGAATAAGTCATGTTCTCTATTTTGAATAAATTTTCAAACTGCAGTCCATCTACATATTCGAAATTTTTAATTTTTTCTTAAAATCATAAGTTTCGAAACGCTTTATTCTTAAAGTAGTAAGTTCTACTTTCTACTTTAGTTCTACTTTATATACTTAATATCTAAGATATTAAAGCTAATTTATTTAGAGAAAAGAATTCATAATATTCTTGCATGATTAGAGCAAAATTCAGGACTTACAGAAGATTTTCAGGCTTTCAAAAAATCTGTTATTGGATCTTTATTCCACATTATTATTATAACGTTCTTTTTAGATTGCTTTTTGACTTAGATGAGAAAATCTTTAATTTTTTTAAGAAGAAATATCTACTTTAGTTGTCCGATTAATTTGTTGATCCATCTTTAAAAATACTCGAACGTATTAAATATTTAAAAAAAGACATTTACAATTTTTTAACTTTTGAATTACGTCGTATAAACTTCCAATAACTTTTTTTTTAAATGTCATAATTTTTCACGAAGTAAAAATTACACGACGTATTCGAAAACTTTCTGTGGTTCGGCGATTAGGGTAGTGCAAACAAATTTTAAAGATAAAATTAACTGATCATAAATATTTTTTATCATAATTACTACACAAGCGTATGAATTCCAAAAACAAATTCTTACAAGAAAAAGATTTGTTGGAGTACAAAAGGACAAATTTTGTGTTTTTTGTAAATATCAAAACAGACAATTGTTAAAATTGTTATGTCGCTAAGATGAAAAATTTACACTATAAGAAAATTATATTATATATTATATTATTTACAAATTACACCATCCGAAATATACTGTAAAATAGAATTGTCATGATCTTTATTTATTTGTTATATCGCGCATTTGATGTACTTCGTTCATAAGAAAGAATTTGATTTTCCAACAAATTTTTGCTTAATTTTAAAAAAAAAAAGCACCTAGACTTTTTTTATTTTTTCGTAGATTGAATATTTCATACGAATAATACAATCCATATGTGCACCGTACTATAAATGCATGAAAGAACTCGATAGCTTTGACTTAAAGCAAAAAAGTGCCGTTGCACCTAGAAAAGCAAACAAATGTACTATACGTATAAATATAATTTTTCGACGGTACTAATTATTAGAATTAGAATTAGAGCTTAATTCCAAAACATCGAATGACGTGAAAAAGATGCGATTTATTTTTAGTTATTTTTAGCAACTTTTTCATGATGTTCACTTACAAGACTTGTTTAGTGCGTACTTAAGGACAAAACAAAATTAATTTAGCGTTAGTAAACGTAAGGCGTCGCAACTTTTACACGTTCACAGTTCCGCCACAAAGGGAGGGGAGGAGGAGGGTAACCAAACGGACCGCATTAGATCCTTACTAGGCAAGGACCTGTTCATGGGTTCAAAATTGTTAAAAAAATAAACTAATCTTACACGATCATTTGGTAATTTTTTAAGTAAAAAACCAACTTGTGTACTTATACACAGATTATTAAACTATCCACCAAATTATAGACTCTTTACAGTGATTAGATCATCGGTGGGCAGTTTAATGCAAATATTATTAAATAGCCTTTATAAACACAATAAGCTGCATTTATTACAGCATTTCTCGTTAAATGTCCCCACGAATGGAGGTCAAATTTATAGAGAGATCCCCTTCCAAAAATTAGGCGTCTTCCCTAGACGTCAGCAGTGTTATCTTTTCTAATTAAGCTATCTAATTTTTCTTATCAACGTAACTGTATTTTTATTTTATTTATAGTCTTAAATAGCCTTCACAACTGACTTATAAAAATTCGCACATTGTAAATTTTTGAAATAACTTTTTGTACAGTTGTACAAAACAAAGTTTTTCTCGAATATTAGCGTTGGTTATGCACATAAGGATCTGTCGTATAACTGAAAAAATTAGAAAACAAATTTTTTTTTATAAAAAAAGCGCAATTGTTAATTTATTATAAAAACTAATTCACAAATTGTCGCAAACTTGTGTTATGATTTTCTTAAAGTGCCCTGCAATGGACCCCTCGGCTTACTGTGGCGGGGCTGCGCATACATACTTTAATGAATTATCAATGAAAAAAATTATTTATTAAATAAAATGGCATTGCATACTAGTCAAACCTCCATAGGCTAAGTTGAAAAACAGGGATTGAATGTTTCAACGATGTATTGATCGTGAATTGTAATTATAAAAATATTGCATTGTAATTAATTAATATATCTATAGGATAGACGAATTGTGCACTCAGTCAGATGAGAACAATTTCTATACTATAATGAGCTTATAAGTGTAAAGATATACCTAAGTGTACCTAATATAAGAACACCTTATTTTAAAACTGGTTTGTACATGTTATTAATTAATGGTAACAGAAAATCTCTAAAAAAAAAGAATAAGAGTTTTGTATGTGGATTAGGGAATAAAAAAGGCGATTCTTATTTGCAAACATTTAAAAAATAATGAACAAAGTGGTTTTGGACTACTTTAAAGGGAAAAAGCTCCTTCCACATATAAGGGACTCTGAATTGTGCTCTTAGACAGTTCTACATTTTTGTATGTTTTATAAAGTGTATGGGCAAAAAATAAAAAAAAAAAACAGCGACATTAAGAAAACTCAAAAAAGTCACACAGCATCGTCTAATCAAAAGACATATATCAATGATTTCCCCTTTTGCGGAGTAAATAAATATAAACAAAACGGCCTTAAATCTTTTAAAATGTAAAACAAATAAGTATAAATGTCCTTGTAAGTTATGAAGTAAGAGATAAATAATTTGGCCTAAGAGGCGAAAAAAAAGAAGAGATATAGCATAATGAAAAGAATCTGTGGAGTGTGAAAAAAGGATTCATTAATTTTTTACATCGCAGTACTTAGTACACAGCAAATTTTAAAGAGATATTGCAAATTTCCTTTGAAATTACTTTTCCAACTCCACAGGCACTTTCCATTAACGACAAAGAATGCTACATCAATTATAAACGAAAAATTGAGTGAAAATAAGATTAAAGGATTAAAAACAAATTTCTTTGATAAGCGTAAAAAAATATTTTGATACTTCCCGATTTGCACGAGAAAAAAAAATAATGATACTTGACTATTGCGGTTTCAATAGTTAATGTTATTTTCACTAAATGTGGTATCAAGAAGAAGAAATAATTATAAACTGGTGAAAAGAAAAAAAAGAGTTCCAAAGTGACGCATCGTGTGAGTGTGCAAACCTCAGAAAATTAAATAATATATATGTTTAAAACTATATGTTGTATTCTTCTATATTTATTTCCTTTTTAATTTTTAATAAATAAATTACTTGTAAAAGCAGGTAAATTTTTTCCCTGATTATTTTACAATTTTTCAAGGTACATTTCTTTTATACTTTATATTGATAATAATTTGAAAAAATCATGTTCGTTTTAATTTAAATTTTATTTTAATTCAGAATATATTGATTTAATTTTTTTAGGTGTATAAAATTGATTATTTATTGAAAATGCATTCAGAAGCTTTTTACATCCAATTAAGGACTTACTAAAAGAAATCTTAAAATTTATTCGAAGGAGCCAACTTCGCGCACTATACTTCGCGCCATAAGTTATTACATGTGGCACACGCCTTTTTCCTTCATTCCCTTGCATAACCTTTTATTTACGTATTTCTTAAATATTTAGAGTATATTTATATAAAGATATATACATATTTTTACTAATCGAGTTTTATGGGTTACATATATATTTATTATTAACTAGTTTTACTTTGTTCAGTTTTATAACAAGTTTATTGCAATTTCTACAACTTCGGCTGTTCTATTTGTCAACAAACGCGACTATTTTTGTAAGTGATCGAAAATGTTGGCCAAGTGATACATTAAAATAATGGCATGTAAATCCTTTCAAATAATATTATATGTTAACTTACGATAATTGATTTAAATGGTTTCGATTAATTTGTTTATCATCGGAACAAGTATACCTTTTAAGAGGTTATGTAATTTTTACAATATGGAAGGTCAAATTGACCTGTAATAATTAAATTGTTTAACAGTCTTGTGATAATAGATTAATATTTTTTGTAATCTAATGATAAAAGATGTACCTTTTATTTTAGATAAATTTATTGAATTAATAGTCAATAATAATATGGCATCGACTAATACACCATCCACGATGGAAGAAAAACACTTTGGTTACCCAGCTGCCAAAAAAAGTGATATTAAAAACAGTGAGAAAAGTGCAACAAAAGATTTTATAAACGTAGAATCTACTCAAGATACTGTTAATATAAAACCTAATCTGCAAGACTCAATTAAAAAGGAACCTAAACAAGATTTGACTACCAGTGATGATAGTCGAAAGGAAGAAGATAGTAGTAGTGCTCCAAGCAGTAATCCAAATGTATTTGTTATGGTTTCAAATATGAGTAAGTTAATGGTTTTTATATTTTAATAATATCTACTACATTCATTAGTATACAAATTACTACGACAAACTAGAAGTTCATATTGTACCTTGCTGTTTCTAAGGCTTCCTTAAGTGATACATACAACTTGCTTTTAATTAAATAAGTGCATTAAAAAAGTGTAGTCTTTCATAACTTAACTAATGTAACTAGCAGCTAAACCAGAATAAAATATGCCTGTGATATATAAAAATAAAAAGAAATTAAAAAAAGTTTTTGGTATATTTAATACTATCTAATTGTATTAAACTAACTTATTTTTTTACTAACTAATTCAAATTTTAAATTTCAGTAAATGAAACTAATCCTGCTAATCCACTAATGGAAGTGCCAGTAGCAAATGATTCTGATGACAGTATAGATGAAAATCTTCCACATACTGTAACATTATTAAAGACTCCTGATGGTGGCAAATGTTATATAGTAGGAACTTCTCACTTTAGTGTAGAAAGTCAAGAAGATGTATCTAAAGTATGATTTAAAGATGTTTCTGTAAATATTTTATCTTTTCATGATTATTTAAATTCACAGTTATCTTGTAGGTAGTTCAAGCTGTTCAACCTCACGTAGTAATGGTTGAACTTTGCCAGGAAAGAATTTCAGTGTTGTTACAATTAAATGAAGAAACTGTTCTTAATGGTGCCAAAGATCTTAATACAGGTAAACATTTACTATTAATGTTCAATTTGAATATAAATTTCATGAATATTTTACTTTTTAGCTAAGATTATAAGCCTTATCAAAGAAAACGGTGTTTACAAAGGATTGTTTTATGTTCTTCTATTTAATATGACAGCGCAACTTACCAAAAAACTTGGTATAGCTCCTGGAGGAGAATTTAGAAGAGCCTTAGCAGAAGTAAATATAGTTATTTATTAAAAAATTGTTATTCTAGGCTAAGCATCTGTCTTCCAAAACTTCATTTAATCTACATATCTTATTTTTATTTTATTTTTCTGTTATTTAGTTTTCTTCATAAATTTGATAAAGTTTTTTTAACCCTATTATATATTTTAAGGCTAAAAAAGTTCCAAACTGTCGTGTTCTATTGGGTGACAGATCTATTAAAATAACATTAAGTCGTGCTCTTAGATCCCTGTCTTGGTGGCAAAGTGTAAGTCTTGCCTGGAAATTAATTACAGATAAAGCAGACATAACATTACAAGATGTGGAAAAGTTCAAGACGAAAGATATGATAGATGAAGCAGTGACTATGCTTGCAGGAGAATATCCTCAGTTAGGACAAGTTTTTATTCAAGAACGAGATGTATTTTTAACGAATGCACTTCAACTGGCTTGTGCACCAAAAATTGGCCCTGATGGTAAATCGGTTCCAGCAAGAGTTGTTGGTGTTGTAGGTATAGGTCATGCAAGTGGAATTGTTGCAAATTGGGGAAAAGTTCAACGAGCTGATGTTCTTCCATTGTTAACGTAAATTATAATTTTTTTAAAAATTACTTTTTAATTTCATTATTGACTATGTAAACATAATCATATTTTCTTTTTTAGCATACCTCCACCTTCGCTGTCAAGTAAAATCGTAACATTTACGATTAAAGCTTCATTACTTGGAGTAGTAGGTTTTATGGCCTATAAAATAATACCAACTAGTGTAATAAATTCTCTGAAGTCATCGGTCGCGGGACTTGTCAAGGTCAGTTCCAGTCACAAAGATTGGTAGATTGAATCGCTAACGAAAGACGCCAGTAGCGTCTTTCAAGCATCTTAATAAAAAAAAAAATACGTTTTTTCTGTTTTGTGCTGCTTTTTTACTAAAGTCTCTCTTGTCACGTTTTGGTCTGCATACCGACATACAACAATGGTAAGCATGTACGCAACATCTCATAACGATGAGTATGAGCATCCACTATCAAATCTCATGTACGTAGTTAGTAACATCCCAGGTCCGGGCAGTCAACTGGAAGACTTCGAACTGGAATTTTCAGTTGGCTGTTCCTGCAACCAGGATTGTAAAGCAAACTGCTCTTGCAATAGAGGTGCCGTGAATTATATCAACGATCGACTGAACCTGGAGAATGAAAGGTCAATCGTCGAGTGCAACTCCAATTGTACCTGCGCCGAAAGCTGCGAAAATCGACTGGTCCAGCGAGGGCCCCTGAACTGCTTGAAAGTAATGAGAGCCATCGAGAAGAACATGGGCCTCGGTTTGTACACGACGAAGCTCATACTTAAAGGACAGTTCATCTGTGAATACGCCGGGGAGGTGATCGGAATCGATGAGGCCCGCAAAAGGTTCGAGAGAAATAAGCTCGAGGGACGCATGAACTACGTACTCGTCGTGTCCGAGTTCATCGGCGACAAGAAGATTACGACCTGCATAGATCCTGGAGAATTTGGGAACATTGGCAGGTACGCTAATCATAGCTGCCAGCCAAATGCAACGCTTGTGCCCGTACGAGTAGACATCACGATACCGAGGCTGTGCTTGTTCGCTATTGAAGACATCGAACCCATGGCAGAGATAACTTTTAATTACGCTGGCGATGTGGCTGGTTCCGTCCAGAATCTGAGCGAGACATCCTGTCTGTGCGGTTCTGCTACTTGCCTTGGATATTTGCCACATTGCCCCATGTAGGGTAAATCAAAAAAGAAAATGATAACGTTCTCTGTATTAATTTCCAACTGTTAAGCAACAGTAGCATTTTATTATTTTTTTTTTAACTGCCTTTTTTTTCTTTTAATCTCATTGGTCGCATACTCATTTTTTTTAATTTCATTCCAAAATTTTGATACTTTTTACACATTCAATGAGTTTAAAAATTACTGTAATAATTAAGTAATAATGACATTATTAAAATTACATAAATTTATTAATGTCTGACTGACTAATAAATTTATTAATGAGTCTTTAACCTTTAGCCCTCTCGTGCCGGATGTAGTAACATATGCTATATTCAATTTTATGTTTCTAAAAGATTAGTTAAAAATAATTTTGTTATTAATGTATTTAAAAAAATTTATATATAATTGAAAAAGCTGAACAAAATATTGACATTTTGGGTCAGAGTGGCATAGGCTATTTAGAAAGATATTTTGTAAAAAAAATTTTTTGAATACTTCAGTGGTGCGGATGACAGCATTATATAGTTAATATTTAATAAAAATATACTTTCTATTGAAGAAATAGACTGTGCAATATTTATCATATCACAAGTGGATGATAATTACAAAACTAAATTAAATAATTTTCTGTAATTTATAAATTTATAAATTGAGCCACTATTTTATTTCAGAAAACTGTAGTTTGTAGATATACAATAAATTTCGTTTTGAAATTAAAAAAAAAGTTGCAAATTATTTATACCTTTCTATTGTTGTTGCATGGAGGGTAGAACATTAAATTAGACATTGAAATTTTTGTACATAAAATTAAAACAATTTTATTTTTTTTCTTTTTGTACATTTTTACAACACATTTTTTAATAAATTATCAGAATCAGAAAAAAAATCATAAATATTAAAAAAGCTATAAACACAACAATATTATTGCTAAATTGTGAAATTCTTTAGAAAAGGAACCCCTCTATAAAATGGTAAAATTTGAGTATTAAGCAATCAGTGAAAGTTTATGATTTTCAGAGTTTGTAAAATGAATTTACAAATGCTTACTTTTACTTATTGTGGGAATTTTTTTTTTTATTATCAAGAGAAGTAAATTTTTTTTGCGGGCTGTAGTTTTTTATTTTATTACGAAACGTAATGAACTATATGTTTGTACTTGAGATTATGATACAGTATTGTATATAAATAAAGTCGATATCTTACAAAGACCGCTTAAATTTTATGCATACAGTCTTCCGTAACTTTGTACACGTTATATCAAGTTACATATAGCAGAGTTGACGTGTAGTTTTAGGCTCGTACATGCAAGTACAGTCTCTTTTAACACTGGCATTCACATATACAAGATTTTTTCGGTAATAACGCTCTAAAAAAATCAACGACAATATCTGTACAAAGTGCTCTGTACATCTAGGAGGAAAAAGCGAATAATATACAAAAGAAAAGTGAAGTCGTAGTCAATCGTACGTCGCGAATAATATAATCTATGGATTTTAATTTATCCATATTGAAACGATCGTTTCAAGAGGTATCTCAAGACTTTTTTCTTCCTCCTTTTTTACTTAATTTAATTACACTCAAAATAAAAACTTTCTTTTACTAGGGTAACTGCATAAGACTCGTAATGCTTGGTATCTCGTGAATTATATAATACAGTATGTACATTAGGCAAGTCCTGCGTTATCACCATCCTTTTTTTACTTCTATTTTTTTTTTTTTTTTTTAACTTTTTTCGTGCTTTCTGATATTTTATAAGAATATAGTTTCGCATAGAAAACTAAGTCTTTATCGTAACTATCAATATCTCTTCAACTCCTAGTTTTACGTCGCAAAGTCTTACGAAAAATCGTGACATCATAATTGAAAGAATTCTAGTACGCCAGTGCCAGGCAGAACATTTTACGAAAAAAATCATGTCACGCGAGACGGCTGAACACAGTTGCTAGTTTCTTTTTAAAATATGTGCACGATACCGTAAGAATGATCATTTTCCTACTATTTTTTTTCATTTACTAGATTAAATATGTTCACTTAGCCAAGTGTTGGCAGTACATCGTGAATTCGTTCTACAAGTAGAGGAATCCAGGAGATGAAGCGCAATCGCAGCGACGCAAAAAACAAAACTAGACGCAACGCACGCGTGAATAGACTCGAAAGAGTTCCGAAAACGGTTAAATCTGACTACGCAATAAAACATAACTCTCGAGTTTAAGAAAGAAATGAAATGATTAATAGCGCAAGTTCGTTATCGTAAAGGGTAAAATGGGCAGGGAGGGATGACTCTGGAAAATATGTTCCAAATGACGCTTTCCAGTTGCTAAGAAAGTAAAGAGTGTCGCTCACAACGGTTCAAATGCTTCGTACAAAAATTTTACAGCGATCCGATGAAAAATGACGCAATGCAAAAAACGCTCATCAACTTAGTGCGATATCGGACTGTACCAGTATTGCTATAGATTAGTCGGTCTGTGCGGCGACCGATTTTTGAAGAGAATAAAGATTACGCAGGAACACGGAGTGTACTTCATCACCGCACGCAATCACCCGGGCCGCGGGTTGTGATGCACTGCTTTTTGCGTTTCATGTGTAGCCTCGAGCCTGGACTTTGACTACCGCCGTTATTATTGTTATTACTGTTGTGCTGATTGATTTTCATTTTGCCGTGTCCACCCGTGTGATTGTTAATGCCGCGCGTGTAATCTCCTCTTGCATTTGGATGGTTTACTAAAATTTCAAAGAGTTTAATAGTGAGTTCAAGTTCTTACATTCAGCGACATACTTTTAGTCCTATAGTCTCGATTATAATATATACCATGTGAGCTTGGTTTATAAGACTTTTTGTACGTGAGATGACCATGAGATTGCTGATTGTTGTATAAATGCCTATCTTTGTGTCTATCGTCACCTTTTTCTCCAGTGTTAGGCGAGTTCCCCCTACTGCATTCCGATTCCTGAGCAAACGATTCTTTATTGAATAAACTAAATTGAAATATATTAGAGGAATTGATTTGCATGTGAAAATAAAAGTTACCGATTCACTTGCAGGTGCAGAAAGTGTGGAAGCATCGGAACCAGTAGAACTTGAAAGTGAATCTTCTGGAGGTACAGGGAATGTTTCTTTTATCCATTTTCGATAATCTATTACTTCATCTGTTACTCTAATTATTCTTCCCAATATACTAAAAATACAAATATAATCAACAATCATAATAAACAAATATGAAGAAAACTTGAATAGCAGATAATTATTTACTACTGTACCTGACTTTATTTGCATCATTGACTAGAATATTGAGAGGATTGACTGCTTGTGAAAGTACATAGTAAGCCCAATCAAAGGCATCTTTAACATACAAAGCGCCATAACTGCTACGACCAATGTCATTACCTGGGGTAAGCGGATCCTCTATACACAGCAAAGATGGTCTGTGTCCATCAATCATATCTCTTTGAACCTAGAATATTACATTCACAATGAAAAATTCAACAATATCTGTACACTTGTTTTAAAGACAGCAATTACACCTACCTCTTCTTTTGATATGTAAGTACCACCACCTTTTACACGTATACCAGTTTTGACATAATTAAATTTTCTACCATACAATTCCAAAAATTCTATTAACAATACTCCCAAATTCACTTCTGAATCATTGACGTTTGCCCTAGGATGCAACTACAGGAAAAAGAAACAAAAAATGCCATAAAAACATTTTTCCAATTAAAATGAAATTTCAATGCTCAAATAATTCTTTGAATGTAAGATGACACTGAAATTGGCAGAAGATTCGAAGGCAGCCAATTCGAAAAAACCCAAGGAAATTGTCTATGGCTTTGTAATTTTCAGGGCTCCTTTATACATCGATAAAGTAACTGCAAACAAATTTTTGTGAGGGAACACGATGATTTCATCATGAAAATCGAATCAGCTGCCATCGAATCTTCTGCCAAGTCGGTGTCATGAATGTAAGCTCACCTGTAAAAAGCTAATAGTCATGAGAATTAAACTATACGAAGAGATACCACCAGTGAAAACTTCATTGAGATCTCTTTGCAATAAAAACTGTTTCAGTACCATCACTAATTTTTCAAGTGCTGGATACTGCTTTTTAAATGTCTTAATTAATTCCGCAGACTTGACGCCATTATTCATGTTAAAACTTATATCCACCTTGATTTCAGTCTCTTTGTCAGTAAGTTTGACAATTGGAACTGATGCTCTATCTAATACTTTAACAGAAGATGGCTCTACAATATTTTGATCTATCAATGCTCGTTCAAGAGTGTGCAGTGGAAGATTTGTCCACATGCCTATCACAACTAGATCAATATCACTAAAAAATAAAAGCACTTTATTAACACACCAACATTCGTCGCAAAACAAAGTTGAACATAAATTACAAGTTACCTTGTAGGTAAATACAATCCAGTGCGAAAACTCCCGAATATCTCCACTTTTGAGTCTGGCCAGAGGTCATATATTACATTCTCTATTCTCTTGACCACTCGTATCCGGAGATTGTGCTCCTCGTTAGAGGGACACATGTAAAGGAAGAAGTCTTCTATCTCCTCGTGCAAGCTACAATGAAACAGCAACAGATTTAAAAACTAATCCCTTGACAACTGTTAACACAAAGCAGACGAAAACCGCCCGCGGCACTATTATACCCTCCCCCCCAAGAGTACCCGAACAATCAGAACGAAAGAGGCGCTCTCGCCCGCGACGTGATCAAAAGCACGCGTTACAAACCAACTGGCCGCTCGCACTGCGCTCGGCGTACATCGTCCGCATCGTCGCGAATTCGCTTGCCATGTGACATGCCTAACCTCACACTCGGCGCGAGCGGCCAGGCAGTGTCCGCGAGAGACACGCTGCCTCCTCTCCCGAATGCACACGCAAGCGGCTCGACTCCGCCGGGGCCTTATGTACCATCCGCTAAAGCGCTCACCCGAGTACGCCCTTGGAGTAGTGCTTGTTGGGGTTGCGCCAGGGGCAGCCGCCGAACACCCCGACGAGGGCCTCGTAGTTGTAATTCATGCCGTAGGTGCTCGCGCGGTTGTCGTTTTTCCTCCTGGACGGGTTGTAGTAGCTGTTGTTGGCGTTGTGCTGCTGCACGCTGGCGGGCGGTCCAGCGCGTGTGCTGTTCCTCTCATCGCCGGGGGCCCCGTTGCCGCCGGTCACCCGGGGCCCGCCTGGCGTCGGCGACTCCAGCGGCACAAAGTCCTGCGGGCTCTTCTGGTTCATCGCGTTGCCGCCCTGCCGAAGTAGCGAACGGACCATATGAGAGACACGCACCGAGTAGGTGCACACACTGGCGCGGGGCGCTCGCGAGCAGGAGGAGGAGGAGGAGGAGGAGGAGGAAACACGACTGCAGGCAGCGCTCGGCCCAACCCCGAGTCAGCGCTGCGCGCGGGAGGAAAGGGGAAAAGGAGGAGCTGCTAGAAGGCGGCTGCTACTACACAAAGTAAGTAAGTACTCACCAGGCTCTGCGCGTTGCCGTCCTGCTTGAGGTTCAGGTTGTCCAGGTCCTTCTCGGTCTCCCAAATGTGCAGCCACAAGTCCTTCGCGGGACCGAACTGCTCCGGCTGATACCAACCGATCTTCGGATCCATTAAACCCCGCGGGTGAGGCGACTCAGTTTGGAAGCCGACGTCGTCGCCGCCGTCCGCGCCGCAGCCGCCGCCGCTGCCGTTGCCGTGCGCGCCGTCGTCGTGGTGTCGTCGCGTAGTCCGGGACTCGGCCTGGCCAGCTCCCCCCGCTGTGTCGTCGCGCCGCCGCGCCTCGGGCACGGCCTGCAGGCGGTGCGCCGCGCCGACTCGCCAAGTACCCTATAGGAGCCCGCCCGAGCCGCCCGAGCCGAGCACTAAGCCGGAGGACTTGGCCCCGGTGAATCTGATGGCTGCCTCGCTGGCTGAGGCGGACGCGCGGACTCTAGGCCTGCTGCTGCTGCTGAGGTTGGCTGCTGCTACCGAGGTGCTGCTGCTGCTGCTGCTGCTGCTGCTGCCGCCGCCGTTGGCTGCTGCCGCTGCCACTATCGCTGCTGCTACTGCCCTTCTCTCCGACCGACGGAGGCTCTGTCTCGCTCGCTCGCGAGCTTCGGCCCTGCGCGGCTGTCTCCGTCGCTCCCGCGCGCCCGAGACCTGCGTACAGAGCCGCGGCAAAGCGCTAGAAAGGCGCAGGCTTCTAGAGGCGCACACCGACGCGAAGCTGTGTGGGGCTTTCGGCGGCGATTGTACGTGGGCATGTGTGTGTGTGTGTGTGTGAGTGCGCGTGCGCAACGGCGCAAGTGTGCGATACTTATGTGCCTGAGTCGAGGGGCCGCCGGCGGCCTTTTCGCTATGTGCGTGAATTTTCGCCCTCGAGTAGCAGCCGCGCGCTGTGGTGTAGGTGCACACACGAGTGCTATATAGCGACACCGCGGATGGACTGTAGGTATATCTATGCACAGATGGCGACTCTACCCGGAAACTGCTAGAGAGATCGAGAACCTGCACGCCTGCATCGCGCCAAAACCTCCGTCTCCCGGGAACTTTTGATTTTTTTTTTCATTCATTCATGCGCGCGGGGACTACTGTTCAACCGCGTGCGTGCGATATCCTTCTTTTTTAATTTGGATGTAGTCGGGCGGGATGCTTTAATGGGGGAGCTACTGTTATATCGGTGATGAGAGCGCGCTTGCCAAATTCGAATTGAATGATTTGGCTTTGTGTATCGTATGTAACTATTATTTACTACGTGAAACTTGTTTACTATTCAATAATCCTTAGTTGGTGTAATGATTTATGTAAATATTATGTCGACCGAAACAAATTTCATTGTAGTTCTATTGGCGAATCATTTAATTCGGATATTCGAGTTGTGCTTGATCGACCGTTATTATACGAAAATTCGCTACCTTTCTGCACTTATAAATGTGTTAATTTAATATTCTTACTTTCATATTTGTGTCTAGATTTTCTGCAATAATCGCCAATACCAAATGAACAGCGCAGAGATTTATTCGATTAAGTATACATTTTGTTAACTGGATAAGGGTGCGCTTATTATATATATTGAACCTGACATAATTAAAATCGTTTCATCTAAAGTTAGCCGCATGCCGCACGAATTTTCGTTATACAGACCAATGAATATATTTATAATTTTCCAAAAACCCGATTTTTTTTTAAGTATAAAACAATGAAATATTTTGTCGCAATTGTAGATAAATTAAGACAAGGTCGGACTATTTTTTTGTATAAATCTGTATATTTATATCGCACATTTATTCGCCCTTATCAAAAGTCGATAAATAGCAGTTTGAGCGACCATTATTGCACTCATAATTTTTTAAAATAATTATTTACTTACAACATTTTTATTTGCGTTTATCAGTTAATTGTCTATTTTAGTCGCGATATAAATACTTATCTTCGTCACAAACTTTGTAGTTTATTAAAGTATGAAAAAAAATATAGTTAAAAAAATACTATTTTCAAATATAAAAAAAAGAATAAGAAACCCAATTTTTATGCAAATAAAATTCACATTTTACTTGTTAAAAAGTAGTTAACATTTTTGCGCATTTTCTATATCCTTCATTTTTTCATTTTTTAGTACAGAATGTTTATTAAAATGGAAATGCGATTGCGATAAAAATTTTAATTTTCAGAAAATATTAACGTATACTTTAATTATTATTTTCTGCAGCTATTCTTTATTATAATTAAACCGAATATCGTAAAAATCTATTTATCTTGATACACTTTTAAATGGTAAACCAAATTTAAAGGAAATTTTAAAATCTTATTTTAAATTAAATGAATTCGATTTACATTTTACTACATCGTTTTAGCAATGAAAAGAAATTTGAAAGAAAATTTAAAATCGCATCTCTACCACATACATACATGATACATGTAATTTTAATCTCGTAACGCTTTTTAATCACTATATCTATTCTTAATTTTCAGCACAACCACACAATTAATCCAAGTAGCGGACTCTGAAAAAAATTCAAGACCACCTCATCAAATTAACTCTTCAATTCAAACAACTCATCACTATATCAGTTGCAAAAGCGATCATCTTCATATAAAACAACCCCCAACAAAATTCGTAACAAGCATAAAACGTTCACCCCAAACAGGAATTACCGTCACCCCTCCTGTAAAACCAACCACCACCATGCCATGTATTACATATATGTAGGTATATGTACTCGCCTCGAATTGAAACTCGAAGAACAATTTAAAAATTTGCAACGTTGCATGAAAATTTCTAGGCGCTAGACAGAGATGACAAAACTATTACATCCTTGTCCCGCTTAAAAATTTTCATGCGACGTTGCAAATATTTGAATTGTTCTTCTAGTTTCAATTCGAGGCGAGTGTATGGTACATACAAGCGCGGCGCTCGGCTCACAGTGCGCCGCGCAAGCTCGCGCCTACCGCAAGTGGACAGTCCTAACTGCGCTGCATCGCGCGCGGAGTGCATTTATCTCGGATCCGGCGGTGGCGGGAAGAAGATGCGGAGGTCGCAGAGGAGGCGGTGCGCGGGCGATCCTCGGGCGGGTGGCCGCGTCGATCGATAGGCGCGCCGGTGCGACAGGGTGAGCGACGACCGGGCCGCGGAGTGCATGGACAGTCATGAGCGGCGGCTAAGGCGCGACGACGGCGCGGGCGATGCCAAGAGCGCCAAGCTGATCACCGGCGGCGTCTGCGGCGCGATGAGCGCCTGGAAGCTCGTCCAGAGGAGATGCTACGATCTGCTGTCCCACCGCTACTCCCTCCTCGTCGTACTCGTCGCCCTCACCTGCGTCTTCGTCGGCATCGTGCACTTCGGCGAGGTTAGTTTTGCTTTTTAGGACCACCCCTTAAACTCACCACCCCCTCCTTCCCCTCTTCACCGCTGGATGCGATCTTCCTTTTTAGATGCTGCAGTAGCGCTAAAAGTGCGCAGTTCGAGATAAATGCACTCTGAGTGTTATGTTACATGCTTGTGGATTGCTGTGGAGATGATTGAATTATTTTTTAGAATATAGTAGGAAAAATTATAGTATTTTGTTTTTGTTCAAATTAAAATACTAATGAGCATTATATTTTTTTATTTATTTTTATTTATTTTATTTCAGATATTCGTTAATATAGATTGAAGCTAATTAATTAATAAAATAGTAGTTTTAGTATAATAGTATGAGAGCTTAAAATATAAACTAAAATTAATCACAATTTATTATATACAGTTATTATATATTTTTGGAATTATTTAATATTTGATAAATATACAATTGATTTCCCACTCTATATATCTTCTTGCATAAATTTGTTTTTATGAAATTTTCAATATAGAGCATAATAAATTAATCAGTTAATTTTTTTTTGTAGGTGTGGATAGCGTGGAGCAAAGAAAAATACAAAGCTGTATTTCATTCATTCAACGACAACATTCTTGGTATTTCATTTCAAAGACAACTATGTCAGCATGTACCAATAGATGTTGTGTATACTTGGGTCAATGGATCGGATCCACAGTTCCTTGATAATTTAAGAAAGTACGTTCCAGTGACAAGTGCAAATAGTGCAGCTTCCAGATTTAGCGATAAGGATGAGTTAAAATACTCCCTTAGATCTCTGGAGATGTACGCACCATGGGTCAGGAGAGTGTATATAGTTACCAATGGTCAAATACCCAGCTGGTTGGATATGAGTAATCCAAGGGTATCGTTAGTAACCCATGAGGATATATTTACCAATTTAAGTCATCTACCTACTTTCTCTAGCCCAGCAATAGAAAGTCATATACACAGGTAAACTTTTAATTTCAAATATTTAATTTATCTTTGTATGAAACATACTTTACTTTTTATTTCTTATTTAAAAAGTTTTTTTGCTATTTATTTTTTAACATAATATTAAAATATTCCTATATTTTTTAGAATACCTGGATTATCAGAAAAATTTCTATATTTTAATGATGATGTGATGTTGGGAGCTGCGGTTTGGCCTGAAGATTTTATAACATGGGCTACAGGGCAAAAGGTTTTTCTAGCTTGGTGGGTACCAGACTGTTCAGACGTGTGTCCATGGGCATGGGTCCAAGATGGAGCTTGTGACCCAACATGTAATACAACATTATGTGAATTTGACGGTATGTAAATTTCTAAATTTAATTTTAATTATAATCTAAAAATTGCTAATTTTCTTGCTAACGATTAGGTGGAGATTGTGATGCTTCCTCTATGGATGCTACAGAAAGAGAAATTAATGAAGTTGAAAATGACTATCCTTATGGATTTTTACATGAATCCAAAGTAGAGAAAACTCAAGCAGAAAAATTGCTGGAAGCTTTAAAATTAAAGACTAAACAAGAATCTCATATCAAAGCGAACAATTCTGATTTAACTGCCATTCGATCTCTACTTTTTGATCATGACTTGTGGGGAGATATTAATGTAAATAATAGGAAGCTACGAAATGAATCAGATATTTTACCCGAATTTGAAAAGGACGATGAGAAAATGAGCAGAGTTATTTATACATTGGAGAAGAAATACTCAACAATGGGGGGATCGAACAACTCAGTCAATGCTGATAAGCGGACCGGCCCTAGGCTTTTCGTCAACGACGACATTATAAATTTGGTACATGTAAACGATACTGCTAAAAACAGTAAACTCGAGTATGCTGGACGTCAAAAAAAGAAATCAAGAAATCTCGACACGTACGCCGAGTCGTTGCTGTACGTAAATAAAATTTACAATAAGGCCTATGGTTTGAAACGTCGACGCGTGCCCGCTCACATGCCTCACCTGCTGGATCGGACGATCGTAGCAGAAATGCAGGAAAAATTTGCGAGTGAATTTGATAAAACGTCGAGTCATCGAGTAAGAGACTCTGAAGATATGCAGTTTGCGTTTTCTTACTTTTACTATTTAATCAGTGAAAAACGAATAGTATCTGCCGAGGAAATATTTGATGCGTTTGATACGGACAAATCTCGGTGAGTGTTGTTTATTTCATTCTTTATTCATGTATTTAAAAATTAGTTAATTATTCCTTATTAATTAACTTTGTTTCAAAATTTTTAGAACTTGGTCAGATAGAGAAATTCGAACTCTTTTATCAAGAATGTACCCATTGCCTCTTGATTATAGTTTGGTGGTAGACTTTGAAAATGCTATAACCAATTGTTCTCGTCTTATCGATTTAAGAGGTGTATCAACACTACCACCTCCTCCTGGTGAAAGGTATTTGGATTCATCTCTGGTGAGTATTTTTATCATTTTAATATTTAGGCAATAGCGCCAGTAAACTAAAGTTTAATTGATAAATTTTGTATACTCTTTTAGCCTGTAGTCAGTCGGGATCTTATTTTGAGGTGTGACGGAATTGTCAACAAAATACGTTCAAAGTTTGGAAAACTTGACAAATATCCGCACAAAGTAGTAGAAGCTGGTAAAGATGAAATCTTTGAAATGCTTACCAGTAATGTTTCAACTACTGTAAGAATATTAGATGAGATACGAAGCGATCCAAAGTGAGTTTTTTTTTTTCTAATTCGAGAATAAGAACTTTTTTTCGTTAAAAGTTTTAAAATATAACATTCGTAATCTTTGTTTTAGAAAATTTATATGTCTAAACGACGACATGGACCCGCAGCGGCGTTCGGAGAACGAGGTAGTGCGAGCACTGTTAAACGACTTTTATCGTTCGCTGTATCCAATTAGAAGCAGTTTTGAGTTGCCGTCTCAGTACCGCAACCGTTTTACCCACCGCCACGAATTACTCGAGTGGCGAGCCAACAACGCCCGAGCGATGCACATACTTCTCATCCTCATATTTTTGCTGCTCGCTCTCACCCTCTATCATGCATTCCGCCATAAGATGCGCCGCTGCATGATTCCGGGCCTCGCCTAGCATTTCGCACGAAATTCAGCAACCACAGTATTTCTAGTCGTGATTTTAACGATAAGCCATTGTAAATAATCGGAAGGAAATGGGGATACATGTGTGTACAGAAGTGTGACGTTTATGAGATCGTGGAAGATTGTCTTTTATTGATAGCGACGAATGATTGATCATATCTTGCAAAATATCAACTCTCGAGAGCTACGTGATAAAGAAATAATTCTTAATGGATAGGTTCGATAAGATATGTAACTCTACACATACATAGCATGGCAAACTTGTGGAACAATATTTCTTTTGCGTCGAGATTGTTACATGTAAAATTACAAGATTTTTTATTAAAAATTTTACCGTAAAAATACAATACTAAGTCTGTCTTTTGAAGAACTTTTCTATGAGGAGGTCGTCGCAGGCGAGTGCGGTGGTGCAGCATTTGCCCTCTAACGGAGGGCAGTTCACGTGTCTAATGTTGCGCGGACCTACCATGCCACCCTGCCGCCTGGCGCAGTCGCTCAACCATATAGCCACCGTCGCTATCTCATCCGGCGTCAATCGACGTCCTATGCCTAGAAAAAAAAAATAGGAAACTATTTTTTAAACGAATTTCATTGTATACAGTACTGTAATGAAAACACTACAGAATTTTATTTTCCATTTTAGCAAACGTTCGACCTATCTTGTAATAATTTACAATAAGGTCTGTAACATACGATAACAGTATTCTTGTACATTATTAATTCTATTCTTGAAGGAAGGAAAAAACGATTGTAATTGTCATATCATAATTTGAAATTATATAAAAAAAATCAGAAAAACTATTTAGTAATTTCTTTAATTGCTAACCTTGTACATCGGGGTAGTGTGCGCAAGTGTCGCTGCTCGAACACACGGTTTTTACAGACTCTTCGCACGACTGCTTGGAAACTTCCGAGGTAGATTCGGGCTGTTTAACTTCTTCTTCGTATGGTACGATCGGCGGGACATCGGACAAAGAAAGAAGGTCCCTCTTCGATTCGCCCTCAGAAGCAAAACTCGAGATACGGTCGGTCCACTCGAAACTCGCCTCTCCTTCGTGCATGAAGCTTTCGCCCGTCTCCTCACCGAAGCTCTGGAATGCTACAACGAACGACATTTATTTGAAAAAAAAAAACAGAAAAGGTTCAAAAAGATATACTTTTTTTAAATGCAAATCAATTATAAAATGTTTGTAAAAAAAAAAGAAAAGAAAAATATTCAAAAATAATGTAATTATATTTAAGATCTTCAAAGAAATAATATACTTAATTAATTAATGAAATATTTCTAATATTTGTACTCATTTCTATTTTATAGTAAAAAAAAAAGAAGATATTAAAGAAGTAAACAACCAACCCATAGATGAGGGAATGTCAACTTTGGAATAGTCATGCTCAAGCTTGATGTCAGCAGGAACTTCTTCTGGAGCAATTTCGATTTCATGGGTCGGAGCCGGTTCTTCGGCTGCCTGAGCCACCGTTTCCTGAGGCAGTTCAGTTATGCTTTCCGCCGATTCCGACCTTTCGGAGCACAGACACAGATTGTCCGTGCTTCCCTTTTCTGCGCCATCGCACCTCAGACCACCAAGGTACCTATTTAATTTTTCTTTTAATCGTAAATTTAATTTTTCATCGAAACATTTATTATATTTAATAATTTAATCAACTTAATGATGAAATAATAAAATAATAAAATAAAATTACACGCGATTTGTTTTTCATCGACAGTAGAAAAGGTTCCGTAACGGTAAGACCGACGCAATTAAGTAAAAAAAAAAAACCTCCATCGTACCCGTAAATTTCCATAAACAGCCCAATGGGTATCATCGCAGAGCCTCCGTCGGGCTCGTGGGTGAAGAGCTCGCAAACCATGATCATGGTCTCGGTGATGGTGCGCGTCAGGAGGCCGACGGCGATCGCCAGAAACTTCTTGATCTGACACTTATTGCGGAAATTGCCGATCGTCATGATCAGATCCGCATCTCGTCTATCCAGACAGAGATAGTCCCATCGCATCAGGATGCAGTCCAGTGAAACACACTTGTTGTAGTCAGCTGTAATATTTTTTTTATTTATAACAATATTTTTTATTATAGAAAATTTGCGGATAATATGTACAAAGGAAGCTCATGGAGACATCTATGATCTTATACAATTTATTTATTTATTTAAAACATTAAACGGACTAAAAGCCCATTACAAAATAACAATACTTAAACGAAACTAAATCTAACAATAAGAGCTAAAATTTAGTAGTAAGGGAGTGCAGTGCATTTTAAAACTAAATCTAATAATAAGGAGTTAAAATTCAGTACTTAGTAGTATTTATTAAGTTAAATGAATAATGTAGAATGTTTAATTTTTTATTAATTATTATTCCGAGTAAATATTTAAATAGTATTATTTAAATAACTAAATACGCGGTTATTTCCATGACTTTTATTTGGTATTACACTTTATATCTCAGGTACCTGCACTTAATGATTGACCTACATTATGCGGTTAGTATAGTTCACAAAACCCCTGGCAGTTTAAAAAGAATTCTTAAAGTAACAAAACTACTATAAAGTGTGTTACCACAAGTAACAATTTTTAAAATGAAAATCGTTATTCCTCTTTTAATCTTGATTCCACAATTTTAAAGAAAATTGAATAATTTTTCGAATATACAATTTTAATTGAATCTGATTATTTTTTATTTTGTTTAAAGTTACAGAGTATCGAAAGCTACATACAAAAAAAATTTCTTAATTTACATTACAATTTTAATAAATGAACAAACAATTCTAAATAACATTTCGTAAGTTATACACTCGAAATATTATAGTATTTAATATTTAATAAAAAAAAAAATGTATTAAAATAACAAAAAAAAAATTTGATTTAAGTAAAAAACTACTTGCAACTAAAGATCCAACTATAATAAAAATTTACGGGAACCAAAAAAAATAAAAACTACTGAGTTTCCTCATCAACGTAACAATACTTAAATTATACAAACGCCCTAACAAAAAATGACAAAAATGCCACCCCCTCACTTCTAAATAGAAAAATCGTGCGCCGATCGACCGTCTAATACTTACACGAAACCCCATTCCCTAAAAAAAAATCACTCGCAACCCTACATATAAAAAAATCGTGCGTCGAATCTTATCGATCGACAACCCCGCAGCTCCAACCCCTATACATACTATAAAAGACTATAAACTAAAATAAAATAATAAAAAAAAAAAAAAAATATATCACTCACCTCCGAGCTGTCGCAGCAGCACCTTGAGAAAGCCGAGCGTGAGGCCGTAAGCGCTGCAGGCCGGCGGGTATTCGAGCCTGAGCTTCGCCGGTGGCTCCTCGCCGTTCGCCAACGCGTGGAAGTAGGCGCTGGACCACTTGAGCAGGTCGTACGGCTGCGTGCGAATCGCCGACTTGCAGAACTGCTTCAGTATCATGGGCAGCTTGGGCGGCACATTTATCTGCTCGGCGCAGTAGTCCGTCTCGAGGAGCGGCATCGCGAGCACTGGGTGGCCCCGGGGGCCGACCGCCGATCGATCGGTCCCGATTCCGCCGAGGCCCTCGGCGACGACGAGAGGCTCCGCGTGCTCGGCTATATGTGTATATACATGTGGAGCGGCCGCGCTGTTTTGACCGAGCGACTGGCGAGTTGCCCTGGCAACGCTCCGCCGGAGCAGACGACGGGAGCTTGCGGTGACGGGCCGACGCGGGGGTGGACGGCACGTGGAGTTTTGTTGCCACGGGGAGATTGATCGGTGGATTTAGGTAAAGTGTGTGCGGGGATATGTGTGGATGTAGGATGCATCGATCGATTTGCGGCGTGTGCCGTCACGGTTTTGAGTTTGATCGACATTATGATTGTCGCTTACTTATTTTTTATTTGCGTTGAGAGACGAAGCATGCGGATACGTCTTTCTGGTATACTTTTAAATGTTTAAGTGTTATAGATATGTGGTTTTTTTTAGGTAAGGGATAATGGAATCTATGCTTTTCAATTGAATGAGGATAGTGGAATCTACATACATTTTTTAATCGAGAAAGAATAGTTTAATAGAAAAAGAATAGTGAAATCTGATACATTTTTGTTTTAATTGAAAAGAAGAGTTTAATAGAAAAAGATAGTGGAATATATATTTTTCAATCGAAAAAGGATAGTGAAATCTACATACATTTTTTAATCGAGAAAGAATAGTTTAATAGAAAAAGAATAGTGAAATCTGTACATTTTTTTGAATCGAAAAGAAGAGTTTAATAGAAAAAGATAGTGGAATCTATATTTTTGAATTGGAAAAGAATATATTTTGTAGTTTTACATCATGAGTAAACGTGGATTTTCATGTAATGTACACGGAGAGAAAAGATCTAATAAAAATTGCAATAGTCAATTTTAATGTCTTAATTCACAGACTGTATAAATCTAAAAAAATTTGCTTAGACTCTTGTAAATTTTCCAACAAAACTATTGTAATTTCAACAATTTCAGTCTGTGAGGACAAAAAAATTGATTATTGCCATTTTTTCATAAAACATTATTTTACTATATTTTTTAAATTTTAATTATATTTTAAATATGTTATATAACTGCTGTTTATATTGTTTTTTTCATAAAAAAAAAACTAAAATTACCCTACTTTTCCGTTAACAAGTTCAAAAATCATAATACTTTTCATCGGTAATTTAAAGCTCCAAAATTCTAATTCTACAAAAATAAATTAATAAATTAATCAATAAATACATCTTAAAAAATTACTACTATCAGTTAATTAATTAGTTAATCAATCATCTAATTCCCTTACAATCTCAACGAACAATCCACAAACCAACATGCGCATTGAATCATCAATCTATAAAAATCTTGTAAAAGCTCCAAATCAAAATTTCCCGCCACTCTCTCGCAAGTAGTACACGTACCGACGGTAAAAAATTATATAATTATATCTTAAATATGTTATAAAACTGTTGTTTATATTGTTTTTTTATAAAAAAAAAAACTAAAATTATCCTACTTTCCCGTTAACAAGATCAAATACATCTTAAAAAATTATTACTATTAGTTAATTAATTAGTTAATCAATCATCTAATTCCCTTACAATGTCAACGAACAATCCACAAACCAACACGCGCATTGAATCATCAATCTATAAAAATCTTGTAAAAGCTCCAAATCAAAATTTCCCGCCGCTCCCTCGCAAGTAGTACACATCACACATGTCACATAGTAGATATAGTACCGACCTACGTATGCCGTCCCTTTGCCGGCAGCGTCCGCCAGCTGGCGCCTCGATAAGTATCGCGGCGTCGGCGGCGCGATTCCGGCGCGGGGCGGCGTACGATCGCACGGCGCGCTGCCCCCGCGAGCCAGAGTCGGGCGCCAGAGCTCCGTGTGTTCGGGTCGCGGTCTTCTCTCTTTCTCCCTCCAACCTCTCAGCCAGTGTCTCCTCCTCTCTCTCTCATCCGTGTCGAAAGGGAACGTATAAAGGAGAGGCCCCCGCGCGCGCGCAGGTACACCAGGGAAGCGAGGAAGACAAGACGCCACTCAGCACCAGCAGCATGGCACTTTTCCGAATCAGCAGCCGGCGCTGCCTCGAGCTCCAGGTACGTCCCGGCCAGCCACCCCCGCCCCCTCCCTCTGGACGCCCGCGAAACTCACCCCCAGACGGCGGGACGCCCCTGCATGAGGCGTCGGCGTACAGGACGACGCGGCAATCCGCGCCCCTCGGCACGCGATGCCGTTATGTAATATACGCGTCCGACTCGCGGGGGTGCGGATCCTTGGGGTCGCTCGATAAATGCAGCCCCGAGGTCGCCGCGCCACCGTTGCGTAACCCCCGAAAGCGCTTCTCGCGAAAATCCCGCCTTCCGGGAAAGGAGCCTAATATACGTCGACACGCGGTGTGATCTCTGCCGTGGGCTCGGGCTGCACGCTACGCGCTACGTGGTGTGGCCTTATGGTACACCGCCAACGCGACGGATTCACGTAGCGTAGCGTGCCTCGTGCTCGTGTTAGCGAGATTCGAGGGTTCCGTTATATGTGGGGTTCGAATTTTGCGATTTTTCGTCGGATCATTTTTAGTTTCTTTGATTTAAAAAATTCTTTTCTTTTTTTTTTCTTTTTTTTTTCTTTGTCACGCGGTGAGTCGTGATCGGTCGGATTTAGAAAATCTTATAGTAGATTATGGATTTTTCTTTTGACTGCTCCGGAGGTTGAGTGTCTATTATTACTAGCAGTAGAAAAATGAAGGGAACGATGCGGCGGATAAAAAAAAAATATCTGGTAGATTTGGAGTATTTTATTGTTTGTTTCTCCGGACGCTGAGTGTCTATTACTACTGGCAGTAGAACAATGATATATAGAAACGAACGGTGGATAGAAAATCTGGTAGGTCTAGTTTTTTTTTCGGCTGCTCCTATGACGTTGAGCGTCTATTTAATTACTACTAGCAGTAGAAAAATAAAACTATCGGCGGTTAGAAAACTTGAGGAATGAATTAACAGAAGTTAACAGTAAGCAGTGCAGTATTAAATGTGATTTTTTTTCACATCAACGACTGTTTATCTCGTATTCGCTAATCGCATTGATTGTGATAAAAAGAAAAAGGAGAAATGTGTCTTGCTCCAGTTTCCGAACGGTATATACGGCCGAATCGATTGATGTATAAAAGCGCGGGTGACATGCCATTTTTACGATCATTGATACGATATATATATATACGCGATGGGCGAGCCCCGAAATTTTGAGATTCAATTAAATTGTTTTCAGATTACGACTTGTAAAATTTCTGACCTACATTCGCGATAATAAATCCTCACGGCTGCACGATGACGCAGCGAGGAAAGAAAAGGTACTCCAATGGATTCTTTTATCTCGGAAAAATTGACCGAACGACGCGATGAGTAAATCCAATATTTAAATGCTATAAACATAGAGGTATTAGTTATCATTATTTTAATGATATCAATCTAGGTTTTAATTAATAGCCGTAATAATCAACTTCTTATTATCAAACAAAAGATAAATTCATTGCAATACAGTGATTTTTATATTTACGCTAATTTGATTATAAAAAAAATTATTGCCATAATGATAATAATGATAAAGAGAAAAAAAATTATTGCCATAATTTGTAATAATGATCCTATTATTTGTAAATGAATATCTTAAATACAAAAAAAAATTTTGATGCACATTATAGACAACAAAAAACTAAAGTCTTGATAAAGAATTAATTATCTTAGTTAACAAACTGTTTTCTATATCTTAAATTATTTATATTATTGTTTTTCTTGATATACATTTAATTATTAGAAGTGCAATAAAACGGTGCTTCCGCCAGAATAGTTATGAGAATTTTTTTTTATTAAAATACTTATCGTACAATTAAAAGATAAAAAAAAAAATCATCCTACAACTGCCAAAGTACACTCCTATCAAATCTTCCACGTATATCTCTTAGCCACAAACCCATATCGCTTCGACTCCTCGAAAATCCTCAGTCCAATGAAAAAAAACTTCGTTGCTCCACATCGAAATTCCCCGCAGCATCCCACTGCTCAACGAAAAAGCACTCGACCGCCTGACCTTAAAACGCGAGGGTCCAAAGAAACCATCTGTCTTGACCTACGTGAAATCGTAATCAACGAAAGGAATAGGTGCGGAGGCATGGGGGGGGGGGGGGGCGGGGGATGAGGTCGTCATCAGGAGGCTCGGCAGAAGCCCGGTGCCATTGAGCCGATAGAGTTCTCACGTGCGCCACGATTTTGCAAGGTGCCGCTAAATTTAGCGGTCGGGTTTCGAGGTTACGCGAGAGGAGAGCGCCTCCAAGTGTGCGTCGGCGTGTCATAGCAGCTCGCGCTCTAGTGATCCACATTTGCCGCGGGGATCCGCGATCCAATTTCGGTGCGCCGCCCCCGGCCGCCCAGCACTGCACCCCTTCGATGCTTAATTAGATTATTCGACACTTTTTTTTTTTCACGTCGATAAGACGTTTTATTATACTTACGTTATTATAGATGACTTTTGGGAGGAGTGGGGGAAGGTGTTCGATCAATGATAGATGCAATACGTTCGCTATATATCTGTGGGATCGATTGAGGTTGAATTATATGTATTTATTGACTGCTGGGGATTGTCGAGCGGATGATATTATTAATATCGTGATTAAACTCATGTAATACGTTTGTTTTTAATTGTGCAATTTTGAATTTTAATTATGGTGCAGTTTTAGTTTGTTTTATATTTATGGTGCTCGAGCGGGTGAAAGTTGCACGCTTGGCTGTAAAATTGATTATGCTTTCGAGATTTTTTCGAGGAAAATTTTGAGTTTGGGCACTTGTGTTCGAAATTTATGTAACCAGCCGTTGTATAATGTATTTTGCATAAGAAGTGCAGCCTGTTCAAATTGGTAGCAGCGCCGTGTACACTGTATGGCCAATTCGAAGTTTTAAGAATAGATTTTCTTACATAAAATAAAGTTCAACATGAATAGAAGCTATATTTACGCTTATAGTACACGAATATAAATAAATATACTATTCGATTCACGTAAACACATTTCGTATTGAAAAGTGAAGCATCTGGCGGTCGGTCATTTGAAAAAGTCACTTATTTTTAGCAGTGATGAATATAGTAAAGTGTTAAAAAAAAACAAAATAAATGCAATATAAACGATTTTTTTTTCCAGAAAAAATAATTTAAAATTAACTTAGAAAAGACAAGTAGCCTCAAACAATTACGTCTTTTTTTTACATAACGTTTCTATACAAAAACCTTAAGGTCGTTAATTTTGAAACGGAAATTTTTTCAAAAAAGTTATTCTCATTTTTTTTTACAAAAATTAATATGTATATTAAGTATAAGATAAGCGAGCTGTTTGATAAAAATTGTTATAACGTTGTTGAAATCAGCGACATTTTCACTAAAAAATGTTCACGGCTTACTCACTCCACCATCAAAATTTAATATAATTAAAACCACGTGTAAATTAAATAATTAATTCTTTTCACATATAAAAAACCATTTAACCCACTTACACTATAAACTGTATAGAATCTACCACTTCAGACTCTATAGTTTGAGCTTCAACTGGAAATCCTGAAAAGGTAGCCGCGAATGGGGGAGACGAGCGAAAAAAAGGAGCAAAGAGAGGACGGATATTGGCGACGAACGCGACCTTGGATTATCTAACGGGACACACGTTCGCCGTTCTCGACCTTCCCGCGTGGCTGTGCTCCTTTATTATTAGTCTCGCGTGACGCGGATGGCTCGCATGCACTTGCACCGACAATCGTTGACTATAGGCGGAAGGTCCTCCGCCTTTCGCTGATGCGCGAAATTCTCCGAATAAAGTGTAAATTGAATTTTTTTTTATGACTTCTACTCGAAACATTATTATTACTATGTCACTAGGCTGCAGTGTGCATTTTCGCGGAAACTGCAGATAATTGCTAAGAAAATGAACTCGTGCCAAAGATAAAATTGTTTAGAATAGCGTGCGCTCTCAAAATGCGGAAGAGCAAGAAAAAAAAATAATAATAAAATCTTCATGCTTTGCTATATTGTTAAAGAAGATTTCGCAAAATAGATCGCCTAGGGTGATATGAAAGTGCAATATTTTCCGCTGACTGCGAAGTGTGCACTCGGGAAGATTTTTTGTACGAATTCATCAACGATGAATTAATTATTATGGCAGATAAAATCGGCCGTCGACGTTAAAAAAAAGGTGCAGTATTAAAGATTATATTCAATCGCGATGACTACAATGTATATGCTTTATTCTCCTAAATAAAATGCTCCGAACGGTATTTGCAGCGATAACAATTATCTAAGCTACTGGAATGGTGGGGGCCGCGCACATTATGTTTATAACAAATGCACCCGAGGAAATTCACTTTCGTACATTCAATTTGTTAGTTCAGATGTTTTGACGTCAGTTATTGTTGCTAAACTTGTCCTTCTAGTTATCAAATTCGTGGAGTCCAAATTTCATGTTACTGCGATTTAACAATGCATATTGATTATTATGATGTTACGTCAACATTACGCAGATTGTCTATTTTTCTTCTGGAAACGGACTGGAAACATTCTTATTCTAGTTATAAGTAATATGACAATCGTACTGATCTGAAATTCTGAACTTTTATTAAATAAAGAAATAAAGTAACAATGACTAAGTATTTATTATTACCGATATGAGCCTTACGGAATGAGGAAAATTGTAGCTTTTATTTTAATTCTGTTAATTACTAAACAAAGTTTTTTTGAAACCTATATTTAATTACAAATATTTAAAAAAAAGTTTAGTTTATAGCTTTTTATTTTTTTTTTTTGTTTTTACGAAATATATTTTGAAATACATTCAAGTTCAAATCTCGCATAGACAGTTGCGGACTTATAATTGACTTATAACTCACCGAAATAAATTTAGAGATAAAAAAACTATTTAAAAAATACACATAATGTCAAAATCTAAATAAGCCAAATTAACTGGTGCATAAAAACTTAATTCACGTAAAAAATCTACCTTTTTTCGTAGTATCAGCTATCAAACATAAAAAAAAGGTATAAAGAACACCCACAATGAGTCTCAAAACGTTTAATAAAGATCTCGAAATTTTTTTTTTATTCCAACGATCACGCCGCCGGAAAAAAGGCTCGCCACGACGACACACTCGAGCGAACGACAAGTGGAAGAGAATGTCCGGCGTGCGGTCGAACACGCGGTAATCCGACAAGTCGTGTATATATATTTAACCGACGGACTAAACGATCCGCGGGCGGCACCCCACCATACCTACCGTTATTCCCGCACCGTACAATCGACTCCGTAACGACTCCGGTATTCAACGATCACCTCGTGTATTTTTTTTGTTCTCTCTTTTTTTTTTTTTTTTTTTTTATAGCCGCATCAACATCGCCTGGCTTATCGCTCGCGAAGCGACTTTGAGTCATTACGGAGCGCCTATCGGTCCGCCAGCATGAGAAGTGGAGCACTAAGTATTTGAGGTTAAGTCGCGGGGATGATTTATAATTGGCTCAAGCGATTTTTCATCGTTCGATGAGATGCTCCGTTTCGCGTCTTTATTGAAATTACTATAATTATTATCGATTGATTGGGTACAACCGTTTACGTAGTGGAGTAATTAATTACAACTGCTTTTAGATGTTATGCAAGATAGTTTGGACTTGTCAGAAAATTTTAATGATTTCAATTACTTTTACCTATATCAATTTATTTATTTAACTTCTTGGATAAATGAGAGTAAGCTCCGTGAAGTAGGCAAAAGGAAATAGATTAATATAATTAAGTTACTTATGCACTATTTGTTATGTTATTATCATTAAAGTGCTCAATTTTATTCGTTATTATAAAACAAGTAGTTCTTCCATTATTTATCGTATACACGTTTGTAAAGTACAGCAATACAGACTGATCGAAAAAGGAAGTATTCATGCAATCGACGCACAAAAAAATTTGTCATTATCTTAGCACGCGAGTGATTCTAAATTTCGAGGCTCTTAATTTATTGTACATCTACCGGAAAATAGGCTTCAAAAATAAATTACTACTACTACTACTACTACTACTACTACTACTAATAATAATAATAATAATAATAATAATAATAATAATAATAATAATAAAATAATAATAATTCTATTGCTCTAAAACCAAGGGAGTTTTATTTGTGCCAGTGTGACAGGCGGTCAGGGGTCACTCTTGATGCGATATTAAATTTAGTGGATGCCCTCCCGAAAATAGCTGGTGGTGGTGCGTACGTGAGCTCGGCATAGGACACGCCCGAAGAAAAGCGTGTGAGGCACGCGCACTTCTTGGCAGGTCTTGGCGCACGCCCGGCCGGCCGCGAGGGTCAGGGCACGCTCGAATTATCCTGTTATCGAACGTCTTTTCACTCTCACTTTCGACAAACAACCGTCTTTAGATCTCTTAGCTCTGTGCACTTTTTTTCATTATTCCGGTGAAAATTATCGTATTTTTTTATTATGGTACACGCTGAGAAATGTTCACGTAAATATACTATACGGAAAGTAATTACGGACTGTATTACTTTTCAACAATATTTGAAATAAATTGCATTATAAAGTATGATAATTTTTTCAGAATGACAGTCTATCAACACTTTCTCAGATAGTATAGTAATTTTTTCTAGAGACATTTCTCTCAGGGTATATATGACCCGAATAAAAGAAGAGACCTTTCTCTGTATTTATGTATAGTATATGAAATAGTATATGAGACACAAATAATTATAATTATTATCAACGAAAAGTAAGGAATTCTTATAAAAAATTGATTTAATTTAATTTAATAAATTACGATATGAGGTAACCGTATGGAAATTTGCGTTAATGATTAGCAACTTTGCAAATTATAAATTTTTTCAGAAACAATATACTTACTAGTAAGTTGAAACATGATCTCTTTTAATTGAATACAATTTGTCGCTTGCAGACAAAATTGTAACAAAAAATCAGTGCGGTACTGTCGCCACTATAATAACGAAAACAAAATTATAATGAAAGAAAATTCGACAAATTGCGCAACAAAAAAAAAATCTCAGATTAGCTCGTGCAATTTGATTTTTTGCGCGATAAGAAGAGCGAAAAAAGCCGCGCGGCAGTGTGTTTAATAAGATGCAAACGGTCGCTGCAGACCGCGACTCGCGGCTTGATTCAATAAAAGGCTATATAGAGTGTCCGCGCGCTTGGGAGTCTCAACTTTCATCGCGCGTGCAAGATCAATGTCGATACCCATTTATGAACGAATTAAACGCTCGCTAATGCGATAAAGTCAATCGCGCGACGCCACACCACGTTATCGTCCGCACGCACTTTTCAAACTTTTCGCTCGGTTGAGCCTTGCGGTATCCACTTACATCTCAAGTCCGTATAATCCCACGTAGTAATTTAATTGATAGCAAGAACGTTTGTCTCGAATATTCTGAAAATTTTTTATAAATAAATTACGTATTATATATTATAATATTTACTTATACGTTGTGGATTTGGATGCGATGCTTCAATTTGAATGAGGTGGTGTAGTACATTACTCTCTAAGTATGATCCAGTACAAATTTTTCTAATTTACAGCGATGATTATGCAAGTGTTTTAAAATTAGTATGGAATTATCAACTGCATCAAATTTAGGAAGCATAAGTGCGTGCTTGAAATTTTTCCCCATCGAGTTTAAAGTTTAAAAGCGGAAAAGTGCGAGCGAGAAAGCTGATTTTGAATTTCTCTTCTGAAGTAACGGCTAATTGCATTAAATATTCGATAAGCCCGTGTGGGAGCTCATTAACGTGGAACCAACCGGTTTGAACAATCGATCATAAAGAGTAAAAGTTAACGCAAGAAAGGGGAACAACTTTCTTCTCATTTCTCTTGTGTGATTATGTTTCGTATTGAAAAATGCTTATTCGAGATAACAGATACAAAATTTTATTTTATTTTAAATTATTACAAAAAACTTACTTTAAACTAGCAACTCATTAAGGGAAAATGGAATAGGGAGTCGTGTTTTATGAGGGTTTCTATATTCCTATATATATATAGTAATTATTATTATTTTAGTAATAACGTATATTATATGGAAATTTCGGTGCATTTTCACATTCTTTATAAAAATGTATATAATTAATTAATGCAAAAAATAATGTATAGATTCATCTAAAAATATTTACATTTAAGAAAATAATTTTATATATGTGTATAATATTCAATTCATTTGTGCAGTCAGGTGCCCACGTGATTAGACTCAAGATATTGCTCGACATTTCAAACGAATCTAACCATATCTTATAAATTCACTTACGACCGTCGCTCTGAGCAGCTTAATTAAATCATTTCAAAATTCCCCTCTAAATTGAACGATCTCAATGATGCTTTATCGCTTCCTCTCTACACGAGGCTCGCTCAAATGTCCATGCCCCCCTCGCGTCGTCGCTCTTTCGCCCGGCAAACGGTCCAAACGGCCGAGGAGAGCACGCGATGACGGACTAAGGGCCCTCCGACTTGTTGGTTTCGGCGCGAATCTCGGCGGACTCCTCGTGATATATACGCAGACCGAGTCATCGTAGCGCACGCACTCGATGACGGCGTGACGTCAAGCACAAAAAATACAAGCATATAAGAAGAGGCCTATGGAAGAGGCGCGTGCGCCGCCGCGTCCGGAACACGTGTTCCCCGCTTCGAACATTCGACAGCCTTCCAAACGCCCGCACTCCGGCTCCTCACGACACTAATTTTTCCTCGTTTCTCTCGTCTCCTCGCATTTTCCATCGAAACACCGCGATGCAACGCGTCACGCGAGGCTGACGTCACACACTGCAATTCCACAATAGCTATGTATGCGAGCGAATGTGGAATTTGCAAGAACGACGAAACTTACGAGCATGTATTAGTCTTTCGCGGAACAGGAAAAAGTCTCTTTACTTTTTCTTTCGCGAGAGGATTGATTTTTTTTTATTCTCGAAAGGAGTGATTTTTTTTTTTTGGTTTATTATACTCTTCCAGAAATTATGCGGGGAGCGAAGAATGTACGAGCACCCGGGACCTTGGGTTTCTATCGTTGGGAGATGAGGGATCGGGGAATCGGTGAATTTCCACAAATCATTGTCACCACGATATCGCGGCGCGCGCACGTGCCTACGTGTGGCGGTGATGTAACGGAGGAAACGGCGGGCATTAAAGCGTCGTACGATCTCGCGGAAAGCCGCGTGTGAATGGACTTCTTCTTCCTTCGTTTAGCGCGTGCATGTGTTTGCCCCGGATATACTCGTTTCTTTTTTTTTTTTTTCGAGATAGAAAGAACTAATCGATCGATGAAATATTCATTTTAAGCCGGTGGGTCGACGTTGTAATGCGAAATCGTTGACCGACAGTAAAATCGCCGATCGATTACTGCCGATCTGTGTGTAGTTAGAATAAAATAGGCGTAGAAGCTTTTTTTAAATTATGTATATTAAAAAAATTGCAAGCCATTCATTGAGAAAAAGGTTTTATAGTAATTTTTACTACAACGGTAAATTGGTCACCGACTGTAAATTTGAGAAATTTTACTACTGTTAATAGAAAATTAATAAATAAATAGTATTTAGTAATATTTCGTGACTATAATGTAGGCTAATTAATCTCTAAATCTTAATAAAAAAAAGGTCTCTAAATGTAAGTCTATGACTAAAGTAACGATCTGTATAGTAAAATTTACTGAACGTTTAGTGTATAAAAAATTACTTGAAACATTTTTCTTGGCGTGTACAATTGTATTTGTGACAAGAGTCTTATCGCGTTATCTTTGACAATAATTTAATCAATTTCGATAAAATAATATTGCCGCACTTGTCATTCGCGATCGATTTTCACTTCAAGTTGTACAGTTTGAAATGCAGTGCCGTAGGTGTGTGCCTGTCAGGGAATTGCTAATGTCAAGTGATTTATTATCGTGTTTAATGAGTGTCTCGGATAAAGGAAAGATAACGAACCAATATACGCGTCAGTCATTATCGAACAAGCGTCTGACAAAATTTGTACTACATTAATTGAGATACATTCCAGGGACTTTGAATCAGCATTTCGCAGGTCGATTAAACGTTTTTATTGCGGAAAGCTCCGTACGCAGTGTTTACCGTGTGTCTGTATAGCGTCAATCAATTTAATTGATTTCGCGCGAAAAACTTACATAATGCAATGAGACTGTGCAATGCACGCGTCAATCTTGATCGATCAGAAATAAAAATAATCTGATGATGCATCGTTGTTTCAGAGTGAAATTTCTTGCGAATTTCAATAATGTCTGATAACGGTAAACTGTCTGCTCGTAAATCGACCCAATAGGCGAGGCAACGATTTATTAAAACCGACGAAAAAAAAAAAGAGTTTAGCCATATTGCCTAAGACTAGGGAAAATCGCGACGATAAAATAAATGTCTATCGAGCAGTCATCCGGACGTGGTTGAGCTTTTTGTTGGACGATCCGCGAAATCGTAATCAGCGAGTGCAAATCGTTTGGAAATTAAGAGAGAGCGGTAAATTCAATTCAATAAAAAGCTATAAATATTTTTTTATTTATCATTCTAGCAAAAAGTGACTCAATTTTAATTTACCGAGAAAATGTTCTTGTAAAAATTGCGTTAAAGTAAAGGTTCCCGTAAAAAGTAGCTTTTTTAGGTGATGTACAGAATACACTATTTTAATTTAATACATTTACTACATACACTGTAAAAAATTGCATTAAATTTACAGTACACACAACAGAAAATTAAATAAAAGTTAATCTAAATTTCTTGTA
>JAWWEN010000001.1:9709810-9745806 GCA_035582955.1 Sycophila texana | reverse complement strand
AAATAAATAAATAAATAAATAAATAAATAAATAAATAAATAAATAAATAAATAAATAAATAAATAAATAAATAAATTCCAAACGGAATGTACGAGAGTATGCAAGATTCACATGTTAAAATCGGACACGTTAATTTTTCCAGTCCACGGAGCAGGGAAAAGTATAGCCGCGCGCTCCGCGACATAAAAAGCGAAACGCGCTCATAACTGCAAAGGTACACAGCGCCGGGCTCTAAACGAATTACGCGCGCATATATTCGTAAAATTTAATTATGACAATTCTTAGCGAAGAGGACGGCTCTGGGTATAACCCTCGATTCCATTTACCGTCTGGTCGAAGAAATCGATAGAAAATACTTTGCATAAAGTATTCTATGCGCAATTATCAACGCGACGTTCGACGGGCAGTTTCTTATTACCTTCCTTCTTTTTTCTTTACGACGGCGCAAAAAAAAAAGAAAGAAAAGAAATAGAGACGCGAGTAATTATTCTTTCGATTTTTAATGCTGATTTGTTTTGCGGATTGAATTCGTCGGGAGCAAATTTACCGCGTGCATATTGAGCCGCTCAATTTGAGCGGCGGGTCTAGAAAGCGTGAGGGAAATTTCGTTTTTGGTTTAATTATACACTCGGTGGAGTTTTGAGGTCAAATAAGTGTATTTAAAAGAAAATTTAAATATGAGTGTCTTTTTAGTTAGTGTATTCAATTTTTTTAAATAAAAAAATAATCGAATGAAAAAAGAGTCACTTTAAAAATACTAAGACTTGTGAAGTGGCCATAAAGTGTTACTGAGATGTCTATATGAATTGTTCTTATGCCAACTCTCTAAGATTGGAGAATGAAACTATATAATGTTCAAGAGTTACTTTTTTTTTACATTTCTGACATCCACTAACGATTTGGTCTAAATTAATACACTAATTTAAATCCAGACATATAGAAAGTATTTCGTATATTTATACGACTATTTCTTTGATTAGAATTTAAATGACTACAGGCACGTATAATGTTTAATAACCCATCAACAATTGAAGAAGTGCCAAACGAAACATCGCACAAATTCATAGATCAAAGCTAAAAATATTTAAATAAAAAGAATTAATAATTAAAAAGAATTAATAAATAGTTTTAGTACATATATTTTTGTATTAATTACGTAAGTACTTGTACACAGAATCGAATTAAATTAATTAATAAATAAGCGACTTAAAGTAATCAAGTAAACTTCTTTATTTTGTTCACATGATTTTGCAGAAGAATACTGAAGTAAACACTAAAAAATTTAGTAAATTTAACAAAAACATCTTTAAATATACGAATAAATTACGTTTTATATGAATCTTCTATATTTTTAACTCTTAGTTTTTTTTCGTGTTGATTGTGCAAAAATATATCTAAGTGAATCTATTTGATTAGAACTTCATTTTTTTACATGTTTTTGCAAAACTGGTTTAAACATTGAAAAGAAAAATGAATGAATTTAAAAGTGTATTTCTTTAAAGAATGGCCGAGAATATTAAATCTTTGAATCTACTTTGAAAATATTTTTGCGAAACTGATATTTATTAAATATTTTTAGTTTACTTAAAGTAATATTTTCTGAACATTAATAAAATCTCTTTATTTCGTATACTATACGTTTTATCAGAATATTAAAAAAAAAACTTTTCAATATTTAATTTATATCTTCATTTAAAGTCTTCTCTTTAAACATCCATATAGCGATTGATTTTTCATAAAGAATTCAAGCATCGCATTGGAATATTAAAACGTCGCCCGCAGGGACACTTTACATAAGTGAACATGAAAAAGTAGAGCGAAAGCGACATTCTATTCTCCCCCTTTTCCGTAATCTACAATTAAGTCATTTCACTTCCTACATATCCGCGTCGTAATAATAACGTAAGAGATACAAATTAATGAAGACGGGGAACCCCCGAGTCGAAACTGCAAAACTGTAAAAAAGAAATACCGTTGTTTTTCCGGCCGAAAAGGAAGAGAAGAAGAAGCAGAAGAAGAGAAAAAAAAAACGATAACAGAATTTAGTAGAGTAGAAAGTCACATTTGCCAAGTGACACGCAGTCAGTCGTAATATACATCCATAAGTGCGTGTGGCTGAGCGCAAGATTTTACTTTCGTCTCCTACAACCGTACCCAGCGTGTATAAATCTCGCAAAAGTACCGTATCGAATCAATCTATATAACACATCATACACATTACATACACAAAAATAATAAATATAAATATAAATACACAGGTGAAACTTAAAGAAACAAAACAAAAACAATGGTATTTATTATTGTTTCCGCATGTTTCAGCTCACCGCGGAGTTAGAGAATTAAAGTCTCTCACTCAGTGGGGGGGAAGGAGGTGCAGCAGTGGAGTCGCGGGCCCATCAGTCGCGTCGCGCGCGTCTGCCGGCAAAGGGACGGCGACACGTACACGCCGAGGCGCCTATATATACAATCCGTCATCTATACGCGTGACGTGCACGCACACAGAGCGGCGCGGCGCCGCGGGAGAGACTCTCTCTCTCCGTCTGGCTCGCGGCGGCGGCGGCGGCGGCAGCAGCGGCGGCGTCTCGGGCACTGTCGGCGCGATTCGTACGTGAGCCCCGCTTTAGTGTGTAAAATGGCTGACCACCGTGGAGATCGTGGGGACTCGTCGTACTACGGCGGCTCCGGCCAGGACCCCAGGTCGAAAAATGACGACCCCCCGAACTCGCGCCTCTTCGTTATCTGCCACAAGAGTCTCGAGGAGGACGAGCTGCGCAAGGCCTTCGAGAAATTCGGCAAGATCGAGGACATCTGGGTGGTCAAGGATCGCAATACTGGCGAGAATAAAGGCATGTGCGAGGGGCTCCACGCCTCCACTTCTTTTATTTTTTTTTTTTTTTTTTTTGTAGCATCACTTTTTTACCGAGCCGCTGTACTTATACGGAGGCACATGAGTGTGTGGGTGGGATTTTATTTACGTTTTTTTTTTTTATTTTGATTGCCGCCGCAGGAGTCACGTACATCAAGTACTCCAAGACGTCCGAGGCGGCGTTCGCCCTGGAGGAGATGAACGGCAAGATGCTCGGCTCCGTCGGCAGACCCATTAAAGTTATGATTGCGTCCAAGTAAGTTCGGCACGTGTGCTTTACGAGTATATACTTATTTTCGTAATTTGGTGCGACGGTGCGCTTGTTGGTTTTGATATTTGTTTCGTTTTATTTGCAGTATTTTAAAAAGTGGAGTGTATAGTTCGAAATTAGGTGAATGGGTTGCAATAAATAATGTTTTACGTTTGTATCTTGGCTCTGATTGAGCTTAAATACTTGAGGAGAAATTTCATCAAACGTTTTATGCACTTTTAAAACAAACAATTATGTATATATAATTGTTCTATAATCTAGAGTATGCACTCATTTGCATATTGCTTGGCATTAAATGTATATTAAATTTGTTTTTATAACGAAGGTATATTTATTGAAAGACAGTAACTATTTTACATTTTACTTTTTATCTTAATTAAAATTTTATAAAAAAATTATGGTAAAAGAAAATTGCAGTTATAAAGTGTATTAACATTGAATGCGTATAAATTATTAAAATACTGTTCTAAAACAGTAACGGAAGGTATGATGTATTGATTCCAAAAAGAGACATGTAAATGAAGAGCTGGAGAATGTGAGCGTTACTGTGTAAATGAGTCAATACATTTTTCTATCTAATGATATGCAAAGTGGTCAACCAAAAAGTAGACCCTGCTATTTATGGATTTCAGATAATTGATTTTAACTATTTTTCTTTTATAGCCGAGATCAAGGTTCTGTTAGAGAGACAAATGAAGAGGAACGTTGGGTTCGATTGTTCTGTGTCCTACCTAAGTCCATGACAGACATCGAGTTACAGCAAGAGTTTTCTAAATTTGGACCTATTGAATACGTCACAGTAGTTAAGGATAGAAATACTAATGAATCAAAAGGTTTTGGTTATGTTAAATTTAAGAAAGTATCTAGTGCCGCAAGAGCCTTTGAAGAATGTGATCGAAAGTACAAAGCTGTTTTTGCCGAACCAAAAAGACCTAAACCTGATCCAGATCAAAAATTCAGCAATGGAATGTCCATGAATTATGATAACTCAAATAATTCAAATTATGGTAATAATTACAGCAAAAACAACATAGCATGGGATATCGTAGCAAATTATCCCAATCCAGAAGGCTACACTAAACTTCAGGTCATTGCTCATCCAGTCCTAAATCAAGATCAACTATGGAAATTGTTCGATATTGTACCTGGTATGGATTATTGCCACCTAAAAACAGATGCTAGATATAGAATGCCAAGAGGTCATGCTACAGTAGTCTACACAAATCCTAGTGCAGCTGCCTACGCAAGAGAAAAGTTCCACGGTTTCGAATATCCCCTTGGTCACAGAATGATAGTTAAGCCAGATTTAACAGGACCAATACCACAAAAACCAGGTATCAAGCAAGGTATTCCAAGTAATAATATCGCGACACCAGGAGGTGTAGTGGCAGCTAGAACTGACTTGGCCCATCTAGCAGAGACAATTGCGCAAGCAACATCTCTCATCCAAGCGGCAGGTTTGACAGCACCCAGTATGTATCATATTTATAATATCAACGTTTCACTATATTTTGCTTATAAATTTTTTAATTCAAGCCTTAGACCACTCAATGGGCAAGCTTCCACCTGTACAACCAATGGCCAGCATCGATGCTGACGTTGCAAAACGATGCTTCATCGTCTGTGGTCCTCCAGTGCCTCCCATATATGCCATGAAAGATGCGTTCTGCAGGTTCGGAAATCTTATTGACGTTTACATGCTTCCCGGAAAGAATTGCGGTTACGCCAAGTACGCAACAGTCGAAAGTGCCAATAAAGCTATCGAGGTACTGTATTTTACTATGCAGCACGACATTTACTAAAGTTAATTTATTCTCGTCTTCTGCGAAGTCGTACATTCTAATACGTCTATTTTCGTTCAGGCTCTCCACGGACAGGAAATTTGCGGCTCGCGCTTAAAAGTACTGGAAGCTGAGGAGCGCAACGTCGGTGATGATCGAAGAAAACGTCTCCGGATGGACGAGGATGAACACTAATGAATTGAACAAATTCGTAAGTACAAAAGTAGCAGTGGAACAAAAGAATACGAGTTGTCCATTGCGCTGTTGAAAGTAATGAGAGAGATACATGTGAATCCTAAGTCGATATCGTCATTTTTGCCCACATCACATGGATTTCATGGGGAAAATGTAATATTTGTATTTGTCTTCGCAGACCGACTGGTAACACACAATGCAGGACGCACGCCACGAATTGAGACGGTTTATAAAGACTCACTTGACCACGTCGGGCCTGCAACAGAAGAAACTACCACGACCATCCCTACTTTTAACTGTTGTTTACGTTCGTCACATCTCAACAATTACTGAAAAAAACTGCAACTCTTACTTTTCTTTAATTCTTGCTTATCATCACACTTGAGACCGGACATCACGGTAATACGTATTATTTTAAGCGTGCCTGTGCTTTAACTGAAGTTACTTCGCGCCATCGCGATTATTGCGAAACAGTAATTGGAAAATGAAATTACATACGAAGTATGTACAAAAGCGTTTTTAAGAAAAAGAGAAAAACAAAAAGAAAATATTCGAGAATAAAAAAAAAAAAGTTAACTATGCGAATAACAGCGAACAAATTTGTCGTATTTAAAATGAAAATGAATTAACCCAACAGATGCGCGGACGATTCTCGAAAGTATTTTGATAATTTTTATAAAATTCATAAATGTATATAATATATATTTGTGTGAATTTTCATAAATACATATAGCTACACTTCATATATTTAATTATTCAAACATGAATCCATTTGAAATACAAAATTTATATGTGTAGAGATAACGATTAGTCAAGTCACACTGTATCAAAATCGACTCGATGATCTATTTTATTTTTATTCAAATGAAATATCTCAAGGATTCAATTGTGATTAATATGTTACTCAATTATCGACTAGCGATACTAAGTGTCTCAATTACTAAATATTCTCACCTATTTAAAGAAACATTGTATACATCAAATTTTACATGAGAAATTCTAAATAGAACAGAAGATTGAACGCGGATGTACAAATTGACCTTGTACACTGACTCGACGTTCAAAATGTATTTTTTACTTCATTATTTTATAGTTGATTTTTTGTTAAAAAAAAAAATTTTTTTAAAAAAAGCCAGATTTAAAAAAAGTATCGGTGTTTTACGCGACAACTAGCATTTAGATTAGACGTGCGCTTGTAAAATTACGCAAAATAAAAAATATTATTTTTAAATGAAATCAACTGAAATGACTGCCGGTTCGCCTCGTCCACGGTTACTTTCTAATACGGGAGGTACACTTATGATAGCGATTTTCTACGTAACTCACGCGCATTTTATTTCTTGTCTCAAAAAAGAAAAAAAACAAAACGTATGCAATCTCGCTCGTCTACCCATTTCTGTGTAAACCTGCGAAACGAGCGACGGCATCAGGAAGAGAGTACAATATATATATATATGCGTATTGCGAAAACACAAACATAAGAACATTAAACATAATAGAAAAGAAAAAAGAAAAACTACACACCAATGTCTTATACTGTATATTACAATAATGAAAGGGAGAGAGAGAGGAAGAAAAGCTTTAAAAAGAAAAACAAGGCGCGAGCGCTGTATAATTTTTCATACTGAATGGATTCTAATATACAAAGAGGAAAAAAAAGAGATATTCTATTCTAAGCGATTTTAGAGAGGGCCGAGAACATTGAATGAGAGGGAATGAGAGCGAGAGAGAAAGAGAGAGAGAGAGAGAAAAAACTAACGGCTCCTTCTTAATTGACTGTAACAGTGACTCCGCCGTCACGAAGTAAATATACGCAACAGATACAGAATCAAATACAAACTGTAATACAAGCATATTCACTCGTGGGTTTATTTTTTCACATCACTTGCTTTCAACAATACTTCTCATAACAACGACGAGACTCCCATGATCCATATACACCTCCCGGACTCCGCTCTCTTTAATTCGCATTCTTTTTTCATTTTTCAGGAAGGATGCACCCGGCTTATCCGCCTATACGAGAGTACCTGACAACTGTGATATTAGTTTTATGAAATCGTTGATTTTTTCTTTTTTTGATTTTTTAAAAATTGAAATCGTTTCAGTCCAGTGACGATTAACTGAGAAGTACTTATCTTTTTGTACATAAAATAAAATGCATACATATATACACACTTACTTTTTATACTGTACAGCTAATAAAGATATTTATATCAGTTTTTATTTTTCAAAGTATTGCTGACTTAATTTTTTAACAAGTATTATATTTACTGCTTATAAATGTAATGAAACAAGAAACTAGAACACTTATAATTTTTTTTTTTTTTTGGAAATTCAAAATATATTTAAATCAATATTTCAGTAAAATGTAATAACCATACAAAGGGAAAGTATAGTTTTATGGAAGATATTTTTTAATTTCTATAGGATTAATAATAGTAATTAATTAATGATATCCTTCATCTAAATATTTTTTAAAAATGACATTCACGTCAATTTCTAATGAATCCTCCTACGCTATTAATATCGAACGCTCCGAGCGTCTCATTTGAATAGTTTGAGAATAAATCATCTAATTATCGATCTACTTACTAATTTTAAAAATATATGTATAATTATCCGTACTCGAGGCTATTGAAATTAAAAAAGAAGATCCAAATTAATTGTTAAATATCGAATTCAATGTTCAATTTTCGAGTAAACTCTTTTTGACAGTCTATAATAATAATGTATTTTTTTGTATTTTTAATTTTATTTAGTACGTCGTATATAAGTCTACTTCATGCAGACGTTTATTTCTTATTATTTTAAATTAAAAAAATTTACTAAAATTTCATATTAGCTGACGACAACTTTTCTACTATCAAACTCCGATTGTACCCGTCTTCTTGCGCCATCTAGGAAAGCTTAAAATGACTGGGTTGCAGCTTGCAAAGTTGCAATTGATGGAATTATCTGAAATGACTCTTATAAGTTCCTCAGTTCTATTTTCGATTGACAGCTCGTTTATTACAGTTTGTACTGTCGTCACAAATCTGACTTTTACATGTTAATATAAATAATATTCATGAAAGCCGATAGCAATTAAAAAAGTAATCAAATCAAATACATAATAAAGGCATATTTATGTGTCTGACATTGCCTGCAGTTGCGTATTGAACTAGAATAATCAATTTGCTGTCTGCATTTAATTATATGGAATGTTTATGACAAAATAAATTATTTTCATTTTTAAAATAAAAATTTTATGACTTAAATTTTTTTACAATCGCACATGTGCAGAAATGAAAATTTGCGATTATTCGCCAAGTAACGAGTGTGAAAAAAATTTAACATTATGTAACTGAAATTGAACTTTCTTATGTAGCAAGATTTTTACGAGCAAACGGAAACAGTGTCGACGATTCGTTAAAAAAATCCGATGCAACATTGTGGTATCAATTAAAGGAAAATTGCAATGCAAAGCTAAAAGTAGAATATAGAAGGAAACGATTTTATGAGTTTTTACATGCCGATATGTAGTTTAAAGGTGTAATTATATAGACTTTTTTTGAATGAAACACAAGTTGACGTCTGTGTAATCATTGACAATTTCAATTCGACCAATAATGCGGCTAAAAATGAAGGAATTGGCGTTTTTATCTACCATTTTGTAAATGCAATTTCCTCATCGATACGGTATAACTGCTAATTAATGAGTTTATGCTATTTAAAATGTAAAAAGTATATTTTAAGTAAATTATCAGTCGAAAGAGTTATTTTGAAGCAAAATTATGTAAAAAGTTTAATGAGGAGAAGTATAATGATTATTGTACTTCCTCCTATACGAAGTTTAATAATAACTAATTTTTAATTTTAGATGTTTTTTTTAATAATTATATAACAATCTGAAATTTAAACATTTTTTAGAAAAATGTATAGGTGTAGATGTCTGTTTTAAAATTATTCTTATAAATACATTGGCACAAAATTTGCAAAATCCTCAAATTAATAACAATATACTTATGTATTCCTAATCTGGAAGTATATTTGTAGAATTTAATTTTAGAATTTATTAGTTTTAATATTGAAGATTTAGATTAGACATTAGATTATTTTTTAATTTTTTTAAGTGTACTCTTTCGAAAGATTATTATAAATGCTTATCGATCGAGGTATACATTATATTTTTTACATTACTAAATCCATTAATAAAAAGCTTCAAGTTTTATAGTAAATAATATAACATATTATTCATGAGTATAGCCAAGCATATCGAAATTTTTATTCACTGCCATTAACAAAAAAAAAAAAAAGAACTTATTTTATTCAATAAGAAAAGTCGTGTTTCGTTGCTCAACAGCCACTTAAAATAAAAATAACTACTTTTTTTCTGAATACTGTACTTCAATATCCATGAAAAATTGCTTGCGGGATTTTTAAGGAAACAAAAATCGATACTATACAGTATCTTATACATTTAGTTAAAGTTTACAAAATTAAAAGACAAATTATTTAAAGAAGTTTTGCAACAATACAATGACAGCTGTTCTTTGTTAATTAATTTTATTGCGTTTTATAATATAAACTGAAATTACATAAAAGATTATGTAAAATCAACACGATGGTTCGAAATGATAACATATATATAATTATTATAAAATCAGGGTACGTTTAAATATTTGCTAAAAGCATTGTCAGTTATTTTCACGACAGTTAATCCTGCAATGAATTACGTAGATTTACGTGATTAATCCTTGTGTAATTATCTATTTCAATTGGTTACAAAAATAAAGTTCAATATCTAATTTTGGAATTGGTCAAAGGGCGTCGCATAACGGGCAAATCCATCATGTAAATATACTTATATCTTCGGCTATTCAGATACTTTCTATGGGATATTATGCCATCCCTCAGTTTCTTATTGTATAATTTACGTAATTTTTGCAATCGAAATGGTCAGTATCGAGATTTTTGACAGATCAAAATGAAATGACATGTACGTTGAAAAAAGATGTAGATCCAGTTAAAATTTGGTTGAATTCTTCTTACGAAATTATTTAGCTTATTTAACTAAACATTTAGTTTAATCAAGCAAAGTTTTAGTTAAAATAATTAAATATTTAACTACATCGGTAGTAAATGTAATTAAATTAATATTTAATTAAATATTTATTTAATTGCATCGATTTTTTAATTAAAAATTTGATTAATCCAATTATGTGTTAAGTTAAATCAGCAAAATAATTTTGTAAGGAAAATTCAATTAACTAAATTGATTTTGACTGCGTGATTGCACTTTTCACGGAAAAATCACAATATTCCACTATTTAGTTAGTGCATATTTTCACTTCTTACTGTAAGAAATATTTTCATATCTTAATCAATGACATCAACTTGTAATTAATAAAATAAACTTTTAATTAACTTCTGAAAGAACAGTTCATATGTGCACTTTCAGTGATTTTTCACTATTTTTAATTTAAAGAGTAATTAGAAGCGTTATTACAATTATTAATAAAAATAAAATAAAAAGTAATTATACGAATTGGGGATATACTCATTGTGCCGATTAATTTTTTAATACAAATTATCACCAGTATCGAAAGCTCGCATAGCATGGAAGGTTCAGCGCTCGTCTGCAAATATACATGTTTTCTGATCCCCCGCTTCAATAATAGCTTAAATGATCTGATGGCAGAAAAACGAAGCGCAAGCCCCGCTATACAGGAGTGCTTACATAAAAAGGGAAAAAATCCCTTTTTATGTAAGCTCTCGTGCCAGTACTATAAGAAGACACCCCCCCCCCCTAGCGTCCGTTTTTCATTAAAAAAATTTTTTTTTAACAAAAAATAAGAAAAAATTCGTAAGAGATAGCGCGGAGTATTAGGAGGCTCAAGAAGCGCGAGGAGGAGGCGTGTATCGTTGCGCCGCCGAAGAAAATAAATACCGCGCGGGATGCGCTGGTGGGGCTCGGACTCACGTGGCAGTACGCGTGATTCGAAAAGCTGCACCGTAAAGATTCAACTGCACTTTGCAGTTGTTCACCGCCGCAACAGGCAAACATATTACCAACCTACTCGCCGTCGTTTGAGAATCTCAGGCCGATGCTCCAATAAAGCTCCGTTCCACTATTTTTGCAACTACGTAACTTTCTTAACGACTCCATCACCCCGCCGCTTCAATTTAATATGAAAAAAATCAAAATGTTAAAGTTACAGTGAGATTAACTCTTAACTGACACACGTCAAAATAATAACATAACTGTCACAACGAGTCTTTTGGACCCCAAAGTAAAGTTGTTGTTAACAGTTTAATTATTAATTATTTTCATTTGACAATTTTTTTTTTATATATATTCCTTAGAGTATTTTCTAAAGAATTATGACGTGCTATAGAAAGTTAAACTTTACTATTAATGTTTTTTCAAAATTTATATACGCTTTCATAACGCTAAAAATTGACCTACAATTTCTATCTCAATAATTAGTTGATAGTAGGCCTCAACTAATGCTAAATGGTGTTACATAGTTAGTTTCTGCTCTTTTTATAAACATTTTCCATCCAAAAAACAACCCTGGGGTATTTTAGACCCTCATGAGTGACAGTTAAGGGCTGAAATAGAATTAATGAGTGTGACGCTAAGTTATATATCCGCAAGACTCTTATTTAACAAATATTTTGTAAGTGTAATTAGAATATCTATTATCGTAACGCGCATAACGTTTTCTTGAGATGAATCTTTAGAACGGAGAAATGAATGGACAATGTAATAATCTTCTCCACGGGAGGGACGAAAATAGCGCCGCAGGGTCGATACTCGTCGTTGCGGCGATTCGTATTTCGCGGCTGCGGGCGCGCAGTTGGCAGGCCTGCGCCGAGTCCGCGCAAGCTCAGCCCTGGGAGCGCGAACGACTGCGGCTCATTCGACTGGTGGTCTTCCCCCGGCGATAACGTGTCCTCGCGCGCAACAAAATCGGGCTCGCTCTTGGCGAGCACCGCGGCGCAACGAAGGAAGATAAATTGTAACCATTAAGTACATTAGTGCACCAGTGGTGATACTATATATTACGTGACTTCGAGTGAGGCGCAGCATCAGGCGTTGAGGATTAGATTGAGTTGACCTGCTGACAGGATGGGGCAAGGCAAGGACCGCACGACCAAGTCGGTCGTCGCATCAGTGCAGTAGAGCCTCGAGGTGTTTACAGTGACACAAGCGGAGGCAAGCTGCTGGATCATCCGGATCCGTGGTACCCACAAGCAACGGAGAAGGAGGCGTCCATTACCTATACCGCAGACGTGCATTATGAAGCCCGAAAACGGCAACGGGATGACGTCGTCGATCGAGAACTCCACCCCGACCCATGACGGCCATGACTCCGGCTACTCTAATACCTGCAGTAACAACCAGTCTAATACCAGGTAGATTGTCTTTCGTTTTATTAGAAATCATCATAATAAACAAATATCATGAAAGTATATGTCAGTACTTAGGTATATAGTAATTTATTTTTTGTACTTAAAAAGTTTTAGATAATTACAAGTACGTTAAAAGTGTAATATGTATTAGGTAGATATCTGCTGTGTGCAGATATGCAGGATTAATCCTGTTAGTGTAAATTACATGTCTAAGTACAAAAAGTAAAAGAGCAAAAAATGGAGTGTTCGAAATTTTCGAATTCGTTCTGGTTCGTGGAAATGCTCTTAGAAAGTGGATACCCAGATAAATCGTAGAATAAATAAATAAACATTACACGACTGCGAATAAGTACACGCAGAAAAATGCATTAAAAATTATGCACTATACATATATTTACTAAAGCAACGGACCAAATCGTATGAAATGAAAAAAGTTATACACATATATAGATAGTGTTTAGTAAATTTTTGTGCGTTGCGTACGCTTTTTTTGGTCCCCTAGACGCACTCAATTTTAAAATATTTAAATTAAATTTTACTACATTTAATTATTTTAATTTAGCATTTATTGTTTATTATGCTTTTTTTTTATTTCTCGAATTCGTTCTTGGCTTTACTTTAGTAAATACTGCACTCATTTTATAACGTAACATTTTTCCGCGTGTATAAACTTATATTAATAACGATGTACCTGCAGTCATTGGATTTTTCGAATTGTTCTCATCGAATCATATTTAATAAAAATAAATATCTAACCATACGGACAAAAAAAATGATAAAAAATTTTCAATTTTCTCATTGTTTTCGATCTTGCCGATAATAATAAAGTCACGACATGCGATACATATGAAAAAATTGATACAAAATTTTTATTTTATTTTCCTCTCTGATGTTTCTGATAATAATAAAAACATGCCGTATTCACGAGCCTCAGTTCAACTATCGTTTACTATTCTCGCTTAAAAATAAATTTTCCTCTCTTAAAATAATCAATTAGCTCGATTTGAATTACCACCGATAAAAGCCGTATACATTAACATCTAAGCCGCTTGTCTTTAAAGACTTTGAATTAATGTTAAAAGAAAAAACGAAGAATATCAATTCACACGATCGAAGCGATATATAGATTCGTTCGTAACGTAAGACTCGTTAGTTTAATGAAAGCGTCAACATTGCCGCACTGAATTAGTTGCACGGATAGTTGCACACTACGAAGACGCGATGTCATGAGTATTATCTATTTACACGCTACATACGCTGAAGGTCAACAATGTGCTCAGCCGCGACTTCAACGATACTTATGCCAAAATGCACGGAGAAGGATAAGGCGATTAAACTTCCGATCGGAAAATATTCCATAGTTTATTATTTTTATTCGCAATGCGAATTTCCGGCTTGATTAAAAATTTATTTTTTTTATTACAGATATACGTGACTGAAGCACTTTTGATAGTTTGTCCAGTATTAATGGCAGATATATGCATATATAACGCATTGATAAAAAAGGGGATTGAATATAATTAGAATGATATCGGCTAATTATGACTACCGTGCATAATCTGCTTTAATAATTCACCCTTTCGATAAATTTCATCTGTCAAGTATCCCTTTGTATCGGTGTCCGTAAATAGGTTATTCAAACCCTGTTTCCAGCACCCTCGTCTGCACGAGTTATATTCAGAGCATAAACGCACGTTTTGCCGATTCAATGTGAGAAAGAAAGGATATAATTAGAACCGAACAATCTATTTTTGGATAATTATGTACATTGTATAATGTACGATGTAGGGAATAATCAGCACCTGCTGCAGACAGCCACATTATTAATTTCTTGATTGTATTCAATTACTTGTATACTAGTTGTATTCAACTACTTGTATACCTTTAGGCTAAATTCCAAATTTTAAGATCATTGTCATAAATAAATAATTAATTAGTGAAGAGGGACTCGAACGTTTGTAGGTGGTACAGTCTATAAGGGATGATGATGACTCACATTATCAGCGGTGAACCAATGTTTAATTGAATTATTTATTTTGTCAATGTTTGGAGGCATCGGAGTTAGTGCTTTCTTCAAAGCTTTTTTTATAAATAATTGATTGCTTTATAGACTCGTCATTGTAGTCAATGTTTCGTCCATTTTTTTATGATATTCTAAATTGTTGAAATTTAGAATACATATCAGCGGCGATAAGTTATTGATAAAAAAAGCTCGGAAGAAAGCATTAACACCAGTGTCGAAACATTGGCAAAATAAATGATTCAATCAAAAATTGGTCTATTGCTGATCATTCGTCGTCCTTTATAAAAAATATAATTTGAAAGCTCTCTACATAATTTTTAAAAGTAGTTTTAGTTAGGTTTAGGTAGTTTTCAAATATAATTTGAAAGCTCTCTACATAATTTTTAAAGGTAGTTTTAGTTAGGTTTTAGGTAGTTTTCAAATATAATTTGAAAGCTCTCTACATAATTTTTAAAGGTAGTTTTGGAATGATTCAGTCGAATCTCGTATTTATTTAAATTAATTTATTTTATAGCTGTTTCGACGCTAAAAGATGAACAAGCCTTCTTCCGCGCTTTAATAAATTAATTATGGTTATTGGCTAATCACAATATTGTATCAGAGAAGTCAAACAGTATAGAATTTTTTTTGTAAACAAGGACTCCTATTTAGTTTTTACAAGAACATCAATATTTAGTGATTAGAGCTTTTTTCTCATGTGAATGCTAAGAACTTATTGTTTTACATCTATTGGATACGTTTCCACTGATTTAATATCATGGTACAAAAGAGTGAAACAATTAAAACAAAAAAAATATACAATCACTCTAAATTAGATTTAGTTATTTTTCGCCATTCTAACCTCAAAATCGCGTGTTCAACTTGATTTTGCGGCTCTCATGGCGAAAAAACAGTATGCGAAACTAGGGCGTAAGCGAATTTTTGCCTCCCTCGACTTTTCGACCTCGCTTCGCTCGGCCGAAAAACGTCTCGGGAGGCAAATAATCCGCTTCCGCCCCCGTTGCATAATGTACTATTATTTAATTTATTTTATTTTATTTAATTTTATTTAAAGTCAATTTATTTATTTAATTTATTGTTAGTTATACATATCTCGAATCGAGTCGATTCTTAGTATTGCAATATCTCGATTCGAGTCGATTCTTAGTATTGCATATTATCAGCGTATGGTATAATAATAGCCAACATCAAAATTAATATAATGCTCTTAAAATATGTCTTCATCTTCGTATACCTACGTACGCTGTCTGCCGTTGACAGCTGTCGGCGCTATCAATGCATTCAAAAGGGTTGAGACTCTTGAAAGTACAATTGACGCTAAATATAGCTAGTGGAGTGTTTCTTCTTGAAGGTTCATTGTAAATTTTGTTTCGTATTATGCGTGTATCGTTTAGCAGTTGTTGATACAATTTATTTTTTGTTTATCTGCAGAATAACACATTCAAATTATTCAGAAAAATTATATTACAATTGAAATACTTTTACATTTACAATTAATTAAATATACTTCACTGATTTCGTATTTATTGGATAGATGTGGTACAAAAAGTTGTAACAATTATTTTACCAGTGATGTATATTATTATAATCTGCATGAGTGTCGCAAATTAGATATTCGTTTATGGCATACAAGATTTATAATTAGTTATCATGCAAAGAAATACGCGTATTCCTCTGTAGTAATTCATTTAGTAATTGTTTTTTATATAGGTCTTATGATTATGTAATTTTTTAAAATATAATTTTGTATTTTTATTTTTACAGCAGTGGAAGTTCTATTTCACGAGACAGTAATAGCAGCGGCTATCATGGAGGAAATCTCTCCACACTTGGATCTTGGTGAGTTAAAAGTTTTTTCTCAAAAATTTTAATTGTATAGCACCTTATAGTAAGTAGTACATATTTCTTTTACGAGTTTACAATAATTTGCAACACCATTAATTTTATATTTATTTTTAGGTATGTTTAATAATTCCGCAAAAATACCAAAAAGTCTCTACTTCTACCTATATTTTAACATTACCGTCTGTCTCATGCTTTTCCTTACTTACCTTTGACACGTGCATCTTATGTAAACATAAAAGTTGCGGTTCGTTAGTTTCTAAGGATTCTCCAGAAAATTAATTCGCTCATTATTGGCAAGTTTATGTAAACGATTAGTTTTACACAGGATAAGTAATTGCAAATCGTCCACACTGCGTAAAAACCAAATTAAATCAAAATTTGAGGGATTAGCGCAGATAATCATTTCGTCGGCAAAGAAGTTCATCGAAACACCATAGAGGTTGCAAAATCCTTGCACAGTTTTACCAACCGAATACCGAGAACAAGTTTCGCCAGACCAACATTTGAAAGCTGACTTTATCCTTAAACGGCCGCATCAAGCAAGTAGAAAAATAAGAGAACCTCGCACGAGGAAGAAAATAGTGCCAAAGCATGCGTAGTTGCAGGATAAGTTGCCGCTATTGAAAGCAGTACGATGTACAGCAGCTTGGAAAGCGCGTGGGGCTTCCCGGTTCACTTGTGTCCGCAAGTCGCGGTGCACGTGGCCGTCCACGTGCCCTCCCCAGCTTCGTACTGCGGATAAGAGCCGCGCGCCGCTTGACGCTATTTATACGAGCAGCGCGTGCAATCAACTTACAATGTCATCCCGTGCAAATTATTTACTTCTGTCCGCGCGATTATTTACATAACGGACGCTGGATGCATCCGCGCGACGTAATCCTTCCGCCGCTCTGAAAATTCCCTCGCGATTTCTTAATATTGTTAATTGACGAGCATATACAGAATAAATAGTTCAGGAATGAAAAATCTTTTTTTTTTATAATTAAAAAACTTCATATCATCTTTTTAGTTGTTCGTGTGCAAACGCACACGAGGCTCTGACAATGACTTACTCGGTGCTCAAAGGAAAATTCTTTCAATAAGATGAAAAATTTTACATAATAGGGGATATATATATATATATATATATAAAGCTACTTAAATATTAATTTTTTTAAATGTTAATTGCAACTCTGTTTAAAACACTATTGGGTGAGAAATGTAGAGTTAATTGATACGTACTAATAAATAAGATTTGTAAATAGCAAAATAATTTTGTAGAATTGTAATTAAGTTTCGAGTGTAAAAATAAATAAATAAATACACCGTGTGCAAAGATACGACTTTGCGTACGCTCGCTCAAATTCAGCCACGCAAAATGTATCTTGCACACGTTGTGTCGAAAAATACGGTTTGCTACTTGAGCGAGGAGGTGATTTTAGCCTCGTGTGACCTTTTCACAAAAATCACATTCTCGCACTAGTATCGAAATGTACTGTTGTGATCACGTAGCTACATTTGGTTGCATTACCGCACGATATTCGCACAAAATTCACCAAAATTATGTAAAATGACAATGAGTCGGGAGAAAGGTAAATATAACGAGTCTCGTTACGGAGAACATGTAAAATGGTCCAATTATTTATTCCAGTACGCAGTGTCATAATAATTTAACGTTGAACGATAGAGGGTCGAGGTCGCTTTGTCAATTTTAGTACAAGGACGAAAAAACGTTTATGGATTTAATTTAAAAACTATAATAGGGTGTTTAAATTTAATTCTAAAACTACGTTAGGATTTTAATATTTAAATAGAGATTCTCATTTTAATTAATTAATGTATGGCTTAATTAAAGCTGCACATTGCATAATGCAAAATTTTCACGATTCAACATATGTGCACGTAGTCGATTTAAAAAATAGAACTTATAGTTTTTCATATAATCAGCAGGTACAAATTTCGCATGCCTCGCGTCGTCTCGACTATTTCGTTTTCTCACTCATCGCAGTCGCGGTTTCATTCTGGCACATGCAGAAACACGTGGATTGATGTTTCGTCGTATCGCACTTGCTGCTGTTATTCCACAGCTATTTTCTTCGTTTATTTCATTCGATATTTTAAATTGTTAAATTATTTATTTCATGAACAGATTCGTGAAGTTTTTTTTTTAAAAAACACAATTTATAGAAATAAGTTTGATGAACATTGATACAAATAATTATACTAGCTTTAACATTTAATTATCAATTATTAAATTAGCATGGCAATTGTAAAATACCTTCTGTTTGAGTGATTTTTTGGTATGGTTTCAATTAAATGTTACTATATAGTGAAGACATTCAAGACATCAAATTGGATTTGTATATTGTGCTTCTCATCTATTTTGATCAGCATCATGATCATGTTTGTTTTTTTAATTTTATCGTGTCATTTGTTAAATCTTTTTCTGTTCCTGCATCTGACGTAATATTAGTATCAAAAATCATGAATTTAGGGGTAAGACTTTTTGGTGTTTCGGTCAAAATTCTTATTGGCGCAGGAAAAATTGTTCGTCCTCGTAAAAAACTTTTATTCACTAGACTTAGGTATTCAACATAATATTCTTGTAACACTTGTATTAAAATGTCGTTGATGCTATTACAATTTAGATTAATTAATAGCAAGTAAAAAGATACACTTTCTTCATGCCAACCGAAAATTGAATGCTAAAAACAAGAATAATCGTGCATGCGTTACAAAAATATTTTACAGAATAATAATATATTATGTAACAAATAATCATTAAAGACAAAAAATTTAATGAAAAAAGATTGTAATAATTGAATTTTTGAATTACAGTACGAAGAGCCTACCACATCCAATTACCAAGCGAAAGGACAAGGAGAAGAGTCACAAGGAGAAGAAATGGAAGGGCGCACTGATATCCTCGATCGGATTCGGGGAGCCTTCGAAAACGTTGAACGCCGTCACTTCGCTGTCCGACCCACTTGTCATAAAGCCCCTCTCCAATCACGTCACCGAGCCCTGTCAGTCGATTTTCGAGAAAAAAGCAGGTTGGTGGTCGCTGGTCCGAGTTCGCAGAACCGATGTTACGGATTAAAACCCTCTATATCCTTTCTTGACTTAAATTTATTTATTAATTTATTAGTTTATTACCTGCGAATGCTCGTTTAGGGCAAGATTTATAATTCGCACAGCTTCAGATTCGTATTATTTGACGAATTCATCGGTTTCATTTAAATTGGTATCTTCTGCAATCTTACTTTTCAGTAAGTTTTTTATTATGAAAAGCTCCAACACTTTCTCGATAGAACGAGCCTGGTTAAAAAACAGAATTTAGAACGTCGGTGGTTACCAATCATACAATTTTTTCATAAAAAATAAAGAAATAATTGTATATAATTGCTTCTTTTAACCTCTATTAAATAACCTTTTTCTCTCTTTTGATAATCCCGCGTGTCGCTGATACATTGTCCGACAAAAAAATTGTTGAGAAAAACTGCATTTTTTTTATTTGCATTCTTGTCAATGTCGAAATTAATTCGTTAATCGGGTACTATTAGAGTCCGAAAAATAAGGCGTCAACGCACAATGTCAATCCACGCATACAACGAGCTTTTGCTCCAATTTACTTGCGCAAATATTACTTTACTTAATAACGTAACTCCAATTTACTTGCGCAAATATTACTTTACTTAATAACGTAACTCCAATTTACTTAAGTAACTATTCTATTCTAGATCGATTTACGTAAGTATTTATATAATTTTTTAATAAGAACATCCCCTCTACGTAACTCACTCGCAAATAAACTCGACGAAGTACCGAAAGACACGGGGAGGATTACGTGGTTGAATCACAGAATACTGACTTTCCATCGTCGTCGTTTATTTTTACTGCCCTACATAATGAACGGCAATCCGCCGTCCCCCAATGGCCACCGATGCTATTTCGAAATAGTCGCATAATGTTTGAAATAAATAAAACCGACTTAGGTAATAATGACACCAGTAACGACTGGACACTGGACCTTTTGTGTAAGGGTGAGGTAAATTCGTTCGCAGCTAAATCCGTACCCTGGGTATCGTGCATAATGTGCTTGTTGCGGCCTTCCGAGGGGAATCTCGTAAACAAAGGCATCCGAAATATAACACGGACTCGTCCGAAAATGTCGACGAGGCTATCTTAAATTGAAATTGAATGTTTAAACTAGTTTCTCGATCTCTTAATGTGAAAAAGTGCGAGCATGTATAACCTTTAGTTATGCACAAATCACGTACTACGTGAATGAACTGATATTTCTATTGAAAAATTAGCTACTTACTGTATTCCATGACTATAAAAAAGCCGATTTTTGGCCAATTACTATACCTAAGTAAGTACCTAAGAAGAGACAGAACTTTCCATCGAGAATAACAACTGATCCACTATAAGACTAACATTTTAGTCCACTAACATTAAAGTCCACTAAGCTACTATTTTAGTATTTTCCCACGGCTCCAGTGATTCTTCACTATTTCACATTCTGAGATTACACTCACACAGTCCTCCTCTATTATAAAGCTGTATAGCCTCCACGCATGAAAGATGTAACGAGTATTTTTGTTGGCGAACACAAGAAGAAGTAGCCGTTGTAGAATTGGTCGACGCTACGGACTCTGCGGCTCACAATGACAGCAACGTGGTGTCCGGCGCCGAAGCAGGGCTCGCTTCGAAAACTAATCTCATGGACGAGTGCAGCTCGCAATCCACCGTTAGTATAAAAAAAAAGAGCCAAGCAAGCAAAAAAAAAACGCTAATAAAAAAAACCAGGGCAAAAAACGTATTATTTTTTACTTATCATTTTATTTCGAACAGTGTATGGCAGGACGAGATCGGTAGATGCATACAATTATTGTGGAGGCGGCATTTTTTTTTTTTTTAGGCAGCATTCGTGACGTCCACGATGAGCCCGGCTCTTTATTTGCACGACAGACGCACACGTGTACCATATGCATGTGGAATTTTTTACGGTTGAGGGGCATAAGTAAACCGATTGAAATTTAAAAGCTTTAAAATTGCAGCCTCTGCCGTGGGTCAACAGTCATTTTTCATTTTGTTGAAATTGACGAATACTATGAATGACGAGCATATTTATTACCTGCTTTATGATATATTCTATTGTAGATTCTATCGATATTACAGTTTTGAAAGGATTACATTATCTAAAAGACGAGGCAGTTTCGATATTCTGCAGACGAACTGAAGTATTTTTTTTTTTTTATCTTATTGTGCAATGTTTTACTGTTGTTATTGCAAATTATATGCTGCTGTCAAACTGAAACGTCTTTGATTCTTATTTGTAATCTTTTTAAATGCAAAAATTATGATAATAGCAGGATCTTATGATTATATGATTGTCTATTATAAACCTTTTTATTTTTGTTCGGCAAATTTTATAGAAACTCGGAGAATAGTGGGCCTTGTCGGGAAGACTCAGTGATTCAACGACATGCGGGAAATTCAAAAAGTCCAAAACACAGTAAATAGTTTGTAAATACTGTCGATTTAATTTTGAAAAGATCTATTTTAATTGTGCAATACAATACAATTTTTTATACTTATTTATTGTGGTACTTTTTCAACTTACTCGATCGATTTTACTATCCTGGAAAACGAAAACTTAGGATTCTAGGATTGAACTGGAGCTTGAAGATCGAACACTCTGTAGATTTAATTTATACTTATCGCACTGAAAAATTTTAATTTTTCATTTGATATAGTAGTAAATCAAATGCTTGCGGAGATATTCTACTTCCCGCAATAAGCTGTCGCTGAATTCCAGAACCTATCGGCGGCAAGTCACTAACATTCGTCACGAATAAGTGAGCCCTTACCTCCGTGTTACCCGTACATCGTATACTTTTAAATACATGCAAATATTATGTAGATAATTAACGAAAATACAACAAAAAAATATCGTCGTTGTAAATATTAGAAAAACATTTTCTATAACTGCAAACTTATCGCGCAACGTTTTATATATATATCTTCGAACGAATCCTGTTATATGTTCATCCAATCACCTGACAAAAACCATCGATTTTTTTAACATAAAATTCATAAAATACTTTTTCGATTCAATAGATCTGGAAAGTGTCGAGGATCGATGGTTTCGGCCATGAGATAAATGTTTTTCACGAAAAAATAATACATTCATCCGACGTTTACTTTTATCCAAAACGAATGCTAAAAGATCATGCATTGTAGACGATAAAAACTAAACCGATGTCCATTACATTGATTAATTACACGATTCAATTTTTTTTTTTTTTTTTATCTAAAAATTTAGGAGGAGCATTATGCGGTGGTGTCAATGCACGATGGCCTCGTTCTGCATGCGACGCCTTCGTTAAATGCATCCTTAGGCTACTCCAAAGATTCGTGGACTGGAAAATTGTTTACCGACTTTCTTGATCCCAGAGACAAGAAGGTACTCGCTCAAAAGATAGCGAGCGAAGTAGCGGCCTCGAAAGATTTTTGTTCATCAGGTATAGTACCAGAATATTGATAAATGTGATTTCGATGTGTCGGGTTTATTATTTGTTGTGAATTTTTATGGACTCTTCGATGTTTATTACTGTCGTATTCTTTAAGAAATAAATTTAGTATCATTAGCATTTTGCTATTAAATTACTACATTATTTTACAAGATGAGTGTCAGGTCTTACACATTTATTTGTTACTGCGTTTCTGTGCATACGGCATACGTACAAATATAATAAGCATTATTAAACAAATTCTTCAGTATGCAGATACATGATACAAATACTAATACAAATACAGTGCATAATACTTAAAATTGTACAATTTTTAAAACAGTATTAATCGAGGAAAAAGAAGATGTTAATTATTAGTCATGTGGGATGATAAAATTACCAAACACTTTAGAATTAAATGGTATTGTATATAAAATAATGCCTGTGACTTATCCGCACAACTAATCATTTGAAGTTATTTCGACATATTTTTTATCTACTTCTAGAAATATTTACAAAGGCATAGATCATTACAAATACACATGACTTTTTATCGAAAGAACACTTTAAAATCCAGTAAACAATCAATGAATCCGTCAATCTTATACCACCAGATTAAAAAAAAATTTCAAATACACTTTAAAAAAAAAAAGGCACTGACACTTCCCTCGTGAGATTAAATTTTAGAAATTCGATGACACAAATTGGGTCAATTTTGATTACACCTGATACGATCTTTATTAACAAAGATATGAACTTTAGTAATCAACAATATAGCATCATGCATGCTGAAGAAGCTCGCAATGTAAATCAGAGCACGATTTTCTTAGGCGCAAATGGTCGAAAGGAGAGCATCTTCTGCCGTTTGCGCAAGTTCCACGTTTCTCCCTGTGAAGCCAGTGGACCAACTGCCGAATGTATTCAGTACGTGCCGTACCGCATCAATCTGCTCGTTCAGAATTTCCACGGTGACAAGCTCTCGCTGCCCCGGGACCAGATCACGTTGCTCATCATCACCTTCGAATCCGTTCACTCGGCTTACAAAGGTAGGACATCATTTTATGCCATTTTTTTCTTTATTTATCCTCGTTATTTTCATTGGAGGTCTGAAACGATGAATGCTACTATAAAGAAAATAAACTACCTAAGACTAAAGTACTCTGAATGCTTTGGTTTAAGATTAAATATAATAATAATTTATTTTTTATTGTAAATATTCCCTTTTTTATTAATTTTTTTTTCATAGCAATGCTTCGTTGCTAAGAAGTAATGCATTGCATATACTAAATGTTCAAAACGATGATACAATAGATGGAAATAATGAATTAAAAATTTAGTTTATTGTATGTACTCGTAGCTTCGTCGTTGGCAGGTCTATATTATTGGTTGTATGAAACATATTGTTAAACTTTTTCTCGAGCATAGAGAGTTTATCTAATAATTTCAAATTATAAATTTTTTTTTTTTTTCAAATTGCATGATTAAACAATTTTTTGTGAATCCTGTAAGATAAATTCATACAGAAAATATAAGAATGAAAATAATGAAGGTATAATAAAATTCTAAATTAAAGTTCAAATGAGCTCATCAGCTGAAAAACAAAAAATGAACACTGAAATTCGTAATTAGTTAAAATGGTTATACAGTCGAGCACAGTTTAATTGACTATAACTTTCAAACGCTGTATCATTTTATTTTTTAAAATAAAGTTTTTATTTTATTTTTCTTTCTACACACTAAGAAATTAATTTAAATTTTATACTTATTTTAAGATTTTTACTGCGTAGGGAAACTTTATTACCGATTAGTCGATCCGAGATTTATTTAAATTCATCAGTGAATACTAAAGGAGTTTAAACTTTTTTTATATACAACAAAAGTTAATACTTTATCGAGTTGGAGCTGTCCGATCGACAAAAGTTCCTTTTCTCGAGTTTTTAGGTCCCAGGCACGATGAGTACACTGGTTTGATCTGCCGTACGTTGGTGCATTAAAATACGTTTTAAATCAATTTGTAATTCATTTTGTTGTAACGTAATGTACACTACTTTTAAAATTAAAAATATTCGTCATTGGCGAATGAAATTATTATGAACGACTGAAAATCGATTTAAAATGAGTGCAACGAGTACGTTGCAGAGTTCGCAGTGTATTCAGCGTCTCTGGGCTCTTATTCGCTTTATTCTCCTTAAAAATAAAAACTATTGAATCTTTTCTAATATTTAATTTTTTATTAGTAAACATCATTAATGTTTTATTTATAACATTTCAACTGGACTTAAAACCCTTACCTTCTTATTCATTCTTGTTTTGTGGATGTCAATGGATATTATTAAAATTTATTTTAATAAATATCTTAAATCTAGATTATCACTATATATATCGTGGTAAATTATTTAAGATGATTTGGTGGTCTGAGATGATTTCAGAATTATAACTTCTAATTAGCTAGTTTTCAGTAAGTAAGTCCTCCTTCCGAGATTAGAGAGGATCGTAGGCGCTTAGGCTGCAAATAATTTAAACAAGGTTTAGGTAATTTATTTCAGGTATGTATTGTCATTTCCGCTCTATCTCTTGCAAAACCATCGAGATTAAAAAAATTTACATAATAATTGTACATAATTACGTATAAGTGATCGTACATAGTTTTGTAGAATGTAATTCTATAAAATTGAAGGAAGTTGGAGCAATCTTACAATTATTCTTTATTTTTTGTAAATGAAAATTACTTAAAAAGAATTAAAAAAGTAATTCTAGTCGTAAAGAGTGAAAATATTATAAATTAATTAAAAAAAAAAAAAAAAAAAAAGAAATAAAAGAAATGGACACTAAAAGTAAGATGCTCTAGTATCTCCTTAAAAATATTTGTTACTTTTTGGTATGTTATTAATTAAGACTATACGTAATTATGTATATTCGTATGAAGATTTGTACTTGTTGCTTCTATTAATGAATTGAGTAAGTGAATTTTACGGTAAAAATTAATCAAATTTAGGTGGATGGTAATCATAAGCTCAGCATGCACGTGCATCCGACTGAGATAATTTTTTTTCGGAACGCTTTCGAAATTTTCAAAAACTGGAAACATAAATACGAATAAACAAGGAGTAGATGTACCGATAATCTGGAAAATATTAAAAAAAAAAAACTAAAGTAAATAAATAAAAAATAAAAAGAAAAAAGGTCATCCACTCTCAGTGAGTCTTCAGTATTGGAAAATTTAGAAACTATTTCAAAAGAATCCATTTCGGTCGTGTGTACACTACGTACATATATTTGCTTTCTTGTGACATATTTTAAAAGCCTATGGTTATGGTAAATAATTTTGCATAATTTATATATAATTTAGCGGAACTCCCATAGAAATAGTAGAGATCACATAAACAAATAATAACAGTGACAAATAGTATTTAAGGTTGTTGGAGGGTAAACAATTATCATTACTCATTTTTATCGCGTTTTCAAATGTTACATTATTTTCTTGACAATTTTATGCTTTACTTGTGATATGTGTAATCTTTGTTTAAAAAATATTGAAATTAATAGCAACCGTAGAATTTTCAAATAAAATAACTTAATTTACTCAACAACTGCGCTTTAAAACACAAGCGAATTATCAGTATTTTTATTATCGTTTTTTGAGAATTAAGCAGCTTCTCACGTCTGGACATCAGTGCACCTCTCGGTGCCTTCGTTCGCCGAACGAAAATCTCGTTTGCATGTTCATGTTTTTCTGTCCAGGCTCCATTTCTTTTATCCACACATACACTTTATAAGAAATATTTCTGAAAGTTGCATCCGAGTCGATGCACAGCGAAGTGAACAATTGTTTATGTAAAAAAGACTCGAGAAAATGAAGGATTCGATCGGTATCGTAGTACTTATCAGAGCTAAATTATTGCCTTGGCAGTTCTCGATTAGACGCACCGAGAGAACCTCGAACGTCTTCTCGCTTAACGATTTTGTTTAAATTTCTTTTTATTAAAATTTCATCACTTCGCTTATCTCAGCGGTAAGCCACTTTTTGTGCAGTCTCTATTATTATTAGTCCTTGTAATATCATCTCAGCCAATATTAATAAAGCGATCAAGCTTATATGCTCGAGAATTCCCAAATGAAAGTTTTACATTAAGTTCAACCGAAGCTAAAGAGAGAATGAGATTATGAGAGTGAACAGAATTCGAATGCTCCCCCCTCTCCAAAAAATAAATAAATAAAACAAAATTATAACAATTTCATTGTAAACTTTATAAATGCGGTTCTTCTGTCATTATCTGCAGAGCCGGAAGAAACGATAATACCCACGGTATTTACGACGCGCCACACGTCGACGTGCCATCTGTCCTACGTTGATCCTGAGGTTGTACGGTATCTGGGTTATCTGCCGCAGGATATGATTGATCGTTCGCTGTTTGACTTCTACTATCCTGAGGATCTGCCAATCATCAAAGACATCTATGAGACCGTGAGCATGAGACCTTATCTGGTCGAGTATGCTTGAGATGCGATCCTTTGTAGCTGAGCAAATATACATGGATCTTTGCTCGAATCGTTTGCAAGATTGGGTTGATGTACCTCATCTAAATTTATTCCAGTGAAATTCCACTGAATTTCAAAACAGTAACATATAGGTACTTTTTTATTGAAAAGCAGTGAATTTTCACGAAAAATAAGTTTAGAGATCAGGTTGCGTTTAAAACAATTAGATTCACAGCTTCCCGATCTTGTGACGATTACTTGCTGATTGAACAAACGTTTTTAGTGGTGTAAAGCATGATTTTTTTTGTGTCCATTGCTGTAGAATTTCTTGTATAAATTTTCCAGAAGTTTCTGCACATTCGATGGCTAAATTAATCCTGAATATTATTCCTGCAGAGCATCTTGGAAGGTTTTTACAAGATTTTCCGTAATTTTTTTTTCTTATCAAGACTTTTAAGTTTATTACGGTTGTGAAAATGTTCAATTAAATTTACTAAGGAGTAACTATATTTAATAAGAAGAATTAGTACACTAGAAATATAAATGTTTCTGTTGAATTAGGTTTATTTTACGATTGAATATAACTACTCCCGTAATTACAAACAATTTGAATGTAGAACGAATGTGTGGTTTTCTATTATAACACCTACCTGATCATAAACGACTGATTTCATGCATCCATTTAAATTATTTGATTGTGCATTAACTTAATAATTCAAGAGTGTGGAAGGTAGGTGATGTGCTATACTCCACCCGATGTTTGGATTTTCCGTTTGGTTGTGTCGATTGATGTATGAATAATTAAAAAAAGTACGTTGCATTTGTTTCTGATTAATAATGAATTAAAGGATTGGCGAAACTGGACTTACAAATTCACTTCTTGATGCAAATGACTAATCACTTATGCTTTTCTAAAATGTCCTAATGCAGATAATCAACCTGAAGAGTTCGTCCTTCAGATCAAAACCATACAGGTTCATCGTTAAAAATGGGGGCTTCGTCGTGCTCGAGACTACATGGTCGTCGTTTATCAATCCATGGATGAAAAATCTAGAGTTTGTCGTAGGTCAACACCGAGTGCTGAAAGGACCTGCTGATCCTAATATCTTTAGTCCTCCTAGCGAGAAGAACGATCTCATGTCTAACATTAGCGAAGAGGTGCTAAAAGAGGCGAAAATTATACAAAAAGAGATTTTGGATCTCCTGGTCGAGGTAATTTTAACTTGAAAATGCCACCTTACAATGAGTTCGCTAATATGTTTCTGATTTGTCACACTTTTATTAATCTACGAGTTTATTTGGGGAGGGTGAAGCAAGGAGGACTTGTCGTTTAGTTTTACAACCTTTTTATTATGGTCCTTCTTGCTTCACAAGTAGGACAAGGACCACTGAGTTTTTTTTTTTTTTTTTTTAAATAAATAATTTTAATTGGTGAAACCCGCAGGACTTCGTTGAAACGATGAGATAGTGGTCTTACTGCAAATCTAGTATTATCTGCTAGGTGATGTCGCCTAGAAAATGCAAAAATTGTTTTTGCTGCAACTACGCATCAGTCTTCCTTGCCTTGCTCCTTTCTAGTACGCCGAAATTGTATTTTAAGGCCAGCTCTAAAAAAAAAAAACTGAGCTGAAAAATGACAGAAGCAGCATACTAATTAACGAGAAAGGGATGATAACATTGGTTGACGATTTCTTTTTCCAGGCCATTACTTAACCGATAGCTAATCTAGTCTCCCCGTTATTGCCATCACAATTCTTTGTAGAGATTTTAATGAACAAAATCTGGGTACACACGAGGCCCAGTCTTAAGAATTTTATAGGGACAAACTTAAACATTACTAGCCACCATTATTTCCCGACTCAATATCGAGTATGTACAGTGGAAATTTTTACCGTTTTCTTCGGCGCATCTACATCAGGTTGTTCAGAGGAAGCCGTACAGCCCAGTTGCAGAGCACGACTTGCTCGCCAAGAAGGAAGAACTCACCTCCTTCGTGGAGAGTATCATCCACGAAATAAACCATCCAGCTCAGGCCAAGGATCACATGGCCGTGGACGACAGAAGCTTTTCGGTGATTATACAATAATAACATGCACATAATGCCCTCTAATTTTAATCCAGTGAAATCCCACTGAATTTCAGAGCAGTGACATACTTTTGACTGAAAAACATTGAAATTTGACTGTTTTTCAGTCAAAAGTATATGTCACTGCTTTGAAATTCAGTGGGATTTCACTGGATTAAATTTAGAGGGTGCGTCTTAAATCGCAGAAAATTTACTTTCTTATATTAATGTATTCTTTATTTTTATTTTTTTCTAAATTGCCCATAACTATTAACCAGCTGCTATGTCCATTTCTATTCCCACGTAAATGCTGAATCGTTGAAAATGGACAGGGTAAGCTCGTTAACAGCTGTGACAATTTTTATCTTGTTTTCGAACTTATATGAAACGCTTTTTCGGCCACTATTTGGCTTATTTCAAGAATAAATCATGCGAAAACTGACTAAATATTCAAAAAAGGTGAAATATTACAAACAGACATGATCAGGGAGAACAGGGTATTATCGAAAGAATCTGAATCAGCAGATTATGCCACTTTTACCCTGCTCTAACTTGTCCTAAAAATGTTTAGTTTCAAACACAAATTTCGGACTGAAATATTATTTTTTCTATTTGATGAAGTAAGCATTAGTGAACGCTGATGTGATCCTAGGTGATGTTATATTTTTATCTGTTCTGGATTTCAATTCTTTAAAAAAAAAAAAAAAAAAAACGTTTCATTATAAGACGAAAATCAGTTTAATGTTGGCATTTGGCCTTTTTTTAATTTTTAATATTTGTCGTTCATTAACAAATCCTGATTAACATCAATGGGCTTTCTTGACAAGCGAGTCTTTTGAATAATTCTATTTTAAATTTATGAAGTCGATGCTTGTCAAGAGACTCCAGTATTTCAAAAGCTTTTTAGTTTCGAGGATTGGAAGTGTAATGGATTCGTAATATAAGATAGCATTAAGCGTACGCCTGAGGTGAGTAAAAGGTCTTTCGTTAACAGGTGAATGTATGAGCCTCGTGCGAGGTTATTATAAATTGAAACATGTCGCAGAGCATGTATGTGCATCGGTAAGTCACATATTATTATTCCTGAGAAAAATGTTCCATGCGTGCGATGATGTCTGGTTACGCCTGATTGAGTAAATTAAAAACGCGCACATATAAAAAAAAAAAAACATTAAAGCCAAAGTTTCCGTATCTTAACAGTTAAGACACGAATTAAAATTATTAAAAATACGATGATGTTAGCTAATTATTTTTTCGTATTAAACAATTTCAAACGCGTACAAAGTATAATACAAATATCATTATGATTAATGTTTGCGCGATCATTAAAACTTCAAGAATATACTATTCATTTTTATTTAATTATTAGTAATATCAATGATTTTTTAATAATTTCAATTCGTGTCTTAATAACTGTTTAAAGACACGGAAAACTTTGGCTCTAAGATTCCTTTTTATCTGTGCAGGCGTGGCCATGTGTGAAAATGGCTCTGATTGGGTGCAATTAGTCGTGAATAGAATTTCATAAAAAACGAAATGTTAAATGTTTCAAAGTTTCTTAAACAATATCTATTTACAATAATACTAATAGTATTCATACAGTAGCAACTAACCAAAGAAGATCAGTAGCCAAGGTAATGTTAACTATAAAATAGACCATTTTACTGCCTACAGGATTATACGGACTTCGGATGTAAGATCTACTAGTGACCTCCACTTTTGTATGCACTATTGTTTTTCAAAAATTTTGATTGCCCGCAGTAAATAACAATTGATTAAAGAGATGTAGTAGAGCAGAGATAACGCAAATGTATAAACAAAGCATATTGCAGTTTATTCAATAAATTATATGCTTTTTAATCACTTGAGCTTTAAATATAATGGTGCACAATTAAGATTTTAACACTAATATTCATATAGAAATTAAAAATTGCATGAATAAGTAAATACAAAACGAGATAACAATTACGCTGAAGATTTTTAAAGTTAAAGTAAAATTCTTACTGTCAAGCTTTTTTATTTGAAATAGTCGAAGAAAAAACTATAAATCTTTAGTCATTATAACAACATGCATAACAATGACTTACGAAGTCGATATTTGCATTTGCATAATTTTTCTAAAAACTGACATACCACTATCGTACATATATGTAATTTTAAGAGCTATCGTTTACAATAACGAAAAGAAATTGTTGATTAATCACTATTCTTGATAATAGAACGGCAAATTTATCCTACAATTAGCATCGCTAACAGGATAATTGATACGAGTCTCTTTGAAACGACAATTATTCCTCCAAAGCACCAGTCTAAATGAAAAAAGAAAAAAAGTAAACTTTTGCACCGCGTACTCTGCCTCTCTACCTATCCTCTAAACTTATTCCAGTGTAATCGCACTGAATTTCAAAGCAGTGACATACTTGTGAAAATTCACTGTTTTTTTTTCAGTCAAAAGTAAGTACAACTGCTTTGAAATTCAGTGGGATTTCGCTGGATTAAATTTTAGAGAGTATCTCTGCGCAAAAAGAAAAGAAAATCTCGGCCGGACGACGAAAGAGACTCGGAGTTGCAAAATAAAAAAAAAATCCAAAAGTGGTTGTCCCCTGTTAAATCGCTATAATACAATCCTTAAAGGGATCGCACAATCCCGTGTTGCAGGAGCACGACAGCATGATGCTGGGCGAGATCTCGCCGCACCACGACTACGGCAGCAAGTCCTCAACGGAGACGCCGCCGAGCTACAACCAGCTCAACTACTGCGACAACATCGAGCGGTTCTTCAACAGCAACCTCGGCACCACGGCCACTAACAATGGCCCGTACACCAGCGACGAGGAGAATCTGCACTCATACGCCATCAGCAGCGACGAGCCCGGCAAGAACAACGATTCCAAACCTGGTGAGGACCTTTCCCGGTTGAAAGTATTAGGAACGTTGAAAGTCAATGTTGACGTTGAAAAACCTTGATTTTGCTTGATTTTCAATGTTTGCTTAGAACATTGATTTTCAAGATATCAACGTTGATTTTCAAGATACAACGTTGATTTTCAAGATACAACGTTGATTTTCAAGATACAACGTTGATTTTGAAGATACAACGTTGATTTTGAAGATACAACGTTGATTTTCAAGATACAACGTTGATTTTCAAGATACAACGTTGATTTTGAAGATACAACGTTGATTTTTAAGATACAACGTTGATTTTCAAGATACAATGTTGATTTTCAAGATACAACGTTGATTTTTAAGATACAACGTTGATTTTCAAGATACAACGTTGATTTTCAAGATACAACGTTGATTTTCAAGATTGAACGAATTAATAAAATTATTAATAATATTAATTGCAATCAAATTATCATTTCAGTGCAAAGTAAAAATACACTATGAAACTTCTCACAAAATACTTCTCCGTTGTAATATGCCTCTCCGTAAAAGTAAAAACAAAGCATCAATGAAAAATTGTTTAAATTTATGCTTAAAGAGCTGCAATATTCGTCGTCGACCAATGGGAGCGACAATAGCGGTAGTGCGGGGAATCTGAGCAGCGAGTCAAACAACCAGCATAGTAGCAGCTTCGACAGCCTCGGGGATACGTCGAATATGACGTCGACGAACTCGACGGCGAACAGCCGACAAAAGCCGGCGACGCTGACGGAGTCGCTGCTCAACAGGCACAACGAGGACATGGAGAAGCTGATGGTGCAGAAGCACCGGGAGCAAAAGAAGGGCGACAAGCGACACAAGTCATCGCTCAACGATCAGGCCAAGCCCGAGCAGCCGTCAGCGAGAGGCGAGACCAGTAACCACAAGCTCGAAGGCAGACTCAAGCGGAGTGGCAGCCAAAGCAGGGAGGCCGATAATAATTTTAAGGTAAAAATAAAAAAAAGCGATTGGACAATTAATTTTTTTAAATTTTAGGTACTCTTATTCGCCACTTCTCTGTCCGATTGTACATCGTCAGTAGAAGGTCAACTTACTAGGAGAGTGTCAACCCTCCAGGTCATGGATTTGGATGAAATTTTGGAAATAGTTTCCTCGATCCAAATAATGAAACGAATCACCTTTAGTTTTGATCTCATAGGCCTTTGTTTCACGGATACAGCATGATCTATTAACATTGCTAATCTATAAATATGATATTTTTAGCATTGTCCATACGAGCAATGCAAATGTTTTTAATTGTATTTTTTAAACAAAGGCCTATGAGATCAAACTAAAAGTGGTTTGTTTCATTATTCGGTACTGTAAAACAATTCCCAAAGTTTCATCCAAGTCGGTGACCCAGAGGGTCATATTTTCAGAGTTATTGATTCCGATAAAATCCCTATATCCCTGTGTTTTATATCTATTTGAAATAAACATTTTTAATTTGAAAAATAGTCGTTTTTGTATTTTAACAAGATGATTTTTGCTCGCCAGATGCCGAAGTACGACGACTCGGCCAAGTTGCCGCAAAACATGACTCAAATGCTTGCAAACACCAACACGAAGTTCACCCCGGCGAACGTGAATGCAACGGCAAAGGCAATTCCAAGTGGAGTTCCTAATGTGAATTCTAACGTGTGGCCAACTGTTACTATCATTAATCCGTCCGCTACGACCATAACTCAGCAGTGTTTTACCACTACTAAGTAATTAATTGTGTTAAAAATTCATGCATCGCGAAAGGACGATTTTAATTTTCCGTTAGAAATTCGTAAATATCTACATTAATGGATTCATACTTGGTTTAAGGCGGAAAATAATTCGATTCTTTGGCGAGAGGGAAACCATTTAGTATCAATCTGAAATATACTTTCAGTTATTTAAATATTAACTGCACGTTTTTATTTGATAGTAAAATATAGATGCCATTGCGAATGTAATCATAAAGTATTTAAGCTGTAGAATCGTTTTCAAAGGTATTCTAGAAACAAGTTCTTTGCTCATTATATTGATTAAGCGAAATAGAAAATAAGCATTTAGCAGGTACTAATTAGTTTCTCTGAAAGTTATATTTGAAAAAACATTATTCATAAAATCTATACGTTGTTACAAATACTGTCCTTCTGTTGCAGTGTGCATTCTCAAGCTGTATCACGATTTGCCAGTTACCCGCAAATGATGCCCGTTTACTATTTACCAGTACTACAATCTCGAGAAACTCCAGCGTTGACTGCGCTACCACGGGAATACCCAGGTCCACCGAATCTATTAAACCAACCGGCACCTTACTGTAAGTTTTTTTTAAATTATTTTTTTTATAAACCATAATTCGTTATAATCAATGAAACAATCATTTTATTGATGTACAGTTAATCGTATTTTATGTTTATTGCAGAAAATTATAAAACATTTATTAAATTACAAACGGTACAGCATCTACTTTTTAACACAAGTTGTACCATTCTCCAAAAGCATATATTCTGTCGTCAGAACAACCGCATACTCTCATAAAATAAATTCACTAGCCGAGATATTTTTCGGTACTGCAAAACAAAAGTCTTCGCAGCCACCATTATTTTCTAAGCACGGATTAATGTGCATTAATTTTTGAACACTTTTATCGCAAACTTTGAATCCATTAAAATTGTTCGTATCCCATTTCTTCGCGAAAATCTTTCGATAAATCACTCTTATATCAAAAGTTTAACTTCAGTGAGGACTATCGGGTAGCGTGTACTATACCGTCGGTATAGACGTTATTTTTTTTTTTGTTGATAAAATGTTATTGGAGGAAATGGAAATGGTCAGAAGTCATTTATTTATCAATTAGGTCAAACAAAAAAAAAGCACTGAATAAAAAAAGCTGCAACTTAAAACTCTGAGATGATGACGATCAGCACGACTCTAATTCACGTTTTTTTTTTCAGGTTTCATGCCAGTGCCGTACATGGCGACGACGTTGCCGAGCATGATGTACCCGTCGATGATGGGAGCGCCGGCGCCCGCTGCAATGATGTATCCGTCGATGATGGGAACGCCGGCGCCCACTACAATGATGTACCGTTCATTGATCATGCCAGAAGCGGCGGCGTCAAATGTTATGCCCCAGGCGTTGTCTTCACCTGCCGCGATGCCGCTCAGCGTAGTGACCCAACCAGCATACTCGCCAGCGGCCACTGCCGTAACCACCCCCAGTGTCGTCAATACCACTATCGCCAGCTCCGTCGATCTCAAGCAGTCCTCTAAGGCTAGCCTCAAAGTCGAGCTTGGCAGCATTATGACCATGTCCGAATCCTCGAAAAAGGTCGGTTGCGTGTAGAAAGATTAATGGTCATTTGTTTGGCAACTGCGTACGGCGTAATACATTTTTTTTCGATACACCGTGCAGAAAGATGCGATTCTGCTCAGGCCTTTATAAAATCAGCTGCGTACAATCGTACCTTGCGCACGTTTTATATAAAAAAATACTATTCGATACACGAACGAGGAAGTGATTTATATCATCACTTGTATCAAAGTGTATTATTACGAATATTTATATTTAATAGCACTTGAAATTATAAAATGTTTTTATAAATTTCAATTGAGTGTTTTTGGATCATTTTATGATGTTTTTAGAAAATGTCTACGAATATTGGAAATGAC
>JAWWEN010000001.1:9664315-9709610 GCA_035582955.1 Sycophila texana | reverse complement strand
TAAACTTTTTTTAAAAATTATAAAAAATTATATACTTTTATTAACAATTATTTGACAAACATTATTTCCGCCTGGGTAGCCAAATGAACGATTGATGAACAATTAATTGTTCCATCAGCTGATATATCTTTTCAATTTAATGTTCTACGTTGTTCCTTATAATAAATTTAAATAGCGTATTTACTGTGTAGTAAATAAAAAATAAGAAGTTTCTTTTATCTTTTATTAAACCAGCAAAATTATAAATCAATAAATATCAATTAAAATTGACGACCCTTACCTTGCAACCACAGCTTCTGCCAAGTCCTTTGTCGTCATTGGGTTTGAGGGTACATATTTGTTGGCATCCCCCGTTATGTTCCAAACAAGGGTTGCTGATTTTACTTAGCGGGCGTTTAATGTACGGTTTTATAATCTTTGGATCTTTAATCATGGGTACATTGGCAAGAGTCCTGTTTATGACTTTACCGTTGTTTAATTCTATTGTTTCTAGAGTACTGTTGTACAATAAATATATTCGTTTCTCAACGTAGGAAAAGGCCAATGAGGAAAAATCTAAAGTGTCATCAATTAGCAGTTTATTTAATTTATTTCCGTCGTAGTCCAAACTGAATACAGTATGCGTTGAATGGTTTGCCCAAAAAAGTTGTTTTTCATCCAAATTAACATCAAATCCATACGCTTCAAAAGCAAAGATACGAGCTTTCTCAAATAACAATTTAGGTTCTGTTCCGTCCATATTGATACGTTCCAACTAAAATTAAGAATTTATATTTATATTTATTTTAATTAATACATCTTTAATCGATCATAACCGATGATCACCATCTTTTGTCTCATCAAAATATATAATTATTCTGGAATGTTCAGTTAACTGAACAATAAAATACTTACATTGCTGAAGTCGTTTAAAAACAATAATCCACTGTAGGGATCTAGTAGTATCTTCGAAGGCTCTTTTAGGCTAAGCCCAACAACTATCGCATGATTATTTCCATCCAAATCGGTAACGTCCAAATTGAAAATATCTATCGTGGCAGTATGCTTATCCAGAACGTACAATTTGTCATTTATAAAGTCGACGGCTAGAGAAGAGGGATTCCATCTTTGTGAATTGCTTATTATTAATTTAGAATCTGCAGACTTGTTAAATAATTGTCGGGAATATATCGAATTGGTTTTATCATTATTGTAAAACAGTAAATTTTTTTGTGCGTGGTAATCGAAGGAACTTATACCAGATGCTTCTAAAATTAACGTGGGTTCGTGAGTAATATCGCCAATTGCACAAATACCACGCTCGTCAGCAATTAAAAATTTAATATTCTCATTTTCTGTAATATCTGTAAAAAAATTATTTTTTAATGTTCATTAGTAGTTATTTAAGAAGTTAAAACTATTTCCGTACCTGCTCTTACTATTGATAGCACTATTATGACTAATCCAATGGAATAAGCGTAAGACATCTTCTCTAATTTGACTGATTACTACACTATACGAATATCTAATTTCAATTTTGCATTGCAGAGTATTACAAATTTTACTTAATATAAGAACACTCTACGATGTCAGAACGATGACTGTTAGACAAATTCGAGTACCGGTTCTTTTATAAAGTAGCAACAGCTTCTAAAAATAATGAATTATTTATATTTCCGGTTTTGATTTATTGTACGAAGAGCATGGGTTTTTTCATATAGTAGTAACGGTTTTATGTAAATTATTTGAATGTATTTAGACACACCAGTTTTTTTTTTCGTAACTCTTATTGTTTTTAGAAATATTTTTGATTTGCACATTTGTCTATGAAAAAATCTTTTGTTTATTGGTTATCGAAAATTTTAATACATTTAAAACAATGATAAAATAAAAACACTTTTGGTACGGGTTTAATAAAAAACAATACGGTTTTCATGATCCATAGACACTATAAACATTTATTTACGTCATTCGAATACAATTGAACACCAAGGGGTTGCTAAAATTATTGTTGTTGCTGGAGCTTCCTTCGATAATCGCATTTTTTGTTGCCCTTTTTTTTACGCGTTTAATCTCAAGATCGCAACAGTCTTACACCTTTGATACCCCATAGACATTCTCAATGTGTTCACGCATATCCGTTTCTACATTTCCATTTTTCATTACTTTTTTTTATTAACAAAAAATATTTGCACGATCGCTATGAGCTCTTAAGTAACGCATTTAAATTAGCGCAGCGAACGAATTTTCAATATAAATACTTTAAAATAAATTACGCTCAGCTTTCTATATATTTCTTTTCATTTTCTTTTTAAATTGTCCATAATATCTTTTACAATTAATGGCAAGCTCTATCTAAAGTAACTGCAAACTAGAAATGAACGTTTCCTTTTTCACCATTCGCATTAAATTATTAAAATTAATATGAGATTCGCGTAACAAATATACATAAGCTAATTTTTTTGCGCACTTTACAATAATATATACGATATAATATAAATAAAAATATAAATAAAAAGCTCTCTATGCTTAATCCTTATAAAATATTGATATAGACAATGATATCTTTAATATATAACAGATCAAAAGAAAAATCATCTCGTTACAAAAAAAAAAAAAAATAAAAAATAGAATAATAATGGATAACACATGCATACTTTTTCGTAACGATCGATGATAATTATAAAAATTTGTTTACAAAACGCGAGACAACGCAATAACGATTCGTATATAAAATGATATTAATTAAAAAGAAAAAAAAACTGAAAAATGACTGTCGTGTGAGAAAGAGAGAAAAAAAATAGAGTTAAACGGCAAAAGAAGAAAAAGAATGTGCGCCGCAGCGATGATAAACGCGCGAAAGAAAAAATTCACAAAAACAGAAGAGTACAATACTAAACGAAGGTTTGATGGAAACTTTTCTCTTCGCCGTTACGGTACACATCTATACACACGCGCATCCCCCACAACCACCATCCTCGTTCCTTCTGTACACTATCATACACGATTAACATATCACAATCTTCCCGTGCGCTTCGCTCGTCGATCGAATTATCTGCTCTCTCCGCCGTCAACGACGCAGACGACCGACGAGGTAACCGCACGGGAAGATTAGCCGTCCGAGTGAGATTCGAAAATTGCAGGACGCAGATTAACTTTCGAGATAGAGAAAGAGAGAGGGTCGCGTAACATCCTCGCAGAGGCAAGCAAATCGAGAAGAAAGGCGACTCGCGCTCGCCGCGCTGTTTTTTTGATCTGGTTTTTTGTCATCCCGAGACTCGTCGGAGACGCTTTACTTATTTAATGATACGCGGAGACATGCGACCGTTCACATTTTAGGCACATTGGGGATGCCGAAGGAGTGCCGCGTGAAATTCGCTCGTTCTCTCGACAATTTTCTTTTTTTGTTCATCTTGCGGATACGTTTCGGTGCGACGAGCGACGGTGATGCGTCTCCCTCGGAGCAACTGAACGTGCTGGTGTGGAACGGCGAAACCAAACGGATGGTTGGGAAAACTCTTATGGCGGTGAACTTCTCTTTCTTGCTTTCGGCGCCGTCGCGATTCATTTAAAATATTTTTTTCCTTTTATTTATTTATTTTTTAAAGTTCTTGCATTTGCCTAGTTTATTTAGAGTCGGTCGGGACGGGCACGCGTGACGTCGGGTAAATCGATAACTTTTTTAATTTCTGGTACTGGGTAAGATTTCTTTTTCTTTCTTATAAGTAAAAGTATAACATTTATAAGCGCAATGTACTTTTTTTTTTTTTTTTTTTTTTTTTTTAAATATTTGGAGAGGGCACCTAGGGACTCACGCGTGACCAGCCTTTGGTAATGAACACAGTGGATTTTTGCAAATTTTACATCGAGTTTTAATTTTCAATGAGGGTTTTTTTCCTCGCAATCATTTAATTTCCTTCATTTTCTTTTCACTATCGTAAAGATAATCGATTACTGCTATTATTAATCGTTAATTATTCGTTACAATTAATTATTATTACTATTATTATTATTATTATTGTTGTTGTTACCGTTATTACTATTATTTTCAATAATCTTATTTGATTGGAACGTCAACGCCTCGACCTTCGAATTTAGCTTTAAAATCTTCATCATAAATTTATTTTTTTATCTCAGTTGCAATTTCTATTCTACTTTAAGAGTATAATAAAATAATCTGCAAAGATGAGTAATATTGTACTACACTCATGAACATTCAGTCTTTTCCACTAAATATAGATTTGAAAAAAAATCGACAGAGATTTTTCGAATGACGTTAGCGCGACACAGCGAGTCTAGTGTTTTGCATCCAGAACCCGGGCGACAGAGGATCGGCATTTTTAATGCCTCTCTCAGGTGTATGCACAAGTGTTTTTAATATTTCAATAATAATAGTAACAACAACGGTGAGCCCGGTAATAAAGATAGTAATGGTGAATTACAGAATGACCATTAAGAAATGACAATGAAAGGTAAGAATGGTATTGACGGTGTTACACCTAGGAACTGGATAGAATTGGACACGAGCGGATGCTTTGCTTATTTCCTTGCGAAGGTCCCAAGTGGGTCGAGTTTTGAACGCTCATATTTCATGTGTTTTTGTTGCATGGTTTTTTTGTCAGCTGCTCTAATCTGACAGATGTTACGACAGTCTGCCATTTGTTCGCGACGATGCAATTCGGATGCGTAAAAAATTTTCGTCGATCGGTTAAAAATTTAAATAAATAAGAGGAATAAATAAAGTGTTAATGTCGAAATTCTTAATCCGATAGTAAATCATAGTTATCAATAAAGGTGCGCGTGAGCGTTTAATTTTGGTGAATCGCGAGCATCGTCCCTCGGAGTCATTGCGAAGCGACGATGGACAAATTAACGCGAGTTTTGTCTTCAGTTCTCTATGTCGCGCTCGTGGCGAAGCAATTTTGTGTTTGCTCTCAACGTCGAAGATACGTCATGGCAGTATTTATAATGGCAGCCTCAACAGACAACGAATCGATTGTTGTCGTGAGAAGAAATCTAATCGAGACCATTTAATTTTGTTGTCTTCGCAGTCAACTTTTTAAATTCCGATTCACTTGGTGAATCGTCGATGCCTTACTTCGGCTTTTCCTTCCGGCTCTCGTCTTTTGACGGTTTTCGCTCCAACGTCTCCTCGAAGAGGCACAGAGCCCGGTGCACGAACTCGTACTGTTCCGCTGTCTGGACCATACCTCCTCGGTCGTACCTTAAAATAGTGGGCAATTATTATTTAATCAACAGCTTATTAAAAATAATAAATTTAAATATTTTATGCAGAAACAAAAGAATTTGTATCATTTTGATTTATTTGCCAGATGTAACGATATTTGTAATCTAAATAAAAAAATTAAATAGAATCGAAACAATTGAAAAATTATAACTACCTCATTTGGCACAATATTCCTAAAATATCAACGCTTCCTTCACGAATCAATTGCGTCATTCCGGTAGCTAGGGCAATGAAGCAGCCTGTCCTACCAATTCCGGCACTGCAGTGTACGATAATTGGTCCGGACAGTGTATTTATTTCCGCCGCCAGGCCAACCAGTGCATCCGCCGTTTGTGGTACCGCATGATCCGGCCACGAGTCATACCTAAAATTCATAGTCACCGTTTGAAAAGTTGCGTAAAATTCATTCATCATTTGTAATTCATAGGGGCTATATTATTCACGTAAAAAAAGGTCATCACGTCCTATTTTAAAATAGATCTACTGTATCAAATCCTCGTCATTATTGGAAAGTTTTATTTCTTCATGCAAAAATAAGCGTGACTTTAAAAATAAAATAATTCGCTAATTGACTTCATTAAAGGATATAACAGCTGTCGTAACTGAAACAGCTGAATAATTGAATTGAATGGTTGAAGTATCAAAATTAGATGAATTAGAAGAAGTACCAATAGTGCTGAATAATTCGCCTTTCATTGTCGCGCCTAACTTCCAGATCGCGAACGGTGTAGCCACCCCTCGTGTCCATCGAGTTCAGGATGACCGTGAAGGGCCCAACCTGTATCCGCGAGTTTAGCTCAATCGGAAAGTAGGCCTCGCACTTGGTCTTGGTCGCCTCGTGCAGTCGAGTTATCATGACGATCACCGGCGTATTCTCCGCCCACGCCATGCTCCAAAAGTCCTGTATCGTGTGTGTCAGCGGTCCCTGCGTCGCAATGTAACGCGCATCGTCATCGTAACCCTGTTGTAAAAATTTACACGGTTAATTTACACTCATTATAAAATTTAGTTTAAGAAATTTAACGATTTTATAAGCATTAAGATTACTGATTAGAGGAAAATTTGAAGCTATCATCGCTATAGTTAACTGTCTGAAATCAAGAATGACTTTGCATTTAATAACGAAAAAGATCTTCTATTATCAACGTCAGAATTATATTTATTGACTTTAGAATTATAGATAGATATATTATCTTTAAAAATTTTATGATTTAACTTTAATTTTTAAATTAAACATCTACTAGACGTTAAATCATTAATGTTTTAAACTTTTTATAAGAAAAACATTATTTTTTTATCAAATATAGTTTTTGTACTTTAGTAAATTAAATTGAATAATATGAATACATATTGTTACAAAACTACTTAAGTGGGCATTCCGCCCGTAAATTTATAAAATAAAATAAAGCTAAAATAAATTGTTTTAAAATCTTCATTGTATCGTCATTTTTTGTGGCAAAAGATAAGCGTTTCAGTTTATCAATATCTACTTCAAATCGATTCATTATCTTTTTTCCCCACTTACTCGAACGTAATTCGCGTTTATGTAGCTCGTAAAAGGATCGTCGCTACCAGGTAGCACGACCCTAGAGCGTGGATTGGGCAGTACTGAGCGGTACCGGTTCTTCACCCCCGATCCGGACACATCAACTTCCTTGGGACAGTTTAGCGGCACCTCCCAGAACTCCTTATGCAGCGAGATGGGATCGTCGATGGCTTTACGCAGCTGCGCCCGGGTAAGCACGTTCCCGGTGCTCAGCAGAAACTCCTCGGCGGTGAACTCGCTGGTTGGAGTTACCTGGTGCACCGAGGGTCCCTCGGTCATCATTGGCCCCAAGGCAATGGTGAGGCTGGCGCTCGAACCGCGACGCTCGAGCAGACCCTTGGTCTTGCGCAGAGGGTCAGGCTTGCGCTCAGGCGTCGCCAAGGCCGACACGTTCGGCGAGTACATGGAGCGCGTGCGTCGATTGCCGGCGTCTGCGCGCCAGGGCAATCGCTTCGCCTGGCGGACCATCGTCGCCGTCGTCGTCGAGGCTGTCCCCGTCGTCGTGAGCATCTCCGTGGCCATAGCCGCTGGAGCAATGGCTGCTGCCTCGTTCGAAGGTTCCAAGCAAGTAGTCGATGTATGCGGCACCGGCTCCGCTACCCATCGCGTCTCTGTCTGCACCTTCACCTTCTCGAACTAGAAATTTAAAGAGTTTGTCAGTGGGGTGTCATGGTTAAATATAGATCTTAATGGAAGGATTTAAAAAATATTTTGTCAGTAAATTTTAGTAATTTATTCAATATTTCTGATTTATTTGCAGTTATGAAAGAAAATTATGAGGCGTTTATAAAAATTTTGTAAAACTAAATAAAGTAATTATAGGAACTGATCAAATTAATTCATGGAATTTATTCATTAAATTATTCAAATAGTAATAAAAAAATCTATAAATTTTGTATAAATTTAAATTAAAGTATTTCCTATTTTGAGATACTTTTTCTTAAAAAATTTTTGTCACTGAGCCAGTAACCGGTAATATTTTATATTATTGAATATTTATTATAGCAAGCTTTCGCTGTGAATTTAATTTACTTCGCTGGTAATTTACCTGTACACTGACCTTCTCCGAGGATGTTTCAGCTAATGCTGTGGTTGCAACTTTTGATACCGATGCCACTGCAGGTTTCTCTGGGACAGATTCAGCTACCCACTTGGCTTCAGTCAGGACTTTGGTCTTGGAAGTTTTGTTAACATCCTCAGGAGGACAGACTGTTCCTTCCTCCACCAAACCACGCCTGTCGCCTTCTTCCGCGTCCTTCTCACGCGACATTTGCTGTCGCAGCCATAACAAAATCTGATAATTGAAAAAATTAATCATTAGTATAAGCATGGCTCTGTCTGTTTCTTATAACCAAACTGTATCTTTTCTTACTTTTAGTTTATCTTATGAAAGTAACCTCATTAAAATAAAAATAAAAAATAAGAACCACAAATAATTTCAGCAATGATATTTAAATCGAATCATTGATTGATCACTCGATTAATAGCGTTAGTCAATTAATGTGTGTTAATCTGAAATCAGCGAAAAAACAACAATTTACCAGAAAAGCAAAGAGAATGGCACCAGCAATGGCACAGAGAGCTACGAGGAAAGGCAGTTGTTGTTCCAGCCCTGCCGGGGTACTGGCAGAGTTGAACTCCCGACTGGTATGGGCACTGTATTGCGCCACACGCAAATCCATTCCAGCATCGTCCAGTCCCGTTGTGGACCGCCAGAGTCTAAGTTAATGAAATAAAAACCTCGCTGTCAGTGTATGAAAATCCCAGTGCATGTACACACACTCGCACGCTCTCAAACATCCATTAAACAAAAAAAAAGCCAAATCACTCAGGCATAGCAGGCATGATAACGCAACAAAGACCCTGCACGCTGAACTGCAGCAGCAAAGACTCACTTGTGACTTGAACTCGCTGACATTCCCTCGATGCCTCTGGGTTTGTCTTTGTCCTTGTGCCAGGTATGCTCGGCCCTTAAGTGCAGCCCATCTTGAAGAGCCGAACTGGAGTGACCGAGGCGATCTTGCACATACTGCCCGATGTCCAGCAGCCGACTGTAAAGCGCAGCCTCCGAGTCTCCTGCTCGACAACGAACAACAAAAAAAACCAGTTGAATAACAACAAAAAAAAAAAAGAGTCAGTATAGACGAAGAACGTCGGCGCAGTGCAAGGCACTTATAACGACGGCGTGAAAATAGATGACATCACGTCCCAACGCGACTACTCGCTCGAGGAAGGAAAAAAGAGCCGCGAGTGGAGGGAGGCGAGAGAAAGAGAGAGAGAGAGAGAGAGAGAGAGAGAGAGAGAGAGAGAGAGAGAGAGAGAGAGAGAGAGAGAGAGAGAGAGAGATGCAGCCGCCGACGAAGCTCCCCAGATTACACACACACACAGGCACACAGAGAGAAGCCCACAGCACGTGTCGTCCTTATCTCGCTCCCGGAGCCTCGGCAGACGAGAGCCGGAGAGCCTAATGCGTGTTTTCGTGGCCGTCCGGTCAATCGCGCGCACACCTCTATATACACACTGGCAATATCCCCGCGGCCCATATGCATACGTGCCGCGCGTCCAGCTGCCCCCTCCCCCCTCGAGGAGCAACAGCTCGTGAATCGCGTCGTTATGAATCGCGGCAGCGAGTCTGCGCGTCGCGCTTATTTACCCGGCGGGGTGTGCAGCAGCGTCAGCTGTGCACGTAGCATCCGCCGTGCCGCGTAATAACCGCGTATACCTACCCGCGAGGCCAGGAGTCGAGGGAGTCGACGGAGAGTCGTGCGTCCAAACACTCCAAGCTAGCGGACGACTACTTATAGTACTTATACTGGGACTCCGCGCGGCTGCAGATGGCGCCGTTCACGAGACTCGTTCACTCGTAAGAATTTTCGTATATTTTCTCGACTCTCTTCTTCTCTTAGCTGCTCCGTCACTATTTGCTCGCAGCGCCGCATTATTCTACTATACTATACCTACTTATTTTATTGTTTCCTCCGCCTTGACATTATAGCCTTCCGCGTGCTTCGCATTCAGAGTACTATACTTGTATTATGTATTCAGTTTTCGAACTTTTAATTATAATTAATATTAATTAATTCGGTGATTCACCTGCGAGGCGATAAGAGTGGGTATACATACTTATATATAGGAAATTTCCTGTGATACACGCTGCTGCGTCTTAATAACTCTTAATTATACCGCTCGCTGTGTTTACAGTGCGCCCGGAGGCCGGAGGGTATAAGTATACCTATATATGCGTATGTAGTTAGTTTAGTTTAATTAATATATTTTTATTGGCATAAACAAATAAAGGAAAACATATATGTGCGTGGGTTAGAATGAGAGAATGATATATAAATTAAACTACAAAATAAGTCAAATATAATATTTTTTTATTTTAAGATAAGAAGATAATACTTATATATTCGATGTTATAAAGTATTGTATTTTACTATTGTGCTTTATATGTATTTCCTTTTTTAAAGAAGCTTATATTATATTATCGAGGATAAACGTAGTATAACTGTTTTATAGAATTAATTAATATAGTTATATTCAGATGCAGTTACAAATCCGAATATATATACACTTAATTAATTAACTCAATTTTTCTTTTAGAGTGTGACTTACACCCCACTTTCATTCCGCGGCGTTGCTCCGCGGGTCTGAAGGAACTTTAATTGAGAAATTAAAATTAGAAGATCGTTCCTGTTTGCTTGGGCGGAAGATCGGAAGCATGTGCTCGGGGGCCGCGGCTCGTTTGATCTCGGACGACGAGGATTCCGGGGAAGAGCATGCGATCATCATTTTTGATGAGGAGACGCCGAGACCCTCGGATGTTGGAGAAAATCTGGACGATCGTTCGGTACGGCAGGGAAACGTCAACGTGCCTGTTCATGAGTGAGTCGATCTTTAAAGAGCTGTCCAATGGACGATGTGTTTTCACGAAGGCTATGGGGGTATACTTAATATATACTTAAGGAAATAATGACGCGATTATGAGAGTGTCTCTTTTGGCAGCGACGAGTACGAGTGGTGGGTAAAATTGCTGGCGCCTGTTCCTGAGGAGCAGCGTTGTAAGAGAGCAGAATGTCCGGTCGCCCCTGCTGGGCACAAGAGGCACCCGTCCCCAGGGTAAGAATTTTAGGTTTTTGGGTTAAATATTTAAGGAATGTGTTTTTGCATCGTTTAGATGTTTAATTATACTAAATACAGGTATTATGGAAGCTTACTTAAATGACCGTAAAACGCATTTTTCAATTTTAGAAAGTATATTGTATATGAAAGTAAATTGGAGTTGTTCTGTCGTCTGCTGTTTACTATTCTTTCTAAATTCGGAGTAGACGACGCAATTTGAGTGACTTCATTAATTTTCTTTCCTTTTTTTGAAATAATGGGTTTACACTCGCTGCTCATAATATTTTTTCGAACGTTTTGAAGAATGACAATGTCTACTTTATATTTAGTTAAAATAATATTAATAAACTAATGTGTTCATCGCTGTTTTTTTTTTAAAACGTTCAGAAAAATATTATCGACACCGAGTATATATATTGTCTGTAATAAATTCATTAAAACCAATTTTTCAATTTGTAAAAGAAGAGTTTCGATTTTGCCTTATTTTATCTTTTAAACTACGAAATTGTTAAGAAAAAATAAAGCAGGAATATAAAAAAGATTAAATCGAATCTCCTTATTGAAAATTTAATAAATATTCTGTAAAAATTTATTACAAGTAAGTATTGTACAGTTATTAAAAAAATAAAAATGTTTTGATAAATTTTTTATTATGCTTAATTACTTAATATTACTATTTAACGTCGCGTTTTTACTTTTTACCTGTGAAAAATTGGAATAAAAATTATTTATACTACTTATTTTTATGTACTTTGGAATTTATAAAATTTTATACATTTTTCCATAAAATTGTAAATAAAGCATGGTGTACTAAAGTTGTTAAGTGCGCGGTTACGTCGGGAAGCCGCGAATATTAAAAAGACAATGTAATAAAATTAAAAATAATGAATTTTAATTAATTTTCACTAATTATCTAAATTTTGCAGCAGGAACTATTCCACCTTCGAATTCAGAATAATAATTCAATATTTGGTGCACTATGAGAAAATATGTTATGGTAAAGGACTCCAAGTATATGAGGAGATGCACTCCAACGGAGTAAGTAAAAACGAAGTTTATTTCGAACTACATTTTCATTCAAATTATTTGATCAAATTCTTATTTTCTTTTTAGTACATGAAACATAGAACAGTCCAATCCTTAAATAATAATTTCAAGAAAATCCTATTAAGAGACATCAGACTATTTGAACTACCCGAGGATATAGAGGCGCAGTTCGTAGCGTTGATACCGTAAGTCGCAGTGGAATACATAATAGTTGATTCGTATTGCGACGCAAAACCAGTGCAAGCTCGCCTGGGAGTTCCCGCGCGTTTCTCGCCGCTCCCGCTATCCGCTCCGCTCCGGGCCATGTAAATACTTCCGTTATATTAGCCGATTGTTTTTTTCCTCCTACGGAGTCGCGCGCCTTCCTTTAAGTCATTGTACACTCCCCGGTGAACTTTTTTTTCCCCGGAGTTCAAGAACCAGGCGTGCGTTATTAGCGTTACTAAAATCATGTGAACCTTGCCTTTTTATGCCTTTGTACATTGTATCCGCATCTCACGTACTATCGTATATATACACACATGTTCACGCGGTTATTACAACTATGACGATTCTTTTTTCTTTCTTTTTTTTTTTTAATAAAAGCAAGACAAATTAATTAGATCTGTCCGTACGTTAATAAAGTTTCAAAAAAGAAGAAAACTAAATGCAATCACGTTCTGTACATGAATTAAGATTTTAAAATAGCGTAACTTACGTCTCTGGCATGCGAACATCAACGCCAGCGTAGTTAAATCAATGCAGAGAGCAGCGACTCGTCCTTCGTTCGGATTGATCGATCGACGGCTATTAGACCCGCGCGACGATTGATGTAGTCGTCAGGCGGCACGCGAGAAGCGCTCGAAAGACTGCGTTTGGCTGGCGGCGCGTGGGCACTCGTGCACTTCCTGCCCGAAACGTTCTCTCGCCGTTCGGACACGCTATACCTACACGTCGGTATTGTTGCTCGGAAAAGGATCTAATGAATGAAAGGCCGCTCGCGAGGAGTCGCTAATTATCTCGCGTAAGATTAATCGAGTCACGGTGACGCGCCACGACGATGCTAATTGTCTTTAGAGCGAAATCGGATGACGCATTTTGCGCGATACCGCGAGGCCAATTATTTACATCGGCGAGTGCTTGTAAGCGAAAGCAGCGATCGCCCGTTTATTTGCGAATTCGAGTTTTTTGTTTTATATGTATACACACGTCCGCAGCTTAAGCGGCGGATGTACCGGCGAAAGGAAATGTACGTACGATATACGACGTCGATCGGGAAATTAAATCGGCTTTTTATACTAGCGCGGGCGAAATGAATCGCTCGACGCGGCGAAGTTTATAGCTTTCGAATCACGCGCGCGCGCGCGCGCAACTCGCGTAATTTATCGAATAGCCCTGAAATAGCAGAGTGCGTAGTACTGGAGATTCCTCGAGGCGGTGACGTCACTTTATAACACACTGACAGCGGATATACCGTCCGCGCTCAAAAAAAAATATCTATCGCCCCGAGTTGAGGCAACACTCTCCGTCTTTTAAAGAAGTCTCGAGGAAAAAAATAACGAAACGAGCCTTTGAGTCCGTCTCCTTCTTTGCGGAAGGAAGTGAGCCGCGAGGCAGGAAGTGAGAGCGCCGACTAGAAGAGGGAAGATAAGAGAGAAGAGAGAAGATGGAGAGAGAGAGAAAGAGAGAGAAGAGAGTAGGGAGAGAGGAGAGGCGCGCGTGGCGGCGTCTCGTCCCAGCGCGAAAGACTGGTAGGTGTCCGCGGAGACCTTTCATTCACAGCCGCTTCCTGCTCCGATCCTCCCCCGCGTTCACGCACACGCGCGAGCTTTTCGTGCGCGCGCCGCTTTCGCGTGGGCGGACCGCCGCGGCGGGGAGGCGGACTATTTTTTTTTTGTTCTCTCTTCGACGGCCCGCGGCACTTCCTCGGCACGCGGGCGAGACGCACGCAAAATTTTTTCGCGGACAATGGAGCGACTTTCTCGGGAAAGCGCCCCGCCGGTTTTCACTTCCGCTCGGACGCGCGAAACGCGCGCCGCTGCTCGCTCTCTTCGTATTGATTTAATTAGAAGGTCGATGGGAAATTCGCGCGGCGGACGCTGCGCCGTGGATCCGGTTGGATCTTCGGTCTTTAGCGATAGGAGCGTATTTGTATGTTTTTTTTTTTTTTTTTTCATTCACTAATATTATATGTGATGTGGTTGAATGGATGATTGAATGAATGAATGAATGAATGAATGAATGAATGAATGAATGGTGGGCTTGAATTTAAATGCGTGTACGTGAAGTTTGTGGGTAAGCGGTGATTTTTAAAGAGTGTTGGTTTTAGGTGAATGAATCATTGTTAAATCGATACATTTTTTTCTACGTTTTGATCGAAATATTGTATTAATGGTGTGGGAACGATCTTTTATGTTTTATCATCTTATTCCGTCGTTCACGTAAACAAATTTTCATTGTACTGTTAAACAGATTTCTTCGTTTCTTAAGTGCGTTGGAATAAAATTTTTAATTTTGTTCATCGCGTATTAATCTGTAAATTTTACCTGGTATATGAAAAAAGATTCTAGTATAAAGAAGCTATTCACAATAATATAACAAATAACAACTACTACTCGGGTAAAAAAGTCATACTAAAAATTTTGGAATACATTTTACGTGAAATTTGACTCATCGATTGTTTAATAAATTAAAAGCATTTTTTAACATTTGTAAATTTAACAAATCTCTAGTTCAATGAAAATATACGCGTGTAGTCTTAAAATATGTATCAATTTCAGTAGTAAACTTTTATATGTGAAATCAATTTGTATACAAAAAATAAATTATTTTTGTATACCAGGCACGATAAAAGCGAATTTCCTGTATAACTACTTCAATCGCATTTTCTTAATTCTTTGTTGAGTTCAAAATTCTTTTAACGCGTATAATGTACGCAGTGAAGTAAATTTATTTTCTTTCACATAACGCACAAAACTGCGGCCTCAATATCAACAGTAAAAAACATTCTGGAAGTCATTCCTCAAAAACAACTCATATACAAAGAGAATAATTAAATATTAATAAATTTTAATAATGTATTATATATTACCACACAGCGTCTTAAAAATAAAAGTTATATTTTCGTATACTCGTGGTCATGTTCGCCAAGCAGTCATGTTAAATTCGTTAAATTTTACCATAACGCAGGTCACTAATTGAAAGACCACAGAGCGTACAGTAATTTTTGTAAACGAGCGAAAGTAACATTCAAGTAAAAAAGAGATTCTCACGTACACTTATATAAAAATAAAAAAAAATAAAAAAAATCCTCGCCGCACACAAAGTATCTCACTGACCGATTAACACCCGAAGGGAGGCTTCCCATCGCGAAAAGGAAGGCGAAGCCAGGAAAGACTGTAAAGCAGGGGAGCACTCGCTGAGAGAAAGAAAAAAGTGTGCGTCAGTGCCTTTACCTTAATTAGCTGCGCGCTGGAGTCGCTCCGCTTCGGCGGTTCGGCGAGTAAAGAAAAAAAGCGCGCGCGGCACGGTATTTCGGTGGAGGCCGCAAAGCGCGAGCGCGGGGTCCAGTGTAAATATAATCCAGACGCCGGCGGAAGGCCGCCCGATGACTGACTCGGCGCGCGCGCGCGGAGAGTAAAACAGCCGCGCGAGTCATGAATGAGCGCCGAGCTCCGATTCATCGTTATACGCCTTGGGCGCCGCCGCCGCCGCCGCCGCCTCGAACCGCTGCACCTCTCGCTCCGCTATCTTCACGATTTAAGTATATTCTTTTTTCATGTAACGCCGCTGGAAGCCTCTTTTTTGGTTAATTGTGTGGGAAAAATGCGTTTTTTATGTCGGACGTGCGTTAATTTGGGAAGAAAGAGATGTTGAGAACATAGATGTTTGTGTTTCGTTAAAGTTCGTGTTTTTCTTTGTCCGGAGAGCGAGTGTGTTTTTTTTTTTTTTGGAGTAGTTAGTATTGGAGTAGTTAGTAGTGCAGTATTGGAATAATGGAATGGGAGTGGATGTTGTTATTTCGTTGCGAAAACGATTGAAGCAGTATCTTTCGTTATTTATCGCGTCGTTAATATTTAATGCGAGCAGGATATTTGTGTACCGTACACGTGTATTGCTACTATGTTTTCACGATCAGTTGATATCCGTTTAAGGGGTGCTCTCTGACTTCCTACACTTTGCGAGGTGAAAATTAGGTTTTTTGATGTATTATTATACCTCGAAAGTGCCGGTGTTAAAAATAAACCTTATTCATCATAATTTTTGTACTTCTTATGCTCTATTTTTGTTCGAATTCATGAATAAAAGACTTGAAAGCATTGATATTTTTAGCTTAAGATTCTTAAGTAAATTGTTTACAGTATTTTCTCGAGTTTGTATAGAGAATAACGTTGCATACATGTTTTCAAGACGAAAACATGAATTTTGCCACATTTAGTATTTTTAATATGTATTTGTATAAAGTTTATATTTGTATAAAATTTATTTTATACTTAATCGAAATAAAACACGTATAAAATACAAAGATTTTTTTGTTCAATTTGAAAACACTCTTTTTTATACATAGCCCATGATGAGTATAAAATATTAAAAATAAAAAATTGTTTATCGTTTACTCATTGAAAAAAGTATTACAATTTAAAAAAATGATTGTATTGCAATGTATGCTTGCAAAAAGAATTAAGATAAGTTTAATTTTCTTCAAATAAGAGATAAAGCTTTGATTTTAATAATAATTTTATACTAAAACTAGAACTCGTACTAAAGTAAGTAATCTTATTCATATTCCAGAGAAAACAATTCCCATAAATTTATTTTCTTTGTGTAAACTGAACGTGTACTTAATGACTTGTTTAATAACTGCTATGCACTGAACGAGTGACACACATTTTAAGAATATCTTTGACGATATATCACATCTAATCTAACTAGGTGAATGTCTCACCTTTTTTATGAATAGAAAGCAGGCAAATTTTGAAGATCGAAAGCTCGAACTGTTTAAATCCTCAAAAGGCAACAAAAGGATAGACGAAGACCGTCAATTAACAAGTTTATATTATTATAGTTAATTATAAAAAAAAATCTTAGAAAAATTATGTTTAATTAGAAATTTTACATTTTCATTTTAAAAATCCAGAAATTAAAAGTGATTTCATGCGTTTTATTTTTTGCGGATACCGAACTTCTTGTACAGAATGAATTTTAAAAAATACCTCAAGAAAATCTATAGCTTTTCTATATTTTAGCAAACTAAAAAACGTTTCTAACGAACCAAAGTCACTAAAAATCCGAACTAAAGTCGACAAAAAATCGCACAGTTATCACATATATATAAAATGAAGCAAAAAAAGGTGTAAAAAGAAATAAAATACGCACCTGCCTGCAAGATTTCCCGAAACACCCGAACGAGGAAAACCGAGACACTTTCTCACGTCAAATACATTCATTAGTGTGGCTGTACGACACTTGTTTATACCAATAAAAATTTATTAACTAACTAAAAAGGAAAGTATAATGGCCCTCGTTCAGCGCACTACTGCGAGCGACTCGTCATCGTCCGACAAAGCGACGCGCGCGCGCGCCTGCACACCTCCACTTCCGCGTAAACGTCATAGACGAACAGCTCACCGCGGCGGCAGCCGATTACCTGACTCAAATCGCGTTCGTCGACCCGCCCGCGCACCGCGAGCGACAAATCGCCTCTCTCGCCGCGACGGACAATCCGCGCCGCGAGGAGCGCGCGGAGATCGGATTGCGGCGCGCCGACCGGTCTAAATATAATAAAACGAGAGAGGGAGACGGATAGAAAGAGGCGCCGTGGAAATCGCGGTCGGTGGATTTTTCCCTCGCGCGCCGCAGCCTCCGCTCGGGCGCGAAAATAAAAAGAGGCTGCGGAGAGACCCTTTCTCCCTGGTGTTTTTTTTTTTTTTTTTTTTTTTTAAACCCGCCCGATCTTTTTGCCGTCATCCCACACGTGAAATCGAATCTGACTCCGCGCGACTGATTCGCCTCCTCTACTCCCTTGTAATACGCGCTCCCGGGGTAAATCGCTCGAAAATAATTAGCTCCGCTGCAAAATTTCGCTGCTTTCTTCCTCCTCCCTTGTCGTTTCGTCGTAGGAGGGTATGTACTTTACGCAACCTGGGGGTAACGAGTTGTAAAATTAAATGGGGGTGGAAGCGAGCGAGCCTTCGCTGGGGTTTGTCTATTTGCAGTAAATATGACGGATTAGTTTACCGAGGTTTTTTTTTTAAATGTTTTTTTTTTTCTTATCTAAGTGTGTTTTTAGTGTATGGAGTGACGTGTTTGAAATATCTCGTTTTTTTAGTTTTATGTAGAGAGCCATGTGGTAATTCGTGATTCACTGGTATGTACGATTCGCGAGGAAATGAGGAGGGTGTACTTTTTTTTTATTTTTTTTTATTATTATTTAAACGCTGTAAATAATTCATATTCGAAAATCGGTGGCTTTATTGTTTCACGAGTAACGCAAGTTTTTTGTACGAAAAATAGATTTTCTAAAAATATTTTTTATTTGAACGTTGAAAATAATAAAAATTCGAAAATTGGCGGTTTTATTGTTTCGCGAGAAGCGCGAGTTTTTTTTTTGGTACGAAAAATAGATTTTCTAAAAATATCACGTGATGAAACAAAAATTGCAAATGGTGTCAACAGTGTACATGTTTTTTTTTTTTAATACAACGATTTTAAATATTCGCGAATAAGAGGAGCAGAGTGTATCTGAGCCTTGGAATAATAAAGTGTATGTTGTGTAAACTTCTAATTCAACTAAAAATCCATTCATTGAACAAAAGGAAAACAATCGTGCCAGCGACCCACATTCCGTAATTTATTGAAAATTTATCTTTCGCAGTGAATACATTAAAACGAATGACGGAAATAATCTTTCCTGGTTATATTCACTTCCTTTAGTCCACATCGCAAATACAATTGAACGTTGTTTTATTTTTACTAGAAACATATATAATTTTAGTGAACGAATGTCAACTCCAATATACTTAGCAACATTGAGATCGAAAGTTATTTCTGATTTAGTTATTGTTTAAATTAAAAAAGAAAATAACAATTAAAGCTCTTTATATCCTTCAATAATAATAAACGAATAAACGATAATTTTACTTTGTTCAAATAAAAACACGAATATCTTATCTATCACACTTAAAAATAAACTGATTCAATCATTTGGAGCTGCATATAATAAATGTTTCCCAGTAGATTTACCGTCAACAAAATAAACATTCCAAACAATCTAAAAAAAAAGAAAAAAAAACATACACTCTAATTCATTCGTCAAAGAAAAACAATTATATCGCTGTCATTTCTTATTGCAAGCCACGAAAAAAAGAAAACAACAATTTTTCTCATATACGTATATACACCCAAACGCATCGCACAGACGCAAGCTCATTCCCCTCTCTCCCCAAAGTGCAGTCCCCCCCGGAGTCCGACGAGTCGTGAAAGAAAAAAAGTCGGTGACTCACCGGGGAAGCGTCGCGTCGCAACTGGGGGCCCGTGAAAGCGTTGCACTGGTGGCTGCTCCAGGAAGTCCGTCGGGTGGATCGATCGTCCGGTCACATAGCGGCTCGGCCGCAGCAGCGCATCCGCGCGTCTCCCGCACCTTCGAGCGACTGACTCTCTCGGCGAGGTGAGCGCGAAAGCGAAGCGCAGGGGCGGCCTGCGCTCGTGGATGCGCGCCGCCGATGCACCCCGCCCCACCACCACTGCCGCCGTCGCTTTCTTTGATAAAGTGAGAGAAGGAGAGAAAGAGAGAGAGAGAGAGAGAAGTGTATGGGAGGAAAAGAGAGAGACAGACTGAGTGAGCGAATGAGAAAGAGAGAGTATATATATATATGAGAGAGAAAGAGAGAGAGGTGTATGGGAGAAAAAGAGAGAGATAGACTAAACGGCAGAGTGCGAAAGAGAGAGTGTATATAAGAGAGAAAGAGAGACATTATACTAAGTAAGAAAGAAAGAGAAAGAGGGAGAGGGAGAGAGAGAGAGAGAAAGACGCCCCATTGATTGGCCCCGAGTGCGCGCGGCCCGATTTTATTAATCGACTCGCCGAGCTCAATGGCGAGATCCCCGCGACCTATAGCTGCGTATACACGATGACATTTTTTTTCTATTTCGTTTATATTTGTCGCGGGGGGAGGGGACGAACAGGTGGGTTGCGTGATTTTCGCGGGGGCGCCGTTCCCGTGGACTGGGGGTTGGCCGTCGAAGTGTTTGTTAATGAAATATGCCGTTTTCATTCTTGCAGAACTTGCTTTGTTTATGTATGAGGGATTGATTGCGGGGAATCAAATAAAAAAATCGAGTGGGTTGCCGAAATGACTTTTACTTTTTGTAATTGAATGTTTTTTTTTTTGTTTTCATTGTAGTATACTATACCTATTTATAGGTACGCTGTTGAATGTATATAGTTCACATGTGCGTTACACTCGATCGAAATAATTTTTTTTTTTTCTGAGCAAGCTGGTGACTTGTTTTCGTCTTTTTTTTTTTATTTTACTTGTTCTTTTTCTTAAGGTTTTCGAGGTCGTCTTATACGTTTACTCGGTTGTTTGCATGCACTGTACGCGGCTTTTTACGGGTATGTTCCGGAAGAAATTATATCGGTCGACTGTACGTTATTTTAAGAAACATTTGCCATTTGTTTGCGGGAGAAGGAGAAAAGAACAATAAAGTAAAGGAAAAAAAAAATTAATTAATATTATATTATTAATTATTTATCGATTTCGAATACTATACTTACGTTATAAGGCTAAAAATTGCTTAATAATAATAGTCATTTATTGTTACCTCGGCCATTAATGTGACGTAATATCACGACTGTTTTTAGATTTTTCTTGCGGCGAGCGCAACGATTTTTTCTTTTTTTGTACAAAGTGGACTGATCCACCTTGCGAAGAGATTTTTCAATTGTATTTTCTCTTCATTCTCATTTTTTTGAAAGCCCGAATAAAACATCAGACGATTAAAATCATTTACAATTTTCATTTCCAAATTAGTTAATGGCTGATTAATCACAAAATAAATAGATTAAGTTAAAAAATTATACAAATTGTAAGGTACCTGCATGTTTTTCAAAATTCCACGTCACAAATGTCAATGACAAGTACACTCATCAAAACAAAATTCTATGTGTATTGCGCACATATTCAAAATTTAACATTATAAGCACCCATCAAAGAAAATATATAAAAATCCACTATACATATTCTACCAAAAATAGTATATATTATATATCAGACAAATTCAAAGTCAATATTCGCTATACTCAAAAAGAATAATCGCCACCAAAAGACAAACGCACGGCACTAACATATCCCCCCCATCAATCGATCAAATTTCATCAATAAAACATAATCCCCGTCCAATCCCTCCTTGGCCTAAAAAAAAAAAAAAAAAAGAGGGAAGTGCATGCATCCCACCCCCAGGGTCTGAGTAGGAAGCGATCCCCCGAATCTTCCCTGCAAAAGACGCTCGTCGGGAAGATTCGGCGGACTTCGCGAAGAGGCTCGCGGCGGCGCGCAAGCTCTCCGCGACAGATCGATAGGCGCGCGCCGCGCGGCCCTGCACCCGCCCTACATGCGACGCCGACTATGCAACCTGCCCCTCTCCCTCCGACCACCCCCTCTTACCCTCCTCCCACGCCGAGTCACTCTATTTCGCCGCTTCGACGAGTTTTCGCGGGCCGTTCCATTATGCTGGCCGGCGACGGCCGATGGGCTCTCCGGACCCGGGTATATTGGTTTTTATTGTGCTCCTATGGTCTGGTTGATACTTTTTAATTTGATTGGAGATAAGGCACTGGAAGAGCTTTGCAACGAGGAGGGCAGGCTTTTGAAGTTAAATTTACGGTTTGGAGTTGACGTTGTTAAAAGAGTTTTTATTTCTATACACTTGCGGGATTGCTCGGATTTTATCGTGAAAAATACGGTGAAACTTCCCATGAAAAAAGTAATCACGAGAATAGAAAATTTTTAAGAGAAAGTCACTGGAATAACTATGAAAGCTTGACGAAGCTTCGTAATTTTCAGAAAAAGGCTGTGTAAAAGTTAGGATGATTTTTCCGGAAACAATTACGCGAAAAAAGAGAATAAGAAATTATGAGAAAGTCACTATAATTTGAAAGGATCTTGATTTTTATCAGAGAAAATAGCTCCGTAAAAATTGTGAGGATTTTCTTGTGAATCATATTTTTTTTTATTTTTTACAGAGCTTTTTTGGTGAACAATTCAGGTAAAAACTGCAGAGATTTTTTCGTAAATTTTTCCAGTGCTTGCGAACGATGAAGCTTTTTTTTACCTAATTTTTAAGACGAACATCAACGTAACGCATTTTCACGAGAAAATACTCTCAGTGCATTTTTTTTAATTTTTTTTTTTTTTTTTTTAAAGCAAGAACAAAATGATAAAAGATTTATTTATTTTATTTATTAGAACTATACGGAACTACAATTGAATAAAATCCCGTTAAAAATGTACTTTAATTTCATTTCATACGCCGTCATTTTATTTTTATAAACGTAGTTTGTAAATATCCCGCTTCTATATTTGTAACTCGCGAGTACGCAGCGAACCTTCAAAATAAAGTTACGCCGCAAATAACAATATAAACTATAAAATAACTCCTCTTTAAAAAATTTCAAATAAAAATAAACTCATCACGAAAGCAACAACTGAATTAAACTCAACAATGAATACAAAAATCTATAAAATCCAGTCCCAAACATCCAAACAAACTCTGCGCACAAAATTCTCTCTGCGAACGGGGACAAGCCGACGGGAGGATCAAATCGAATCTCCCATCCCCGATAGACCTGTCCGGTGAATTTCCCGATGGATCGATGGGGCTCGTAGGTGTCGTCGTTGCACAGGACGCACGGATGCAGAAACATTAGATTCGCCCGGTGGAAGCCAGGCAGGCGTGCGCGTTGACGTCGGGGTCCGCTTTTCGCCGATTATGCGTCAACGTAAGCTCCTTTCTGCGACCCACGCGGCCCTTTACGAGCTCCTATGATCCCTACACCGGGCTACGGTTTTACGTACGGGATATTGAAGGGAAAGGTGACGAGGCGTGATTAATCTTGTGAGAAGGGTGGGGTCCTTTGACGAAACTTTGCCGGTGGTTGCAGGGCCGAAGTGTTGCTGTTGTTGTTATTTATTATTTTTATAATGCTGCTGGGATCACGTGTATAATACTTTTATATTCTGTATAGGGATTTCGTTTGATGTATAAGGGTAATTAAGGGTTGGTTCGGTTGTGTGAAAATTATAATAAAAAATACGAGCTAATTAACTATTTTCTTTGAATATTTATTTTTTGTATATTTGAGGATGGTGATACATTTTATATCTTTTTACTTTTATTTTTTAGCCTTAAGAAATAAATTATAATCCTTTCACGTTTATTATGTGTAGGAATTTCGTTTGATATATAACGACAAGGGTTGGCCGGTTGCATGAAGATTAATAAAAAAAAAACGCGCTAATGAACTGTTTTCTTTGAATATTGTTTTTTGTATATTTGGGAATGGTGAGAAATTTATATCTTTCTATTATTTTTTAGATTTAACAAATATAGTCCTTCCACATTTGTTCAACTCACGTGTACACATGTATATTGTGTACATAGAGATTTTGTTTTGATATATAAGGGTAAGAATTGGTTTGGTTGCATGAAAATTAATAAAAAAGAAAACAGGCTAATGAACTGTTTTCTTCGTTAATTATTTGTTATCGTATTAACGGATGGTGAGAAATTGATATCTTTTTATTATTTTTTAATTACAATTCCTTTATGTTTATTAACTTTCATTTCGCGAAGAAAAATATCTAAAGGTTCGAGTCATCTATTTTAATAAGCTAGAAGAAAATGTAATATTTTAGCTTTTTTCAGAATTTATTAAATGTTACTTTCCTCTTTTTTTAGCGAAAATAATGAAATAACAAAATAACGAAATTGTATTATATATCCGCACAGAAAAGAAAATTTCGCGTGAGATAAAACTTTTAAATGTGCTTTATCTTCGCCGCAAATTCAAAAAATGATTTTTTTGTTCGCTGTAAATAATAAACTGAGATGTGCTTTTCTCCGTTATAGAAAAAATAAAGTGAGCTTTTCTCCTTGTTAGGAACGACGATATGAAATCATAGTGTTCCCATAAATTTGAGAAATATTTTCGAAATAAACAAGAATTCACAGAAGATTATCAACTTTCTCTCCAACCCTTACGAAAACAGTAACGTAACGATCGCTGCTGAGGAGAAAAAAACAGTACGTTTCGTCTTAACTATTTTTGCAAAAGAAAACCTTAAGTTAACTTTTTGTCTGTATATTTCTTTAAACACTTTTTATATTACATTTTTTTTAATACTCCACGCGCAAAATGCCGATTTATTGGGTGTGCGTGCACGCGCCAACAGCGAAGAAAAAGAAATAAGCTCAAGACCACCGGAATCGTATCGTCAAATATACTCCCGAAGATCGCCGAGCTTTTTTTTTCATCATCTGTGACATTCGTGTGGGCTCACTTCCAAGATGTAATGCGGAAGTAGGGCCACTCTTCCCTTATACCTATTCGACTGATAAACCCGCGGAAGCCCAACCAGCTGGCTTTAATCGTCTCACTCTCGGCCTCGCTGCACATCGATACAACGACACACCACCAACAAAAAAAGCCACGTCCAAAAAAAGGCGACTCAACACCCAAAAAAAAAAGTCGAAACGAGAAGCCTAATTCTAAATTTACCAGCCGAAACCCCCAGTGTCTCAAAGTCAACACCCTCCCCGACACCCGCGGTGTATAGTCTCACCGAAAAAATCGGCATCTACACCCCACCGCGAACATGAATGGAAAAAGAGAAAAAAAAAGTCGGGCGTCCCGGCACTTTGGCCCTGGGGCGCGCGGCGGTCCCGCAGTGGGAGGCTGGGCGCGTGCGCACTCTCCATTGAGGGGGTGACTGGCCATTCGCGGGGGCCGCTCGTGCCAAGGCTATATTATAGAGGCGCGCGCGGCGCCTCCATTGAGCGCCGGCTCCTCCGTTCATCTGGCCTCGTTCCGCGCCCCCGCCCGATGCACCGAACTCCCGGCCGCCACCCGTGAATCAATTTCTCCCCGAGAGAGAGGAGAGGTAAATAGATAGATGCCTCTTTATTTATTTGCTTCGTGCAAAATTTATTTTACTGCAAAAATTCTACGTACAGAAAAAGAATTATGCGTAATTTTACATAATCTTTAATGCAAAATGCATAAATTTAGTGCATATAGTCATTTATTTTATTGGGTCGTTTTAATTGTTTAGTTACATAGAATTTTATTTGTTTAATTATTCTCTTACTATGTACATTTTTTATTCATATAGATATATTTTTATATTTTGTATGTTTTTACTACATTAGGCATTAAAATGCGTTTAACGTTCACTGTTAAAAATAGTTAAATTTAATGTAAATTAATGCATGGTACTTAGAATTTAGTTCATGTACATAAATTAAATTTAATTAATTTACATTAAACTTAATGATGTAAATGACCTTAATTTACATTAATTTTTACATTAATTTATATTAAATTTAATGTAATTTGCATTAAATTTAATTTAAATTAATGTAAATTACATTAAGTTAAATTACATTAAATTTAATATAAATTAATGTAAAAATTAAAGTAAATATATGTATTTTTTATTAAGTTTAATGTAAATGAATTTAATTTAATGTACTTACATGAACTGAATTTTAAGTACATGCATCTGCACTCCTCGTATGAGCTTTATTTTTACATTAAGGCCTTTTGTGCTTAATTCAGCGACACAGGCTTCGTCCTTTCGGTGGGGAGCTTGTTTTTATGCAATTTTTATGGCTTTCGTTGTCAGAGCAATTTTAAAGGAAATAATTTGCAAAAAAAGTTGGTATAAAGAGACAGATAATTGTTTATTCGTCTATATATGAGCAAATATATGATTTTAACTATATGTTTATAAATTAAGAGAAGAAATAGTAAAGGAGTTTGTTTCTCATATATATTATTTAAATATTTTATGTTCTTGTCACACTAGAAGAAATATATCTATTGTATAAATAATGTATTGTAGCTATACAAACTCTACCATGTTTCTTTAAAAATTCCACTGCATTTATTTAAAAAAATATATGACTGTATGCATGCATCTATCTTCGAATTATTCCCAGTACAAACATTTTTTTTAAATATAGACGTATACTTTTTGACAGAATTTTTATTCGCTAAGTCGTTACCAAATCGACCGCATAACATCATAACCATAACGAAAATAATATGTTACATCTAAAAAAGAAAGCAGCAAAATTATTTTTATAAGCACAGCAATTACCCAAGTTTGCCTTAAAAATATCCGCATACTTATACTCTAACAACCGTTAAACGAAGGCAATTAATCACTTTAAGCTGCAAGAAAGCAATAAATCAATCCCAAAACTTTTTCGCACCCGCATCTCCTTTCTTTTTTCCTCATTCTCAAAGTCTCGCCACCCCGAGCAAGCAAAAACATTACAGTTTCTCCATAACAACGGAATGCTCCCTCAAAAAAAAAAGAAGAAGAAAAAAAAAGTGGGACGAACCACCGCATCCCGCCGAAAATGTCAACGTCTCAACTTCCCGTCCCAAGGAAAACAAGCCCGGCCTCACGCCACCCAGAGGCTCACTCCCCACTGCAAACAAACTCCTTACCCCCATTAAAAAGAAAAGAAAAAGAAAAAAAAACGAAAAACGGAAGAAAAAGAGAAAAGTAATACGTCCCACGCACCTTCGCCGATACACAAAGTGAGCTCCGTCCATTCAAGTCGGCAGCCGGGCGGCCCTTCTTCTCCCCCGCGCGCGTCGGAACGAGCGCAACGATTTCCGGGGCGGCGTGAATGGGGGGCGCAGCCCCTCTTCCGGCTTCCGCTTTTCCGCCGGAGATAAACCCCGGGGAAGGGGACGCATCCCCGCGGCGGGGCGCCGCTTTGTGCGCCTCCATTCACGGAGCTTCGATCCTGCCGGCCCCGACGAGTTCATCCGGGATTTTTCGGCTGGGACGCGGGGGAGAGGCTCGGGAGGTGCCAGATCGATGCGAGAGGCGACGCTCGACTTTGACCTAGTGCTTCGGCAAATCATCGGGAGCGATTCAATTTTGTCTATTTCGGGAATTGGGAGGGGAGAATCCGACGATAATTAGCGAGTAAACGTTGGAGCATTAGAGGATGCACCTATATATATATACTGCTGATTTTTGTCGAATTATATATATCTGTCTGAATACGCTGGTAATTGATGTAATGGTTTTATCAATGATTTATTATTGAAGTATTTTAGTTGCTTTTTTTTTTTAAATTGTTTTTATCTTTTTAATCACTTGCGTGAGAAAGTTAATATATTTATTATAAAACTATTGTGTAAACGGGACATTCCGCTCGTAAATTTATGAAGTAAAATAGAATAAAATAAAATTGTTTGAAAATATTTATTTTATACAGATCCAGTGCTATTGATTGGACTGATACCAATACTGATTATTGATATTTCTTATTGATGAAGTAATATAAAACATTGGAATTAGTAATATTTGCTACTAATTATATTTTATGGATAAAATTGTTTGTGTATATGACACGTTTGGTCAATTATATAAACATATTTTTTGCATGCTAAACTACTGATATTTATCCTACTGATACAGATATTGATATTTCTTACTAATACAGTAACAAAATATTCCATTGAGTGCGATTGTTATGTTCGGTCGATTATTGCACTGATACCGATACTGATATTTCTTACTGATAAGGTAATAAAGAATTAAAATTAGTTATATTTGCTAGTAATTATTTTTTTGTAGGAAGAATAGTCTTTTGTATATTATATTTTACTATATACACTTTCTATAAATAATCAAATATTGTTTCTACTTTTATTTATTATGCAATTTTACTATTTTTTCAATATTTCTGTTTTATTGTGTACGCCAGAAAAACTGTAGAGAAAAATGAGATTTTTTTTATGAATTCTGTAAGACAAAAAAGGATATCTTTTTGTCTTACACACATATAAGTAAAATGAATGAACTCCAATATCCTCTTGACGTGCAATAGCACCGTTTCCCGTCGCTTATTGTTTCCTAATTTCCTTTAGCCTTGTATTTTCAGATTTTCTTTTCTTTTTAATGCAACTTTATTATGAAAGTAGAATTTCCGTTGTTAATACGCGGATACACTCATCAAAAAATGGGAACAGCTTAAAATTGAATAAACCGTTGTTTACGCAGTTTTAAAACTATTTTTACGTATATACAAGTAAATAAAAAAGTAGGAATAAGTCACAATAAAATATATACGACAAAGACTTCTTCTTTATAATCCTACATTTATTTATTTACTGACTTAAAACATTGTACAGGCAAATAGTGTTTTTACAAAAATTTCCTTTCAATTTTATTATTATTACATAAAATCCTTATATATAAACATTGCATTAAAAAAAAAAATAATGTTAACAATAATACCAGCCTGAACATCGTACACCCTACGGTTAAAGAATCCATTCACCAAATCAGCGAGAAAATGGCACTACTCCTGCAACCTTCCGCTCCCCCAGGAGAAGGCCAGGCGCGCAGGCGCGCCCAGCGCCTCTGAATGAATTTCATCCGCCGCGCCTCCGCGGCTGAATGAACCCCGGCGCGGTGGTGACTGGTGACCCACTTCGCTGCAGCGCCCGAGGTATTTTTCAAGCTGTGCTCGGTAACCGCTTCCGCGATGAATAATTCTAACTATAATTCGTCGCTTCCGAGTCGGGAAATGCAGGGAGGAGGGGTAGAGGGAACAGCGGGGGGTGGAAGGGAGTCGCGGGTTGAATGAGGCGCGGCCTTTGCGAGCGGTGCATCCGCGGGGGTGGGGAACGCAGCCGATGACCCAGTTCAGCTGAGTGTACTGCCCCCGGTGATGCTGACGTCCGCGGCCCGGGTGCAGCCGCGTGGGCGCCGAGAACGGGGTTGAATTTTTTTTCTCTCTCCTCTCTCGTCCGACGAAGTTCCGGACTGCCGATGGGGTTCTGCAAGTTCCTTAAGAAAACAATTTGCAGAATTTTCCGACAAAGTGAAAGCAGAATTTTCCGAAGAAATATCCGCAGACTTTTGGGAAAAAATTATATGCAGAGTTTTCTATGAAGAAATATAGGCAAAATTTTGTGAAGAAATATATGCAGAATTTTGCGAAGAAATATGTGCAGAATTTTCTGAAGAAATATCTGCAGACTTTTGAGAAAAAAATATATCAAAAGTTTTCTGAAGAAATACATGCAGACTTTTGTGAAGTTTCCTCTCTCGTCCGACGAAGTTCCGCACTGTCGATGGGGTTCTGCAAGTTCCTTAGGAAAACAATTTACAGAATTTTCCGACAAAGTAAAAGCAGAATTTTCCAAAGAAATATTCGCAGACTTTTGGGAAAAAATTATATGCAGAGTTTTCTATGAAGAAATATAGGCAAAATTTTGTGAAGAAATATATGCAGAATTTTCTGAAGAAATATAAGCAGAATTTTGTGAAGAAATATCTTCAGGCTTTTGAGAAAAAATATATCAAGAGCTTACTGAAGAAATACATGCAGACTTTTGTGAAGAAATTATGCAGAATTTTTTGAAGAAATGTCTATACGTGATGATACATCATTACTATATCCATATAATAATTTGAATGAGTGAAAAACCGCACTAAAATTAATGGAAATTGTTCCACTAATTAACAAGCAAAAATGTAGAGCTTTTTATATTAATTTTTGACGGAATTTCATTCATTATATTGAAGTGGTAATATTTAAAATTACGATACGATACTTATTTGCATTTTTACTATTACATTTTTAACATTCTTTAAAAAAGATAAGTTTTGTCATAGTTCAAATTAAGCAAAATGTGCTTCCGGTGTTCTGCATTAATACATCAATTATACAAGTTATCTCACTTGATTTATTGACGGCGCGTTAGAATAACTGCAGAACAAGCCAATGGATCATTCCTAAAATTTATGAAGGAGGAGTATATAATAGCTATACTGCTTCATCGGCGCAGAATACTAAAAACAATATGCAATATCAACAAGAGGTTAAATATATTTAAACCATGGAATGTGACAATAATTAGTACTTGTATTAATATTTTTTTAATACAAAACTGTAATGGTAAAATTTTACAAGTTCTAGTAACTTTTTTCACATCCTCATCCTCGACATTCACATTATTCAGCTTAGTCCATTTTCATCGTTTTTCATATATTTAATTCTGGTAATAAAATAAGAGTTTGTCTCGAGGACATCCTGTTTACTGTTCTGCAGCCGACGTACATATTCTTATTCTCGGAAAATATTAATACAGTAGGTATACTCACCAAGTAGATATAATTAGAGTAATTGTAAGATGAAACCCTATAAACAAATTTTAAAGTAATTCGTAAAATAATTGTAAATAATAAAATAATATTTTACAATAATAACTGTAAAATAAAATAAGTTTTTTAATTCTACTAGTAATATTTTTTTCGATAAGAATATTTTGTTAGTAACTATTAATTCTATTATTATTACTTGTTAAATTAAAACACAATTTATAAAACACAATTACCCTTGAATGGAATATTTATTATTTAATATTTTGACTATACTCTAAATAGTCTCTTAATATTATGTTATATAATAATAAATTTAAGATTCCAAGTCCATCTGCCATTAAAAAGTGTTTCATAAATAATCTCAAGCCCTCGAAAGTCCCTTAAATCCACGGTATATCAAAACCCATTGCACCAAACGATTCCGGAAGCGGAAGCCATGTCCTTAAAGGCCGACAAATATAAGTAAATAAAATTTCACCGTCCCGTACAACCTCTTCAATCATCGACTTATAAGAAGGGTCAATCCCCGAGTTCCTTATCAAGTAATGGGGGCACATTAAAAATTTTCTAAATTCAAAATTTTTTCTTATGTAACATGAACATACGTTCACGGCTCACGATTACATCGTGAACATACATGAAGTAGATAAAATAAAATGAAAAATTATTTGAATCGCCACGTATTAATTTGTTTCTTCTATTTAATGATCATTATCACGGATACCACGCTTCGAAGATTCGAACGAAACGTTACAAAAATTATTATAGTATCTTTACTACACAAGAAAATTTTACAGTAAATAATATATTTAGTAAAATTTATCTTTCATATTTTTAAATTTACTAGCCACTATAACATTTTTTTTCTTTTACCAGTCGTCGTTTACTAAATACTAAAGTAATAATAATAAATTTTTAATGCAAAATATTTTTTCGTTTACATACTGCACCATGGTAGAATCACAGTCAGAAAATATTTATTTAATAATAATTCAACAGACTAATATAAATAACTTTTATCTATATAATAGACCTTATACATAAAAGTTATTGTTATACATAAAAAACGATTATAACAAACTTAAAATTATAGCTTGTTAACTAAACTAATACTAAAAAAATTAAGAATTAATTATGTAAACGGCCCAGTAGAATTAAGGGGCAACGAATTCCACAATTTCTTAGTTCTATTCTTAGTTCTCGTCAAAGTACAATATAGAATCCAAAATTGAATACATAATTGATGGAGTTTTTCACTATTCTACCCAATTATAACGTAGTAGCGAAATCGCGCAGGAGCCTCCCAGCGGCTGGATCGCAATGGACGCGGGGTTGGCCGGCACCAGCGCCTATATATGTATATATACATACATCGCGGAAAATTGGGTCGTGCCGTTCGTCCTCCCCCTTCCACCCGGTACTTCCTGCCCCGACGGACGTTACTTCCTTCCTTCCGTCTCGCTTGCCCGACACTTCCCGTCGTTTAGCCCGGGACGCGTACGTTGCTTCCGGGCCGCGCCTCCCGCACCGCTCGATCGCACGTGCCCAACGTACGTGATCCACGGAATCGCGGAGGCCGGCCGAGCCTCTTCGATCCAGCGCGAAAAAACACGGAGCACGCCGGAGTCGAGGGAGCCTCTCGTGGCTCCTTCGGCCTTCGCCGGGAGGACCATTTTTCAGAGGAGGGTTAAGCGCTGGACGCGGGGGTGGATCGTACAGGAGCTGATGATGGGTTTACGGCTTCGGTTGATAGTGCTGGAGATTTTTTTTTTACTGCTTTTTTTATTGTTGGCAGGGGCGAAGATTTTCAATTAATATATATATATATATACACATATAATTCAGTAGCTCGTTAATATTATTTTGTACAAATATGCTACTGACAGGCACTGTAAAAAACTGGTTGAATGCATAATGTATATACTGCTTAATAGAATGAAAAATGAAATGTAATAAAAAGTAGTTATAACTACCATTTGTTATTTTTCTCGTGGAAAAATTTAGTGAAAACGTGATTTCGGTAACCAGAAGGATTTTATATACATATATACAAGTTTTTCGCGTTTCATTATACTCCTATTGGTTTTCCCATATTGAGAAAAAAATATGTTGTAGATCCAACTGAAATTCTCCTTACAATAAACGATTTAGTTTAATCAACCAAAGTTTTAGTTAAATTAACAAAATATTTTATCTAGATTAATTTTTTAACTAAAATTGTTCTTAATTCAATATTTAATTAAATATTTAGTTAAATTAATACTTAATTAAATATTTAGTTAAATCAATAAAATAATTTTGTAAGAAGGAGTCAACAGAATATTTAGTTCCCCGCGTGAAAGAATTTTGTAAAGTTTTATATATAATAGAAATTTTATAAGAATCATTTTATAAACTTTTTATAAAAAGTTGATCTTATAAAATTGATCGATCGATCTGCAAATTTTTTTTTCAATGAGAATGTAATTCTCATTTTATCTCCTCATCCCTATTACTCCTACGTAATTCCCATTAGCTCATAAAAAAAAATAACGATAAAAAATAAATTCACAACAGTGACGATTCTCTATCTTCTATTCTCTATTCTCTAGTATATAAAATCTCTATCCTCTATCCTCTATTTTCTATCCTCTATCCTCTATCCTCTATCCTCTATCCTCTATCCTCTATCCTCTATTTTCTATCCTCTATCCTCTATCCTCTATCCTCTATCCTCTATCTTCTATCCCCTATCCCCTATTTTCTATCCTCTATTCTTTACCTTCTATACCCTCTATCCTCTATCCTTTACACTCTATCCTCTCGATTCTCATTCTCTTGCGAAAAATTCAGCAGATATTCAAAAAATTCCAAACAGCGGAGTCATTCGCGCTGTTGCGGAGTCATTCGAGATGCCGGGGCGGATAAAAGTATGTAATGATGCGCTATAACGGTCGGACGCGCGCGCGCCCGGGCCGATTGCCCCGCATAATGCCCCATTAGTCGGACGATAATTGTCGCGGGAAGGGCATAATAAAGTCGGCGGCGCTCCACTCGGCGTCCGCCTTACCGTTGCACTGCTAACTGCATCTCCAGCATACCACGAAAAGAAAAAAAATTCCGCTCTCTGGGAACTGCCTGACGTAAGGAGAGCGCGAGAGTTTCGGATCGTGGAGTCGAATTAAACTGCTGGGTATGGTTCGTTACGATGAAATGTGAAGAATGACGCGATGTCGGTTGAATGTATACGTGTGCATACTCTGCGAAAAATAGATTTTTAGGCATGTGCTTAAACAAAAAATTATAATTTCATATTGATTTTTTGTTTTATAAATATGTAAGTTTGCATAGTTTATTTTAATAGGAATCGATTAAAAATGATAAAATTTTGAGATTCAATCCATTCGCTGAGGTTGAAATTTTATCGTTTTTTAATTTACCTCCGTCGATTTTAATAAATCTATCGATCATATGCAATGCAAAACTCAGTAGACTTATATAAAGTTTTATAATGATTAAAGACAATTTAAATTGATGAAATTTTGTTACCTTTTTATAATTCGAAAGAATTCTCTTCCTCTATTTTTTTTTTCGCAAAAATAAAGATTTAAAAAATTGGTATAATGTCTGTTGCAAAAAAAAAAACATTTTAAGCTCGAACTTCGCACTCCATCTAAAAAGGCTCCACTTTACGGCCTAAGTACATATACGTAACATTCTATGTAGAACCTATCGGAAAGTTCGAGTATTAGACTCTAATATTTTTGTCGTTTCTCCGCAGTTTTATTAAAATTCGCAACCCAAAATCCTCACATTCTCCTTATCGGAGGCTCTCCACAGCGTACAATCTCCAGATCTTTTTACTCGAGTCATTTCAAATTTCGCGCTTCAAAAGTTTCACAGCAGTATTTTGCATTCGCCTATACTTTTACTTCGTTTTGTTTTCCCCCCGAGAGCGCATTTACCATATCTCCGTCGAAAATCGACCGACTTTGACGTGTCAGGGTTTCTCGAACGCTTTGCACGCGACTGAGGAGGCGGTATGCTATATATACATTTTTTTTTGCACCTAGGTTAGCACACTCGCTATGCATACCACGTCGTACTCCACTTTTCCGCGTCTCACGCATTTCATTATATTTCATTTTTCCCGCGGAGAACATACGATGTCTGAATTTTCCTTTCACGATTTGTATACTCCATTATAAAACGTGTATACCATCGCGAATCCAGAAAATCTTCAGTGTGCCGTTCTTTCGACAATGGAATACGGGAATATCACGCACGTGTCATGGAAATTTCGGCGTGAGTTTCCTGGCGCTTCGTGGAGCTCGATGTGCCTCGCCGCAGGAAAATCGAGTTGACCTGTATTCGAGCTGCACGCATCAGGCGGCTCCTCCGTCGCCTTTACCTCGTGGGCGTATCAATCAGCGGGGAAATGAATTTTTTTTTTTCAATATTATATAATTGATTCGGGCGAGTGTATATGGCTGCCGGTTATTTTTGAACAATGGATTTTTGCTTGTGAATGGTCCCAGGACTCGTGCAACTTCTACGCAATCGTCGAAAAGGTATTTTTAGATGGGTGGCTAAGTACGACCGACCTATTTTCGTCCGAAATCTATAAAACTACGAAAGCACGCGTCATCGCAGAATTTCCATAATGACGCCAATGAAACGACGCATTTACTATCGCGAGAGCTTAAACGAGCTTTTGAGTATACTGATTCACGTTAGCATCACTGTTATATAGGCCGTTTTGTTTTCTAATCTTATCGGTGCATCGACTCAACAATTTTTCAGCGTGAGTGCCGCTGATTTGAATGTTTATTTTTAGACGCTCGTGCTTACAACGAAAATTTTTCATTATGAAAATCGCTCGTTTTAACGTTCATTCATTATTCGTTATGATGTGATGAAGTGAACAATCGCTTCAAGCAAGTCGATCGAATTCGATCTCAATTTAAAACTGTACTTAAGCGTCGATGTTTTTATTATTGCAGTTTATAGTAGATATACATAGCAATATACCTATGACAACTTAATATGCTAAGTTCTTTTAATAATAATTGAATAAAGTATACAGACTTACTTTCTGTCATACTTTAGTTACAAACTAAATTCAAATGTAGGATAAACTTAATGAAGTATCATTACAGTAAAATATAATAAAAAAGTAACCTATTATGAATATCTTTTTTTATTAGCATTTGATAATTCTATTATGCACACAACAATTACGAAAAAATTGCACATGTAGAACCTATGCAAATAATTTATACAGATATTTTCACAAATTCTGCAGAAAAATATACGACAAATAATTTCTGAATATTGTCTACAGGTATTCTACATAAATTCGACAGAAGTTCTATACACAAACTCTGCATACTTTATCTCGAACTTTCTCGTACGAAAGTTCACCCCAATAATTAATCATCAAGCGACACTACTGAATTTCCCTCTAATTAATAGATCATTTTTTCACTATTTATTTTTCAAAAGTAATTTGTTTACACGCCTTTCACAGCGACTGCAAAGCACACTTATACGTCACTATCACCCCCAATAAAAAAAGAATTTTTATCAATAGATAAAAAAAAGCTATTCATTAACATATAACTAATTCATTAAAAAACAAACGAAAAAATGTCAACGCTCACACAATATACGTGTTATATACAGTATACCAAAAAAAAAAAAAAAAAAAAAACACGGAAGAAAACTTCCCACTGATCGTCCGCACACGCGCAGCCCACGAGCGGCCGATAATTACATCGACAGGAAAATTTCCGCGTCCGAAGGCTGTGGTGCCCCTATATATATCGTCGGCACACCATCTCATCTTGAGGACGCGGCGGGAAGGGGGCCGCAGCTCGCACGCGTCGGCCGACCTGCAACCTTGATGCGCGGCCCTCCCCATTGAAGCCCCCGCCGGCGGGGGTGGCTCGCCGCGCAACAAAAAGATATGTAGGCCGCGATGTCTGTCCTCGTTCCGCGCGCGGCTCGCGCGCCCACGCGCTTCAGGCCGCCCGGATCCGGCTGCTCCGGAAAAAATGCTTTTCCCGAGTATCCCGCTTCTACTCTCCCTCGCGTCGTATATTGATTGGGGGAAAATTCGACGGTTATGCTGGAGTGTCTTGTAGTCGGTTTTTTTTTTTGTATTACTGCCGATTGTACATTATCATCCCTTTAAGGAAGAAAAGCTCGGCTCATTTACGAGATTCATTTTGATTTGCAAGTTTTGATGATCAATAGAGAGATGCACGTGCACTAGAGTAAAATGTAAAAAAAAACTCTTTCGATGTTTGATAAATGTGGTGTATGATAGAATATAAGTTTATCGGGGTTTGCAAGAGTTTAGTTTACTTTAATGCGGTAAAAAATGGCAGATTTATTAAAAAAAAGGCGTTTTTTGAAATGTGTTTTTCTTCGTTAGAGGCGACGATATAAATGAGATTTGCTCGTAAGGTGCGAGTGGTATTGAGGAAATCGGCTTAGCTGCCATCTGCATGCAGTTGTAAATGACGAGCTTGTAAATAAAACTTTGGTTGAATATGTGCAAATGGTCATTTATTTCTTCTCTAAAAGCGGCCCCACTTATATAATTTAATTTAATATAATATGTTAGTAAATAAAAGAAAAAGATTTTTGAGAGGAAATAACAATAAATCTATGTCAATTTCACTTATTCAACTTTAAGTAGATTGTCGTTGCTGTTAACGAAAAAAAGCTTTTATTTCAATTTACCCGCGACTTTTCGAAGAGACTACCATATTTTAATATTTTAGAGGGTCGTGGTGGAGAAAGAGTACATTTTAACATTTTTTTTTTGCGGAAGAGAACAAAAAATTTGCAAAAAAAGAACACTTGAAAGATTCCCGCAAAGAAAAGCACGCTTTTAAAGTTTTACCTCGAAGAAAAGCACATTTCAAAAATACTTGTTTCAGGGGAATTCCGTTTAATTATTGCTCTTTGCAGCAAAACTTCTGAAAGCATTTTTCTTTGATTCCTCGAGTAATATTACTTTTGGTCGAAAACATCGTTTAAAAGGTGCCCTCGTGGTTGCGGCGCACTATAACTTTGATATTCGATTATAGCCTCGCAAATGCGAGGGTCGCTTGGACGGTGCCTCCGGCAATGTATTTATTTATCGACTTTATTGATATCAGTTAATTAATTGATTGTATTTACTGTTATGCATTTCGTATTAAAATGCGGATGTATAGTTACTAATTTAAATAATTGATTTTAAAACGGATGTAGTAAAATTTATGCAGAACTGAGAATTTATCAAGTGAAATTAATTTGATTTATACAATCGATAGCTTTTAATTAAATAATAATCTCCTTGGTATATAATTATTCTCCCTCGTCGTATTATTTATTTACTCGATTTTATTTATTTTCCATTCACATTAGTAAGTTTCAATAGAAATGTAATACGGTAAACTTGGCTAATTATATTATGCATACTTTAAAATAATATTAAACTTCATCAACAGTAGGGACAATAGATTGTAGTATATAAGTACTTTGTGGGAGTTCAATTATAACCCTATTATCGCAAAATTAATAATACAACTACATCGTGAAATATATAAACCAGTGTAGAGCTTCAAAATACAAGCATAGCTAAAAACAGAACTAATTAAGTTGCACTTCGCCGTCTTGGTGAAAAAAGAGAACAATTCATTTTTTAATTAAAAAATCGACTTTTCCATCTTTCAATTGCAATAATCGAAGTGTTCGCTTTTTTAACTAAAACTCGATAAGGTGCCCACCGTTTTTTTTTTTAACTAAAAATTGAGTCGTTCACTAAACAGTGTAACCACTTACTTTGCAAGTATAATTTAAAATAATGCATCATTCAAGCGACTTTGTAATTTGAATAAAAAAAAAAAGAAAAAAAAAAGAAAAAGAAATCACTTCAAAATAAAGCACGTATACGTAAAATTCCATTAATACAAATGCCAAGACGGAAATTGGAATTCATTCGGCGCAGATGCAGTGTATATAGTAGTGGCACATTACATCTACCAGGCGGATAAGACGGAATCCGGAATTGAACGCAGCAGTTGCGCGTGTTATGGTGTATAATAGAACCACGCGAAAATTATGCATCGGAAAGTCTTTGGCGATGGATTCGCCTTCGACAGGAAGCAATTAATAATAATTAATATATATATATATATATATATATATATACTCCATCGATCAGCTTCAATTTAAATTTAATTGGGGTGTGACGGTTTTCGCTTTAGCGCGATAAAAGTCGGTGGATAATTTCCGGCTTCGCGAGACTCTATTCAGCGGAAACTGCGCCCGTTGTATTATGCAAATTTATTTTTAAATTCTCGGATTTGAAAATTATTATACTTTAACGGCTGACTCGAAGACTTGAAAGTTTCAATTTTATCGAAATTATGATTGAAGGCAGTAGCAGATTGTAGATCTGTTCTATTTGAAGGTAGAGATGCTGTGATTGCTTATTTAGGGAATTCGTTATTTTAATTAATGCAGATGCAAGGATTGACGTAAACCAGATTTCCGGATAAAGGTGCTCATTCGTATGTGCATTTGTTTTATACAACAGTGACCTAAATAAATTTTACTGTCTTTTTTTTTTATTGATTTATACGACGTAAAAGCTTTGCTTTAAAAAACGTAATCATATATCTTACTTACTGAATTGTTTCCAGCAAGAAAAAAAATCAATATAAATTCCTGTGATAAAGATGACTTTCAAATAATTAAAAAATTTTCTCAATAACGAAAATAATCTTTTTTTCTGCATACTGGATAGCTTCAAAAATACAGCGAATCAAAAGCCGTCAAAAAGACTCGTTGTATACACATTACGAATGCAACTTATTCGAGTTATCCGCAATTAAATTTTTCCACGCAAAAAATAAATTAAACAATCTTATACTAACGCATAGAAATAAAACATTCTTTCCTAAAAAACACTTTCCGCGCGCTTCAAGAAGAGAAAAAAGCAAAATCTCTTATCGCAACCCCTTCTACCCTTTCAAAATCTCCCATCAGTAACCATAAATCGCAGCCTCTGCCACTCCAAACTGCCAAAGCCACCCGCACCCACTCCAAAAAAAAAAAAGGATAAGAAACAAGAGTCCAACTGAGCCGCGCGTTCCCTCATCCTCCCGAGAAGAAAAAAAAAGAAGCTTAAAGCCCTCAATGAAAAATCATGTCAAAGAAAAGCCGCGAGCGTACGCCGCGGGGGCGGCTCTATCTCCCTCTCTCTCCTCGTCCGGGTGACCTGATTTCAGACTCTCGCGGCCCGGGGGTTGAATGAACGCTCGGCGCGCGACTGCGTCAACGGCGTCCCCGTTTAGCCGTGCGCCCACCCCGGAGAGCGCGTCCTCTTGACCCAAAAGCGAAACGTGAATCGAACCGGCCGTTCGTTCATGCACTCGTCCCCACCCTCTCCCCGCGCCACCTGTGCACGCGGCGGCATGTGCACCTACTCGGGGGGTAGGCGACGTTGACGTCGGCGAGCGGCAGGGAGTTTCTGGAGCCGAGTGGCTGCGGACGGGATTTCGGATTCAACGGGGATTGGATTAGGCTGGGTGTGTTGGGTGGGATTTGCGTTGATTACGGGGCGTGGGTGCGGGAACCGCATTAATTGAGGGGAGCTGATTTTGACGCAATTTTACTTTCGGGGATTAGTGGCTGTGTGTGTTCTGGACATTCATTTTTTTTTTCTTTTTGGAAGTTTTATGGGAATAAGTGCGTGGGTATATAAGTGTCGGGATAGGTGAATGTAGCGGTTTTTGCGAAGTTTACGCTGAAAAAATATTTGGTAATTTTATAAGTAAATATTTATTTCGATAGTACTTGTTAAATATTTCTTTGAATCAACTTCTATATATATATATATATATATATATTTCTTTAAAACTAAATTGATTTAATCGTTTCTAAATAATTTTTGTAGTTTCAACAAATTAATTACTTGATTCAAAGAAATATTTAACAAGTACTATTGAAGTAAATATTTTTTCTTAAAATTACCAAATTTTTCTATCAGTGTATGATGGACAACAATACTTGCTTTTTGGAGCTTACAAGTAAAATTCTAACGCGTAAAATTGATAGAGAAAATTTACACAATTGATGTTTAAAATAAATTACAAAAGAATCCAAAACTTTAAAAAATTAAGAATTTTTTTTATGAAATATAAACATACATTAAGAATTAAAGAAATAATTTTGTATGTTATATTATAGACATTTAAATTTTAAATAAAAGAAGAAATCTTGAATGAAACTCTTCAATTGGAAAATTATTAATTTTCAAATAAACTTCGCAGATTGCGCTTCATTGTCGGCCGGAGTAATGAAATAAATGAATGAAACAATAAATCGATTGATTCATCGCCAGTCTATCCGGGATAATTCACATAACCGTTTCCTTCGACGGGTGCACAATTGAGCATTTCAATTTTAATGGCAACGTTTTCCAGCAAAGGCAATTATTCTAAAAATATGATGCGTTTGCACGATGCTGATAAATCTCGAGTTGAAATGAGAGTAAACTAACTCATCACGCCGATAAAAGGCAATAAAAACGATTTGACTCTTCTCGGTGCAAAAAATCTTGATTACGCCTGCTGCGTTGAAATCTTCCACTCACGTATTTATACTTTTTCACGTAAGAGATTTGATATAATGTCTCCGTGATTAATTTATCAACTATTGAGCATTACATAAATTAATTTAATTCATAACCGCATTTATAATATAAAATTATTGTATTTTCTATTCTGGTTAAATAAATAAATAAATAAATATAAAACAAACTAAATTGTAATACAATATTGTGAAGTTTTTTTTTTTAGTTTCAAAAAAATTTAATTTTTGTATTATTGCATACAATATGTATTATGCTATAAGGAGATTCGCAAACGTAAATTTTTAATTTCGGCAGAATCTTGATCGACTGATAACTTCTTACTGATCCACTGTCCAAGTCAACAGCAGTTTATTTATATTTATACATTTCTATTTAAATTTCAATCGTTAATTACTTATATATGCCCCTAAGTGTAATCCAAGGATTGCATAAAACAGGGGTACAAAAAATAATAAAAAAAAAAAAAATTTGAGTGTACGCCTACCGGGAAAATTTTTTTTTGATTCCTTCGATTTTATCAAACAAAACGATATGATAAAGTATATATCAAACCAAATTTGTCCGGTGGGCGTGCTCTCAATTTTGTTTATTACTTTTTGTACCACAGTTGTTTTATGTAATCTGTAGATTTGTACATACACTTTTTTTATAACGTAAGAGATTTGAAGTAGCATCTCCGTGATTAATTTATCAACTAATTTGAGCATTACATAAATCAATTTCATTTATTACCATTCATAAAATAAAATTATTGTATTTTCTATTCTGGTTAAATAAATAATTAATTAAATAAATAATTAAATAAATAATTAAATAAATAATTAAATAGTAATAAAATTTTATGAAGATTTTTCTTTTAAATTTCAAAATAATTTACATTATAAGGAGTTTCGCAAACGTAAATTTGTAATTTCGCAAAATCTTAATGAACTGATAACTTCTTACCGATCCACTGTCAAAGTCAACAGCGGTTTATTTATATGTATACACACTTCCATTTAAATTTTGAATTGCAAATTACTTATATATCCTAAAAATGTGTAATCACCTGATTGACCGCTGACAAGACTATCATTTAAATTTCAAATAAATTTTTTTTGAGCTCACCGGTCGGTCGGTCTGGAGCAAATCTGTAATAAAAACGCATTTGCACTCTGTGCCCTTTCCACCAGTTCCATCAGATTAGAGTCCGATATCAGACTCTCATTCGTGACGCACAAAGTCGTGTTAAGAAAATACATAGAAAAAAAAATAAAGCTGCAAGAGGGTTTAATCGGCGTGCGCAGCACAAAGGTCAAGAGACAAGATTACCGCGCGGCTAATAAGTTTTGGCACACGGCACCAAGAGCGAGTAGTTGGCTCGCGTCTTCCATCCTCAGAGCATCGACGCAGTCCGTCACGACACACGACACGATGGAGTTCCTCAGCTTCGACGCGAGCAACAAGAGCTTGACGCTCAAGCAGGGGTCGGTACCGAAGCCCAAGCCCGACGAGGTCCTCGTCAAGGTGGCCTACTCCGGTATCTGCGGTACTGACTTGCACATCATCGAGGTTTGTGTATAAGTACATGTGGTAGCCTTTTGAGATTTTTTTTCTTTTGGATAATAATACACTGAGAAAAAATTGTAGTAAAAATGACTATCCTGTCTAGAAAAGTGGCCACAGACTGTCATGTAGTGAAAAAATTACCATCTTGTATTATAAAGTTTACTAGAATTATTGGAAACTTTACCATAATTCTATATAGTAAAATTTATAATATTTTCTAGTAAAATTTGTAATACAGAATGGTAATTTTTCCACTAAATGACAGTCTGCGGCCACTTTTCTAGGCAGGCTAGTAATTTTTACTAGAAATTTTTCTCAGTGTAATATATTATTCTTTTACGTACGTACTCTAGCCAAAAGTGCCTATTTTTATCCCGGCGCGGGAATGAAAACTGGCAATTTCGGCGTGGCTATTTAATAAAATCGTATGTTTGTCAATTTCCATGCGATTTGAGACCATTCTTTCTTTATTTCTCTAGTAGCATAATATATACTATTTATTATTTGTTTTACCTTTATTTTTTTTGGCTGAAGATTATATTAATTGTTTATTTTCCTAAGATCGTGAAGTTTATATTTAGTTGTTCGTTTTTGCAAGTTTCTTTTTTTATCGTCTTGATTGACTTAAATGCCTTAATTAAACCTAAATGCGAAATTTCTTGTACTATACGAAACAGGACTTTTTTTTAGCGATTGCAAGGTTATTCATTTTGTGCCTACATAATTGACAAAATTTGTCATTGGGCTGAATAAACTGTATTTTATCAAATTGAAATGAAATTAATGAAGATGAATTTGATAATAAAATTATTAAATCTATAAAATTGATATTTTTATCAAACGTTGGTATGGAAATGCATTTTTTAATTAATGCTTTTCTGATAATGTTAATTGTGTATATACACCTGTCGTAATTTTTTAAACACCTCATTATAAAGATACACTTTTTATTGCAAATTTATTATATATAATTACTTTTTATAAGTACTTTATGACAATATTAATGAGAAATGATTCGCAAAAGAGAAAGATGTCAAAAATAATTTTTAATTCCCTGAAATTGTAGCTTTCCCGTTAAAATGTAAAATGTATATAAAGCACGTGGTAGATTTATTTTTGCAATACCTAATTCATAATCGTAATGGAATTGACCAATTTAATGGCGTTAAAAAAAAAAAAATTTCTTCATATCTAAAGAAAAATCAATGATCCACGTATTAATTAAAAAATACTTTCGATCTCACAACAACTTGTAAAGTTCAAGCCTAAAAAAAGGCGTATCTCTCTTTTTGATGATTAACGTTAAAAATCATAATATCTATATAGATACGTGGGGGTAGCAGAGTTATAAGAACAGTTTCGTAATTTTTACAGAATTTTTCTTGCAAAAAATACGAAGCTTCGCCAACTTTTCAAATTACAGTGCTTTTGTTGTAAAAATTTTCTGTTATCGTGATTACGTTTTTCGGGAAAATCCTCATAATTTTTACAGAACTTTTTTTGCAACAATTACGAAGCTTCATTAAATATTTCAAACTACACTGACTTTAACGTAAAAATGTTCCATTCTCACGTAATTACGTTTTTTCATGTATAAATTTTTACGGAAAAATCCTCTCAATTTTTACAGAGCTTTTCTTGTAAAAATTACGAAGCTTCATTTAATATTTCAAACTACACATAGCGATTTTCTCGCGTAAATCTTCTATTCTCGTGATTAAATTAATTTTAAAGGGCGTCTCACCGTAATTTTTATGAAAAAAAATTCTGTGAGTGATCACACATCCCTCAAAATATCGGTGCGCAATTTTATTTTAAAATTTCTTTGCAAAATCAGGGCGCGTACCCGTGCAGGCAGACATCACCGGTAACCCTGGGCCACGAGTTCGCCGGAGTTATAGAGGCGCTGGGCGCCGACGTGAAGAACTTCAAAGTCGGCGACAAAGTCACCGTCGACCCGAACAGCGGCTGCGACCTGTGCGACGACTGCCACGGAGGCTGCTATAATCTCTGCTCCAAGGGCGGCGTCAACAACACCATTGGAGTCTTCCGCGACGGAGGCTGGGCCACCCACGCTGTCGTTCCCGAGAAACAGGTGTGGGCCTACTTCAATATTCATTTTATTCAGAAATCAAATATTCGCTATCTATAAATTAAAAAAAAATAAATAAATAAATAAAGATAGTCGATGGCACGTAAAATTCATGCGCCTTGTTGACTTTGACATTTATATATACTTAATTATTTGAAAAATTCGCTTTGTGAAAATGACAACTGTTGCAATTTTATTTTCGACACGCAGTAAGTCGTGTCTTTTTGTGCACGCTCGCTCAAAATGAGGTGAGCAAAATCGTATCTTGCACACACCCGGTTAAAAATATAGGAAAGAAATGTTGAAAATCAACGTTGACGTTGAAAAACCTTCATTTGGTTTGATTTTCAACGTTTATTTCAACGTTCCCTTATAAACATTGAAAAGGAACGTTGAAAATTAACGTTGAATCTTAAAAATCATCGTTGAATCTTGAAAATCAACGTTGAAAATTAACGTTATAAAACGTTGAAATAAACATTGAAAATCAAGCCAAATCAAAGTTTTTCAAACTTCAATGCTGATTTTTAATGTTTAACATTGATTTTCAATGTTCCTATTTTTAATCGGGCGTTGTGTCGAAAAATACGGAAAGATATATAATTGGGAAGAATAGTGAAAAATTCCATTATATCCGTCTGATAGAATATTGAAAAATAATCGACACGTATTTTTT
>JAWWEN010000001.1:9646070-9664215 GCA_035582955.1 Sycophila texana | reverse complement strand
TAAAAAATTCTTCTCCGTTCAAAAATTATGGCCGTTTCCGCTTAGGGTAGGCATATTAGGCTCAGGTACCTTAATTAAATAGTAGAGGACATTATTATCAAATAATAATGTCCTCGCACTTATTATTGATATTACTGGCAAGATTACAGTAGTTGCTTGTAAATTTTCAAGAGCTATAGTACATCTATTGTGCAGTAATTTTTAAAAGTAGTTATATAGCGTCCTTATTATAATTACCACAATGAATTATTATATTGAAAAAAATAAAAAAATATTTAAAGAAAAACCTACGCATTGTAAACAACCGCTTTTCGTTTACTCGACGCCTACCTATAAGATGATAAGCACCCTTGAATAGCCCTCCAGTGATCCTCTCTCTTGAAAGAAGAAAAATCATTCGGTTAAATTGGTACGTTAAATTTAGACTGAGCATGATTTATTCAGTCGATATCGATACCCACGCCGTACAGTCCACGGCCCACAGCGTCGATTTCGATTGTCGCCTTTTGGTTGTAAACATAAAGTACTCGTTTCTTTTACAAGCTTCTGTCAGCAGCTTTTCATGCGCGGAAGTATGAGACAATAAGACACTTGCGCAAAATCACCATAGCAATTGTATTATTTTTTTAGTTATTTTTAGGGAAATTTTGATTGTACCGAGTAAAAGCAGAGCTTTCAATTAATTACTCATGGTTCATGCACGAACCCCGGTTATCAAAAGTTTCACAAAATTTTCTATAGACCTTTTCATTCGAAATTCACGCATATACAAAAGTTCAATTAATTTGGTCATAGACTGGGATTTAGAGGCTTATTCACATATTAGCCACGAAAAATTACTGAATATTTAGGAAGTAAGAAGACTGAACTTAATATTCTACTAAAAATTATAAAAATATTTTTTTTCAGTGTATAGTAGATAAATAAGTAAAAAAACATTCTGGCGACGTCTTTCCATTTCCCTTTGTTTTATTTATTTAATATGTGCATAATTTAGAAGCAGCGCGATGTCGTGTCGTCAGCAGCAATATGAATATATATATAGAACTTCGTGACATTCATTGTTTTGCGATTGAGAGAGTGTCAGCGGAAGATTGATCATTGAATAAGCATAATGATTGGTTATTAAATATTCATATTTATTACCTGAACAGACTAAACTGTTTACATTTAAGTCTACTTAAGTCGCCCGTATAGTCCAAGCATTAAATTTTCGAGAAAAAAAACGAAAATTAAAAACTTTTCTTATAAAACTTCTTATCTCTAGGGTCCTAATTTGAAGAAAGACTCATAATTAAATAAATTATCAAAAACAATAAACATTTAGAAGACTTTCTTTTAGTAAGATGATCGAATTCCTTATAATGAGCTGGTTATTAAGACGAATATAAAAATCACCCCACGCGAGGTCTATAATTGTATCTATTTCAACGATAATAAAGTCTATCAATTTTACCCTATAGACTCAGAAAAATCTCTACAATATCAATCACTACGCTAAAAATAAGTTAATACTACGAATAAACCTATGAAAAGATTCGCCACGTGCATGAATACAAAATTAAAGCCTCGTCTGACCAAATATAGCCTTTTACTACTGAATCCTACAATTAGTCGGGGAACCTCGCTCCTCGCGTTACTCGAAACTCTGTCTTTTTCTTTGTACAACTTTATGTAAGTATCATAGAGTAAACTTTTTACATTTCTACTCCCTTCTCGGCTCTATACACAGTCCATGTGCCGCGGCAACTTCGTTACAACGAAGCGCGTCATCGTTGCGCTGACGTCCACAGAAAAGAGCTTAAACTCATTAAGGGAAATCACTAAATATTCTATCGCCGTAGCCTACACCAGGGAAAGCATCAGTGAAAGGATACGCGGCCAGGGAAAAAAAAACAATGTCTGTCCTCGCGTGTTGAATCGTGTTGAATCGCGTGGAATACGGGATGGATCGAGTCTCCGGTCGCGCAATCTCGATTAAGCTTTATCGCTGCGGGTATACGTCATGTCCTTTCCCACTCACGTGGCGTGATAGCTCGGGGGCGATAATTAACGAATGTGACGTCTTTTTTAAGTACTATATTAATTTATTGATATATTTTATTTCGACGGAGAGTATAATTGCTTTTAGAGCAACTTTTTCTGACGTTAACCATGTGATACGTCAACAATGACAATTAAATCGAAGAGGGCGAGCTTTAATTGACTAGTGAAATTTGCGATGAATGAAAGAATCAAATATTTTAAATTTTTGAATGCGTGAAGAAAAGATTTTGATAATTAACGATTTAATGTATAAATACCTGAAATTAAATACTATATAGCTAAACAAAATTTTTATGAAAATATTTCAGTGATATTAATATATGTTTACGCTTTATAAAACGCTGAACTTATTTGAAAAAGCAGTCCTAATATTTCTTCGATTAAGTAATTTACTATTTTGTGTAGATACTTTTTAATCGCTCTCAAATATTTATTTCATTAATATTATTACATAAAGTTTAATAAAAAAGATGTAATATAGTTTTGATAATAATAATTATTATTCTACAAACTTACATTAATTAACTAAAGACGCAAGTGTCAACGTTTATGTATTACACAACGAACTTGACATCAGAATGTGGTTGCCTTTCACGCGACAACAAAAGAGCCTAATAATGGAGGCTCGTCTCATCATTAAACTCTCCATTTTCGCGACAATAGGTGCACGCGCAACGCGATGACGAAGGCAAGTTCTTTCGCCAGCGCAACGAAAAGTCATCGTCTATATGTAGGTAAACATAAATCCCAAGCGATATTCGACTGCCTGTTGCTCCCCAAGATGTCGTTTATTAAAATTGCCTTCTTATCGCAATCGCGCCATTCACGAGTTCTATCGCTCTTTCATAAACGACGAGAACCTGTTACGCGTACTTACGACTTTATATTTTTGAAGATTTGTGGTACCATTGCAAATATTTTATTAAATTTTTTTACTTATTTATTTATTTATTTCAATTTTACGTTGCAATCAAGTGATTCTTAACTTAGTTGTTAATACCTCCCTTAATCTGAATTATTGAAATTAATTAACGCAATTTTACTAAATTCATGTCAACAACGACATATTTTAAGTCAAAAGTAACCTACTAATTAAATTAATTACTACGAAAAATTGCAACAATACGACATAGTAAAATTTATCAGATTTATCAATAAATAAAATTTATAAAATTTATCTCCGTACACAAAATATGTACATACTGAACTCAGTCAAGAATTATCTTACCGTCTAAAGCTGATTTAGCGAAAAAAGTAGTGGAAATTTTCCTGACAATAAAAAATGAAAATGACTCCACTAAATATTGAACGAATAACCTATTTTTTTTTTAATTAAACTAAAGTAGCTGACTTTTTTGAAACAAAACGACACTGAGAAAAAAGTATTGTAAAAATGATTCTATACCTATCTGGGAACATGACCAAAGATTGGACTCTCCGATAAAAATGACCGCCGTATTCAACGCAGTAAAAGTTGCCATAAATATATAGTAAATTGCCATAAATATAGTCCAGTTTGTTGTCGCTTTCCTAAACAAATAGAATTTTTTACAATACTTTTTTCTCAGTGCATGAATTCCAAAAAAAAAAGCGCGCAAAACGGACATCCACCGTCCGTATATATAACCCACGATGATCGATGCGCTCGTCGTCGAATGCGCCGAGATTCGCGGTCGCTCAATTATTAAGCGATAAAATCGCAGACCGACACCGACGTGTACGCGTACGCAAGACACGCGAGTGTATAATGTGCGTAGGAGTGTATGTGCATGTGTGCGCGCGCGCGATCAACGCGGCACCCGGCGCAGGCGTATGGTCCGCTCGTTAATGAAGCCGCGGGACTGTCGCAGTACTGACTTAACGGGCGATGGGGCGCAAAGTGCACGCGGAGCCCTGGCACCGCCGGAGCGCGCGTATAAAATCGGCAGGCCGTGGCCCGAGTAGCCTATAGCGCGAGGCCGCCGGCCAGCCCCGGGATGAGCTCCCCGGAGACGACGGAGCGATCGTTTGCCCGGATGATGATCTAACGATGTCTCGAGGTTCTAGTGTGTTTTTTTTTTTACATTGAGTGGTCGTTTTTTTTATATTTTATTTATTTATTTTTATTTTATTGAGGAGTCGAATGGTCCGGTGTGCTTATAGTGGTGATTTTTTTACATGGACCTTTTTATTGGGAATCCACGCATGCACTGAGAGAAATAATATAGTTTTTAATGAAAGTTCAGTAAATTTTACTAGACAGTAAAGTAATAATATTCTATTCGTCATAGTAGTCATGGAATACTACTGAATATTTAGGAAGTATTGCTGAATATTCTACTAAAAATTACTGAACAGTTAAGTAAAATTTCTCAGATTAACGGTCTACGATCAATTTACTGAACTCGTAGCAAAAGTTACTACAATATTTTTCTCAGTGTATAATAGAGTTATAAGAAAAATGTTCTGCTTACATTGGGTGGTGGATTTTTTTATTTATTTATTTATTTTTTCATTTATTTGTTATTTTACGGAGGGCTTGAATGGTCTGGTATACTTTTAGTGGTGATATCGGTATGATGTCAGATTTTAATTTACGAGTGGCCTGATTTGACTAGGGGATAATTTTTTAAATTATGGTCCATTTTTTTATATAAGTATAGATTTAGTATTTTATACAGTGCGTAATTTTGAAGTATCTTTAATGATAAATAAACAGTTGGCAATGAGGAAGCGCTACATTCAGCGTAAATAAACTTTGTAAAGAAATGTATCCAACTTTGAAACAATTGAAACTTTAACTTTCGGAAAAGTAGTCGTATTTATTCTAAAGTTAATCACACTTGAAAAGTCATATATCTCTCTAATATTGAATTAGTGGAAATTCCACTAATTTTTTAGTGAACAGATTTTCCACTAATCAATTAGAAAAGTCACTACCAATTAGTAGAATTTCACTAATTGAAATAGTAAAAAAAATTTCTACTTAGTTGTATTAGTGAAAATTAATAATTATTCACTATTTCAAATAGGAAATTTTCACTAATTCATAGTGGAACACTTTGCACTATTCAAATTAGTGCATAGTCACCATGAATTAGTGGTTTTTCACTAATTCAACTTTAGAGAGAAAAAGATCAATAATAACTTTTAAACACACTGTCGTTTACGCGAACTTAGTATAACTATTGAAAAAAACATATTACACTTGTACGAATGAATTATTTTATTTCTATTTTTATTTCGCGAATTCGTTGGTACTAAAAGCCTTTCGCCTGAGAATATTGAATAGTAGGTTTAAAGTTGTTCGCTTTCACGGTTCAAAAAATTAACATATTTCATGCGTCAAAAAATTTGTAATTAATTAATCTGCAATTGCACGTTTTCGTCATTTATGCAACACTAAAATTATCTTATTTTTATTTATTAAATCTATTTTTTAAAAAGCACGCATTTGTGTGTTAATAATAAATGTAGAGTCAATAACAAATGTTAATTTGAATACACAAAATGTTAATGTATGAAAAAAAAAATTAAAACATTAGGAATTCGTTTAGAATGTTAAAAATAATGTTCGAAATTAAAAAAAGTGAATTGAAAAAAAATCTGTGTGCAGGTCCGAAGTTAGGCTCTCCGGAAGGTTCGTTGTCGGCCTCGCACACAACGATATTCCCGGGCTCGGACGACAATGAGTTCGAGAAGAACCCCGAGTTCCACGGGGTGAGTCCGAGCACTTCCGCACTCCTCGGGCCGCACGCCAAGGACGCCGAGGACTTCCCCGCCGACTTCGAATATGACACACTTTACTTTAGGTAAGATTTTTGTATGCATATTTTTGCGTTTATGGAATCGTGTAGCTTTGGGTTTTCGTTTTTTTTTATTCTTCTTTCGATTATATACTTTTTATTTATTGATCGGGAGCTTAGATCAAGGTGTTAATGAACGAATAAAATTTTTCAAAATTACAAAAAACCGACCAAACGTTAGCGAGGGAAGATAAACTGCTAGTAAATAAATTAAATATACGTGTTTTTAACATTAATGTGAAATATCTAGCAAATTACTATTTAAAAATTCATTTTTATTTAAAATGCACGAAAATACTGGCGATTACCAATGCAATAAATTTTATTGTCACAAATTTGATAACATTCACTCCATGGCATGCAGAAACGAATATATTAAATCGAATTATGTACTTACATTTGTCAGTACTAATTGATTTATTGACTTTTATTCTAGCAATACGTGAACATATTTTATTAGAAATTCGACTAAAATTAATATTGAATAGTCATCATAGCAAGACTCACCCTTATACAACTTAACAAAAACATAATAGCAATTGTATCAGTAAAGACCTTCGAATGGGACAATTAAAAAAGTTATATATCAAATGTCCATTAAAATCTTATTTACTCTTCAAAACACTTTGAATAGATAAAAAAAATTCACAGAAAAGTAATTTTAATCACTGGAATCGTTTGAGTCATTGCGAGAGTTTGAGTTTCTTTAAATATGTAAAAAACTTAATCAATTATATTACTTAATTAAATAAATACTTAATCAATTATTTTACTTATTAATTATCCATTTTCTTTTACTTTTTGGGATCTTTCGCAAGTTCTTTCAATATTTGACTAAAAATACTTTATAAATGTGATTCTTATGTAACCTACACTCATTATCTAGATTGTCACTGTAGTATCGCTTCCAGTTCGTGAATTATTTACTCACTGCTATCTGTGAAATTACTTTGTCTTATTCCATAAAAAAAAATACATACAAATATTCGGTCGTTGAAATAAAGGAAGGAATACCTGGCGTGACCCATATGAATCGCTCGATCGGCAGATCGGCGAGAATCGCGGAAAGGAGAGGCGCCGAGACAGGGCGGCACCGACGCCGATTGATCATTAAAAATGTTTTATTCACGCCGTTCCACTTTTTTGCTCATCGACACACACGCAACCCCAACAAGTGCTATTGAAAAAGCAGAAAACGACTGTCCGATTTTTTCCGGATCCACTGCTGTGGGTATAATAATTCCGATTATATTTTGTAAACTGCAATCGACGCGAGTAACAATTGTAATGGAAGAAAAGTTTCTGGAAGTTATTTAAGAGATTTTTTTTTTATTTTTTATTAATGAATTGTAGTTGACAATGGAATGATTTTAAATTATTGATCTTTTAAACTTTTTTTCGGTGGCACCTTTAGTGTAAAGTACGTCGTACGTACCTAGATTGAAGGGGTGGAGTAAAACTTGAAAAAAGTTTTAGTTATTAAACGAAAAGAAAAAAAAACATTTAAAAATGTGAAATTTTGCATTGAGAAACTCGCTCATACTAATCTAAAGGAACACTGATTTAAAAAAAAATTCTTTAATTTTTTTTTAAGATCAAACCTCAAGTTGTCGATATAAAAATAATCTGACATCCGGTGCCAGTAATTACAGAAGCTTCCTATAAATAAAATGTACTTTTTGTAGTTGCACTATCGCAAAAAATATCGTTCGATACTCTTGCACAATGCATTAATTTAATATTTTATGCCTTTGCACAGGGAGCTTTTATCAAACAGCCATTAAAAGCAAGATAAAATCAATTCAAATAATATTAATCAATCAATTAACCATTCAATTTATAAATCTATAAATTAATAACCAATCAAATAGCAAATATAAACGTGATTGAATCGAATAAAATTGATTATTATAATCAATTAATTAATCAAATATCGTTAAAATTACGAAAGCAGTTACATCAGAAGAACAGAATTCAATAGAAAATCTAAAGAAATCTGTTTTTTTTTTTTTCGATAATCACAGAGATGGTAGGCGGCGGATCGACATGGTGTTGGTGTACCGGGACGAAAACGAGGGGGTGATGACGGAACAGGAGGCCATTTGTCGGGAGCAAAGGCGCGTCTTCGAGCAGAATCTGCTGAAGGAGGGCCTGCAGCTCGAGGTGGAGCCCAAGGAGACCTCCTTCGACGGCAAGACCAACTTTCTCAAGCTTCACATACCGTGGAAGGTCAAGGTCCAGTACGCCGAGGTCATGAACCTCAAACTACCCACCAAGAGGCTCATCACCATCTCCGTCAAGGCTTGGGTGAGTTCCCGCTGGGGGATAATAATTAAAAAAATTCGAGGTTTCGGTTCTCTTTTAAGCTCAAGGTTGTAGTCTGCAGCAGACTGCAGGCTGCACGTTCCAGAATTATAATCGAAAAGGACATATTAATTATTTAGTGGATTTTAAAATAAGTATTTTTAACGTTTATGAATGAAGACCAATTTTTAAAAAATAACAAAATAACGAGATTCGAGTAAAAAATTGCATTAACAACGACGCATGTCGTCGTCGTTGCTTCGATTAAATTAATTTTCGCGACGGTAAGGGTGAGAAGAAGCATAGAGTTCCATTCAAAGTAGTGAATGGAATATTTTTTCCTTTTTTTCAAACAAAGTTTCCGTGACGTCATTCTGGTATAGAATTCTCTTAGCACAGTGACGTAGCTAAAAACTTTTAACTACTTGCAACATTAAATTTTTAATGTTAATTGCATTTTTATTTTTAAAGAAAATTATGTACAATTTTCAACAAAATTTTTCAACCCCAAGTCACATTCGTAGTTTAGCTGAAATTCTAAACATTTATTGTTCAAAAAATAAAAAGTACTTTAAATTTAAAAAAAAAAAATAGTAGAATCTCTAGTAATGATAGTAACGTATCACAGTATCTATCGAAGAAGAGGTAATTTCAAAAAAGACCTGCTTTAATTTGCAATTTTTTAAGTACAAGAAAAATGTAAACTCTTATAGAACCTGCCAAATTTAATGGTATCATATAACACTTGTACGATGAAAAAATACGGGAAAAGCTCAAAAATTTTTTACAAGAAAATCCTCGTAACTTTTTCAGAGCTTTTCGCGTAAAAAAAAAAATTACAAAGGTTCGCCAAGCATTCAAGATTCAAATAAAAATTGAAGTGAATTTCCCGTAAAAAATTTCCAGTGCTTTATTCACGTAATTTTAACGTTTAGCGTAATCATCCTACAAAGATGAGCACTCAATCATCAATCAAATTCCTTCTGTTCGGCGCATTTCCACAAAGCTCCTCCATAAACCACCCCCTGTACAAAATCTACAATAGCCTTTACCTTCGCAATGCCAAGAGAAAAAAAAGTATCACATATCGCATTATATGAACAAAGGTCGTAGAAATGGTGTACACACAAACCGAGCGTTCGATTGCGTAGCACGTAAAGGGGGAAATCGATGTGCGCCGCCCCCGGGGCGATCGAACGCGAGCGCCTCCGCGTGCACATAAGATCACCTTGTTATGCGCGACCGTCCCTGCCAACCCCTTTTATCTATTCTCGTCGACTGGCACGATGCGGCGACGACCGATTTTTTATAACGACGTAAGGGCGCGCGAGTGGACGGAAACGAGGGTCGCGTTTTGCTATGAGGGGTAGATTCCTCGATGAAACGATGCGGCGCGATTTTTGTATAGGCGGTTTGACGATAGTTGGCATTTATTATTAATGACTATATAGTCACTTGTTTTATTAGTTTTATTCTACTTGATACGTGTACTTTTTCTTAATTATTACGATTAAAGTATTAAGGAAATTTATATACGAAAGGAAGTTGTAATATTTGTACATTTATTATGTAAGATAATTACATATTGCAAAAGAAAACTATACGAATTAATATTAATACGTATTATTATGAAAGTGTTGTAAAACTCTCGCTCGTAAATTTACGAAATAAAAAAAAAAAAAAAATTGCCGGTATGGTATTAAATAAAAAATATTACGTATGAAATATTGTTACTTCGATTACATTAAAAAAAAAAAGAGATCGAAAAATCTATTTTACTAAAATACTTGTAATACGTGATATATCGTCAGACCTAACGGAAACAGCACTTTCAAAACGGGCTTTGTTCACGGGAAACTTGCGACATGCGTTTTCTTTTTGTCGCAAACGTTTAATACATACTTAATCCAGATTCTATTCTTAATCCAGATTACATTCTGAATCCGGAGATTATGGAATAAATAGAATTTTTATATTTATATACTGAAAACAAAAAATTGGCAGATCTAACTATAACAAATTTTGTTGAATCCTCCTTACAATTTTTTTTGATGATTGATTTAACTAAAGCTTTGGTTGATTAAACTAAACATTTAGTAAAACAAACTACACGGTTTTGTAAGGGAAATTTTAGTTTAGTATACAAAATAATTTTTTTCGGGTGTAATTACGAAAGATAAACACATTGTCAATTAAACCTCACTGTCCCACATTGCCCTGGTCACCTCGTAATCTATTATTAATCCAAACCGAGTGATTATACTTCTCAGATAAACATAAAGTACAACACCAGCGACATGAGGTCGCTTCTAATACTAATTGCGTATATTTCCTGTGTTAACGACGCAACAGGACGAGGAGAACGCGAAGGGCAAGGGCAAAACCTGGCGAAGATGGAAGCGCTTCGTCGACTGGTTTTACAGCATACATCTCTGGGATACCAGCAAGTACCCCGAGGAGCCCAGTTTTTACGCCAGTACCGATTCCGGCGACAGGGAGGAAAGGTAGCGTAATATTTTGCAGAAAATTCTGCAGGATTTTTTCCTACGGGCGTTTAGTTTACATTTCCTTTTTTTTTCGTCCTCTTATCGAGGAGGGGAACCTTTATTTTTATTCGACGACGATGAAAATATTTGCATGTTTTGTTCGTGGTTAAGTGGCAGAATTTTTTCTTTAGTGAATCATGTCATATATTTTGGTCGAGCGGCTAAAAACGTTTAGCTAAATTTATACGTTTTTCTGTGGCTCTAAATATCAAGCGAGTACTTTGTAATGATGTATAGGAGAAGGTCGCTATTAGACATTAGCTTTTTAAGTATACATAAGTACAAAAAAAAAACTTAGTTTACATATGCAAAAAGACGCGGCTCTACTGTCTTTTCTTCTCTTCTTAGCTGACTTCGTCTCATAAAACTTAACATTGACGTTGTAGTATCACATTTGCTCTGATTTATTTTTAAATTCAAATTTAAATGATTTCGTATTTTTAAATTCACATATCACAAAAAAGTTGGTCTTTATAAAATCAATTAAAATCAACAAATTTTCACTACTTTACATTTAAAAGTTTTTTAGAAAAATTCATGAGTGGGTATAATGATTAATCGATCAAAGTTATCGGGATGATTTTTTTTAGTTTCCTATTCAATAACAGAATGAAATAGTGACACTTTAAAATATTTCGTCAAGGCAGTAATCAATTTATTTATAGATTTTCTTAAAATTTCAGTCACTTTTTAATTGCAATTTATGTACTTTGTATATACCCACTCTTTTTTTTAAATTATTTATGCCTTTTATATTGTGCTTTAATTAACTTGCATCAATATTTTAGTAAAGCTCTATTTTAGCAATAATTAAATTTATTGCACGTGCACGTATCTACAAAACCTTAAAATATTAATATAAAGATTACTTTCTTAGGTGTGAACATTTTTTATAAGAAGTAAGGAGTCCATAAATAATTTAACTATAAGCAGAGTAAAAGAAATGGATTTCGCGACTTAAAAAACTTGACAGAGAAAATCAAGAGTAGCGAAAGACGTTCTTAACGCACGAATTTTTTGTATTTTATCATATGTAAAAAAAAAATCAATTCACGTAAGATAATTTTATCCAAAGCATAAGCAATCGAATACACATCCAGCGACGAAACGCAGACAATATGGCACTAAGGAGGCCTCAAACGGAATCGATGGTGATTCATTAGCACTCGGCTAAAAAAAGAAGCCAATAATAGGGAGACCTTATACGAAATCGGTGATTCCGTATATTCGCACTCGCTTAGAAAAAAAAAAAGAATCCAGTGAGCTTGCGGGTTGTACCTTTGGGTGAGAATTACATAAAGGACGATCGTGACATTGAACGATCGAAGCTCGCGCTAAATTAGTCGCGGACCCGGCGATGCAGTGGCGCATCGTCATTTTAATATGCAAGTAGCGCGAAGGCCTGCTTTCGCCGCAAAGTTATACTTAGTACGCGTGTAAAGACGCGCCGATGGGGGACGAGCGACTTGCTTGAGCGGGTTGCGCAACCGATTGATCGCCTGGTATATATGGAGAGTGGAGGAACCGGTAATTGTTAAATCAAAGATGATATTTTGCAACTTTGCGAAATAGACGCTCGATTTTCCATTTTGCGGAGGTGGCGGCTTTAGTGTGATTTTTGTTTATTTAATTACCTAGGCGGACGATAACATAACATGAAAATCTACTTACTTCGAGCATTTTTTTTTTACTTAAGATGAGTATTATTAGTTTTTGATTAAATATTTTTATTTTTCAATTTTTATTGATGGAATAAATATAATCCTTGTCTGCTGGCGTTTTTTTTTTTTTTAATTAGTTCATTACTTTTATATAATACACCACGTTTTATAATTACTTATATAGAAAGAACTCACGTATTCATTTTCTTTTTATTATATAAGAAGAATATTTTTTTATCAATAGTGAGATGAGAATTAGAAAGAATTTCACTGCACGTGCATCTAATGTTTGTTCTGCCCATTTTCCTAAAAATAATAGTATCTACAGAAAATAATATTTTATGCCAAGCTTCCTAGATAAATGTGTGTCTTGCTCATCGTATTATAAAAAAAAAATAAATAAATAAAAAAGAAGCATAGGTATATTTATATTATTTATTAAATGTCTTCAGGTACGGTTCGTGAATAGTGTACGTTCTTTTCGTGAATTTTACCTCATTATTATAAAATAATGAAGAGTAATTCTTTGGCTAAAGTTGGGTCGGTCAGAACCCTGCTGACGATCGATAGGCGCGTTAGAGTTGTTGAATTGACGAATGCGTGGTTGGTCGCGCAACTAACAATGTTTGATTGCAATTCAAACAAAAAGTGCGATCGTCGACCAGAAATAAAAATTTTTAAGCACAGTACTGACTGTATGTATTGAGCAAATGTAATTTTTAAGTAAAGTAGTATACATTCTGTGCGTGCTGAATAAAATGTACTGAATACTGAAAGATAAAAAAAAAATAAAATGAAAATGTGCCGATAGTAACAAACGTCATTCATAAATTTGTGCTAAAGTGACAATTGTAATAGCTGCAATATCTCTGCAGAGTCTTATCTGTAGAATGCTCCTAAGTTTAGACTTGGTAATATGAAAATCAATATTCATTCCCTCGCGATCCATAAATTAGATATAAACATGACTGAGGTACATTTCCGTTTCAATACTTTGTCGGTATGAAAAAGTTAAAAGCACACTCGATTCGAGTACAAATTCAATTAATCGAGTCTACTATATTTACGAGATTGTGATTTAGGATAATTCCTTTATAGAAATAAAAGTTCCAGTTGAGAGGATACCATATTTAATTAGATACCATATTTTATTAGAGGATACCAGTACTTTTTCAATTATTAACTATAAATATTTCATTGAAGTGACTTTATTTAGCAGTTGCAGCAAAATATTTAGTTAATTCAATGAAACCATTTACTTGGCACTACTTAAAGAAATATTTAATTGTCTTGTTTTTTTTTTGTGTGTATGAAGGTTCGTGGTGAAAGATCGCGACTCGGCGTACACCCCGGCCCAACGCTCGCTGATAGTGATGCAGATCCTGCTTCGAACGAGGTTCGACGAGGTGCACGAGAAGTCGGGGATAAGGCGGCTCCTGGCCGACGGTACTTACCTCGACTGCTTCTCACTGCACGAAGGAGTATACAACAAGCCTGCGAGCAATGGTCAGATCCTCGATAGATACCTTCTTTACTTGATCTGGGCCAGACCCGGCCAATGGTAAGTACACTGTTGACATCACTTATTTAATCTCTGATCGATAAACTCCTGCAAAGAGTAGGTTTTTATAAGTTTATTAAAAAAAATTTGATTGATTTGAAAGATTATTCTTTTTTTTAATAACTTACATCAATGACAACTGTATTTTAAAAATCATTATTCAGTGGGAGTTTTTAGTAGGTCATCTCTTTCTGCGAAAAAAAATTAATTTTTTTATTGATTAATTGAAAATTGTAAAATTTAAGGTACAAGAAGCAACCTCTTTGGCTGATCAGGCGGTACTTCGGTGAGAAGGTGGCTCTTTACTTCGCTTGGCTGGGCTTTTATACGAGGGCTTTATACCCACCGGCAATAGTGGGACTTTTATGTTTTTTTTACGGCTTGGGCAGCATGGAGGGGCCCGACAATATTCCTAGTAAGGAGATTTGCGACCCTAAACTAGCTGGTGAGTTTAAATTTATTATATCATTACGTTTAACTTAATTTTCATTCAATATTTGTACACTGAAAAAAAAATTAGTAAATTTAAGAGACCATTTCTTTAAGTAGTGTCAAGTAAATGGTTTCATTGAATTACCTAAATATTTTGTCGAATCAATTAAATATTTCGTTGAAGTAACTTTAATTAGCAGTTTCAACAAAATATTTAGTTAATTCAATGAAACCATTTACTTATCATTATTAAAGAAATATTTTGTTGAATTTACTCATTTTTTTTTCAGTGTACTGATCGATAATTAAATAATTCGTAAAAAATGTTAGTTTGTTGATCATTGTTTAAAATAAAAATTTTATATTGTCGAAATTATCTTTTCGTGAATTTGCATCACACTTTTCTCTACGTTTTTACGTTAGAAAAAAGGAGTAGATTAAATCTCTTAATATACACATATTATTTTTCTAAATAAAATATTTATACCTGCAATATGAGTGATATATGACACTGTTATACTGAAACTCGCTCTTATTATCGCAATTTCAAACTCCAATTCTTAGGAAATATTACGATTTGCCCGCTGTGCGACAAGGCGTGCCCTTACACGAGGCTGGGCGACTCGTGCCTCTTCGCCAGACTGACCTACCTCTTCGATAACCCTTCCACAGTGTTTTTTGCCATATTTATGTCCTTCTGGGGTGAGTTAAACAATTTATTGAGCAAACAAAAAAAAAAAGAAAAAAAACTCACACGAAATCGGCGTAAACAACACAACTGCGTATAAACCCTACAGCGACGACGTTCCTGGAGATGTGGAAACGACGACAGGCTGTACTCGCCTGGGAGTGGGACCTGCAAAACGCCGATGGCGACGAGGAGCCCAGGCCGGAGTTTGAGTCCAGCGTCAAGACCTTCCGCATCAATCCTGTGACGAGGGAGCGCGAGCCATATCTGCCGGTCTGGTCCAGAACTATGCGCTACGTCGCCACCGGTTCTATCGTCTTCTTCATGGTATATTTATTCGATAGTCTCGTTTGTTGTTTTCTATTTTCGCGGTACATTTATCGGATCGATTTGGTTTACGTGACGGCGTAATCGTTAAATTTTCAGAGAAAAATAGTATAACCCGTCATGGATAATCGATCGCGATTTGGGTTTATTCTTTTTATAGCATTAAACGTTTTTTTATAACGTACGAACTGACGTAAGGATACTATTTTTATTGACATTTTTACAACTGTTATTATTGGATACATTTCCGGCTTGTTATCTTATAAACTGTAAGCTAAAAGCAATTCATTGTATCAGTTAAAACACGTATTACTTTTCAAATCATACTTCAAATTATTTATTATCAAAAGATGCGTTCTTACGATTAACAGTAATAATTATTATATTTGTACATATAATTATTTTATACAATACTCAATATTAGGTATTTATTAAAGTATTAGTATTATTAATTATTTTGAAAAAACCGAAAATACTTTTCTAAAATCAATAGAATACATTTCTAAATAGATCGATTAATATAATTAATTATATAATTTGACTTATTATTATTAATTAGAATTTGTGCAAAAATTATCTAGTAAAAATCAATAAGTGATCGTATAACAAGAACGCCTTGGATTTCAGATTTGCGTGGTTCTCGGCGCGGTGCTGGGCACGATAATCTACAGGATATCGCTGGTGGCGGTGTTCCACGGCGGCGGCCACTTTCTCAAGCGACACGCCAAAATCTTCACTTCCTTAACGGCTGCCTTCATCAATTTAATTATCATCATGATACTGACCCGCATTTACCAGAAGCTCGCGCGTTGGATGGTGAACCTCGAGAACCCGCGGACGCAGACCGAATACGAGGCCAGCTTCACCTTCAAGATCTTCCTCTTCGAGTTCGTTAACTTTTACTCCTCCCTCATTTACATTGCTTTCTTCAAGGTAACTTGAGTCTTGTATGCGTAGATTTTAAGTTAAGGGGGAAGCTTTACGTGAGCACTTGGGATTGAATTTTATGGAGATTTAATGGAGCATGTCTGACCAAACTCGAATGTTACTACTGAAATTCGTTCAAAACCAAAATTGGCTGGTAAACTACACTTAAGCGATTTTTTTTATGAACATAATTATGTTTATCTTCTATTAAATGTGAAATTGAAGTTTATTTGATGATTTTTTTTTATTAAATTATTATTTTTCGAGTTTGTGATTTATAAAGTCGAAAAATAAGGTGCCTATAAATGCCTACGGTTTTGCTACTCGCCAATAGAAAGATAAAAAACTAATAAAAGCATAGATATCTCTATATAAAAAAAAGAAATGTTGGAAAAGTTATTTTTTGCAATTATTACTATTAAAATGTCGCGTGAAATCCTGATTTTACTACTTACTTTAGTAATTTACTCATTTAATTTATTTAACTTTTCCTTTATTTCCCTAGATTAATTTTTTTAAACTTTATATTTTTGTAAACTTTAAACGACGGCAACAATTTTATATATTTTTGTAATTAATCCGAATATATATCTGAATTAACTTTTCACAATAAGATAAGGAATAAATTTTACTTATTACGCTGCTCGTAAAAATTCCAACGCCAATTTTCAGTTCGATACATAATGACTTGTTAACATACTTCTGTTACTTTTGTGTATTCGTTTTACTTAGTAATTTTGAATAGACAAATAACATCCTAAAAGCTCATACTGAGCATAGTAATTTTTTTCTACGATTATTTATGAAATTAAGTAACAACGTTATTTCACGATATTGATTGAATAACCTTCTTGACATGCAACAATACAAATGGACTTACATAACTGCTAATATTAAGTAGTGATAAATGCGTTTAGTCAGACACGCGATTTCGAATTTCTACTTCAAATGTCTAGTTTTTGAAATTCGACAATATAAAATCCAGCATCACAAATAAAATACTTTCTGGTCCATTAAAAAAAAATAATAATAAAACTTATCTTCGATGGTAAAGGGAAGATTCTACGTTCATCCGGGAGACGCGGAATCCCGCTCGTCCGAGTTCTACCGCATAAAGACGGACGTGTGCGACGCCTCGGGATGCCTGTCGGAGGTGTGCATCCAGCTGGCCATAATAATGATCGGCAAGCAGGTCTTCAACAATTTCGTGGAGATTCTCTCGCCGAAGCTGTGGAACTGGTGGCGCAAACGCACCCACGTCGCCGCCACCAAGGATCAGTCCAGACCATACACCAGCTGGGAACAGGATTACCAGCTTCAGGATCCAGGGAGACTTGCACTCTTTGACGAATACCTGGAAATGAGTGAGAAATTAAAAAATTTCTTTTCAATTAGTAAAATTTAACGACGAATGAATTACAGTTTTATTAATCTTATACACTCTGTGTCCAGAAGTGCGCTTCGTTACTCAAAAAAGAATTAATCAATGGATTAATGCTTTTAAAAAGTATTAATCGGTCCATAAATGCTTGCTTTAAATATGACGGCATGACAAAAGTTATATACTTAATCCATTGATTAATTCTTTTTTGAATAGCGAAACGTACTTCTGGACTCAGAGTGTAGATAATATATGTGTACATTTATTTAAAGAGTTATGAAGAATAAGATATATTCATTTTTTTCCTGCGTGAAAATAGTATGTGAAATCTCGCAATTGATTATTTAAATTTTACTATTATTTTTTAAATAGATAACTTTAAAAAAAAGGTGTAGGTCTCGGGACCCTCCACAGAAGTGATAACTTCCGTATTTTAACATTTTATAAATTTCAATTGAGTGTTTTTGGATCATTTTATGATGTTTTT
>JAWWEN010000001.1:9586658-9622171 GCA_035582955.1 Sycophila texana | reverse complement strand
CGTTTTAGTAATTTCCTTAAGTCGCGTTTACATGAAACGAAGTCTAATAACTTCAATTTCGAATTAACTTCACATATTGAAAATGAAGTATGCATTATTAAAGACAACTTTTTACGTGCTATTAAAAGTTTTTAAATTCAATTAGATAGTGAAAGACTTACAGATAATAAAATAGATAAAAAAAAACTAATTTTCATTAATATATAATTATCATAAAATAAATACATTGTAAATATTTTGTATGTAAATAAAAAGCATTTTTAAAGTTTATATAAATTATAAATTATAAAGTGATTTACTTAATTAATAACTTATTATATTATAAAGTACAATTTGTAATCATTGAATTTATTACCTTAATTATGTTAATATCTACAAATTTGCATGTGTCAATATAGTAAAAAAATAAAGAAAATTATTGTCTTATTAAATTTTCATAAAACTGTTTTCTTACAAAAGTGTAAAAAATATATTGTTGTACTTTAAATTGCAATTTTTTGTTTTCAGCTAAGGTCATTTAACTTTTTCCACATGCTGACAAAATAAGAATAATAAGATTACAACAATCCAGAACACAGCGGCAAGCAATCATACATGCTAAACATCCTACACAGTCATCATCACCACACGAGCAGCATCTATCATCATCTTCTAAATGACGTTTCCGACGAACATTTGGAATTTCTTCATCCTGGATCACATTATACACTGGAATTGTAGAAGTTGTTGTATTATAAGGTGCATTTGTTATGCATTCTTGACCAACATTGCTTAAGCCATCATTGTATGGATCAGGTATCATCATTGGGGCTGATGGCTTAGGCAGTACATCATCGTTTGAACTTATTCCACTTGTGGAGTTTAAATACGCTGAAGGTTGGGTATTGACAACTTCATTGTAAGATGGAGGTGGATCTTCAGATAAAGATTTACTTTTCTGACCATCAACTGGATTAGTACTTTGGTTATCTGAAAAATATACAGATTTTTATATTATTTTATAAAATTTCATATTGCTGAATAAATTTTATTTCAGACAATTATTATTATATAATTTTTACTTAATTGTTACATTTTATATAAAAATAAAGAAATAAAATTAATTAAATTAATTGAAATAAAATTTACTTATTGATAGATATTTAACAATAAATAATATTTAGTAGTAACTGTAAATTTATCTCAATCAATTTTATTCATCAAATTTGATTTTTGGCAGAAATAATTAATTGATATAGATTTTAAATATTTTAATAATAAAAAAATAGTAATAATAATTTTTTAAAAAATCACTCACCAGTCATTGTTTACTGTTTCTTTAAAAAATTTATAAATCTATTTGTCCAGTTAATCAATTGTAAAACTAAACACGCGGCACTTCGTCATTTCAAGCAGTGCCCGTTCATGTATATATGCGTGATATAACACTGTTACGAATTTTGAGTCAAGGCCATTGCTCCTCTTTATTCGTCCAAAAAAAAAGTATATTTCGACAGGCCCGACACAATGATGTTTTAAAAAATAATTTTATCAAACGCACCCACTTTTTATCAAAATTTCTCTTAACGAGGACGGATAGAAGATTATGTTTACTTCCTTTTAAAAACAAAGAATTTTTTTACAAAAAAATTAAAGATTTTTTCATGGATACATTTTAGGCGCGCGGCAGAACACGCCCGCACAGACTGAGCGACCTCCGCATAGAGCGCCTATACGTCCACACGCGTTATAATCCGAGAGTTGAGTGCGTAGCGGCGTAAAAAAACGCCCAGAGTGGGGAAACCTGGAATTTCCCGGCGCCTATAGTAAACTGTGCCATTTCTTCGATAAAATATCGATAAGAAGCAATGCAGATATTTCAATTCGATACCCTAAAATGATGTAAAAAAAATCGAATAAAACAACGGTTATAAATTTGATTAAAGTAAAATTAAATAATTACATAATAAGTAATAAACGAAACTATCAAACAGTCGTTATATTTATTACTTTAAAAAAATAAACAAGCATCTATGAAAAATTTATAATATAAGCATAAACAAATTTATATAAAAATATAGTAGAAAATTACTTGAGTATTGTACTGAGAGAATTTAAAATTAATTTTTTTATTGCAATTGATAATACTATTAATCTTTTCCTTATAGTTAATATTGCACTAATACTACTGCAGTTAATACTGTGACCATTATGTATATTTCATTCTAAAAATAAAACAAATGCAGATGATGATATACATTTCTCAATCTTCAAAAGATAAATTAATATTCAAATAATACTGACCTATTATATATCTTCAAAAAAGATATTTTATAAACCAAAGCAGTCGCAGAAAAATGCTAGACACATTAAAGGATTATTCTTACATGAGCAACAATCATAATCATCATATGTTGATTCATTGACATTTCTAAATCTATCACTTCTAGTATCTTCATTTGCATTCTGCGAAAATTGGTCGACTTTAAAATTAATATTTTTTAAATCTGAATCTTCTGCCTCTTCTAATCTCTCAGACATGCCGTTTTCTAAGCCATTTTTAGAAGGTAGATCTTCTGTATCAGAATTTGAATCTTGTTTCGTATCACCAATAAGATCATCATCCTTAGAAGAATGATCCATGTCTTTTCCTGTGTGAGTTTGATTCGTTATTGAAGCACTATCATTTTCCTAAAATAACAGCAACAATGAATATCATGTATATTTTTGTCTAAAATAAAAGAAAATTATCTTGCCTTTGAAAAAGAAACATCATTGCTTCTATCATTTTCATATATATTGCTTTTACTAGTAATATCATCGTTATTAGAAGGATATATATCTGCTAGAGCTTGATATTTTGATGGAAAGCTATTGCTGTTACTAGTAATTTCATCATTATTAGAAGAGGGATATATATTTGCTAAAGCTTGATATTTTGTTGGAAAGCTATCATTTTCCTGGTAAAATGAATTAAAATACAACAAAAGATGTTATACTTGTGTGTAAAATAAATAAAACTTATTTTTTTACCTTTGCAAAAGAAAAATCATTGCTTCTGTCATTTTCATATCCTCCACTTCCTCTGTTATCATCGTAGGAATATGAGTTTGATGCATATGTGTCAGTAAAATTTGAAGAATCTGTGAAATATTTTATGTTATTATTCAATAAATCATTAGTTACTTTACTGAAGAAAATGTTTGATTAATATGAAGTTTTCACTGCTCGACCACCTGTTGCTTTGACAATTTGTATGAAGTATAACCTTAAACATTTATACTCTCGTCCAAAAATTATTAGTATTAATTTCTCACATACATTCAAATTAATAAGTACACAAACAATTTTAGAGCATTGTATTAATAATAGAATTTAAAAAAAATGAATATTACTGTAATAACTTTATAATTTTATATACCTTGCACTCCATAGTCATCCATTTGTATAACAACAAGTCACTTATACACAGTACATCTGCTTTTAAATTAGTTACTCTAAAAATAGCAGATATAGTTAAAAGATAATTTACAACTTTATGATCTTCTGACAGATCGGTACTGAATGACTGCAGTGAAAAAAGTTAAGATTTTTTTTTAAACAGATTTTTATTAGGCTTAAACTACTCAGCGACATTCAAAGCTCAGATCAACAAAATGCTTCATGGCCTCTATATGATTGCTAATAAGGCACGCAATACCTATATGTAAATAAAATGTGTGTAGGATCATTTTTAACTACCAGGAATCTGCAACGATCGTGTTTAACACATTACCGGTACAATGACAGAACATTGTGTTGATGTCGCTATACTGGTCTCTGGCAAAAACTATATATAGCAATTCTGGTTCTAGTACATTTCACGCAATGTATGTACATTTAGTATATTTATATATACATACATATATAGATATACTAAATTTCTAAATGTACAGAATTAAAAAAAAGTCTCGCGAAATACTTATTTAGAGAGCCAAGCACTGCTGACTGATGATAAAAGATGAAGTAAACGACAAAATAACGACAGAAACCGTGCCGATTCATTGTGTGTACTTTTATTTTTAATTTGCACCGTGTTTTGATTTATCGCGACTATGGACTAGGGTCTACTAGACCCCCAGCAATTTTTGCAATGAAATAGCATTTAATTGGTTTAATTTTTAATAAAAAAAAGTAATGATATTTTGCAATGATTATTAATATTTTGCAAGTTTCCAGGTCGGCGATTGTTCAAAATATTTCAGTTTCCGCGAAGTAATTATTCTAAGGTTATTGCAGGTGTGAACTGAACAATTTGTGAAGGTAATAAATCTTTGATAATAGATAAGTAACTTAATTAAGTTCGTAAAGTCGCAGTTATTGCTGATGCAAGCAGCGTGGTTCTAAAAAGCACGCCGAGTGGCTGAGCCACTAATCGATAGGATAGTAGTCGGCCTACGGCCTACTATAAGTGTACAAATATGATTCATAACTCCTTCCTTTTTTAGAGAGTCACACTCTCTAAATCGCTAAAAATATCTTCATACCTACCCTTTTTTTTTTGCGAATTTTCGATATATAAAAAACAAAATCATTCACGCTTACGAAATTCTGATTTTTAATTTCCCAGGCTGGATCCGGAACTTGGATGTAGGAGGATATTATCTCAAGTGGCTTGCAGGCGGGCATCGACCAATCAAATCGTCCGTTGCTCGTGGACGTCTCGACGTCACGTTTTCCCCTCCGCCCATCACTCCCCCTGGGCCCACGAATACTACACCACTACTACGCGAGTGTATTTGGACACGTTCTACGATACATTCTACACTGATTCCGTACTCGCCGGGGCCGCCGCAGGGGCGCTTCTCTCCATTTCGCTTTTCCGTTTCTCCCAGACTGCCCGCACTCGGTGACTCCATTTCATCTTCTCAGGGGCCGTGGTACGCTTCGTCAGCTTCGCTTGAGACTGAACTTCCTGATTTTCTTCGTCTCGGCAGGATCGCAATTTTAGGTGAGAATTTTATCGGATAAAAATTGAGACTCACAGGCGAAAGCATTCGTCGAAACGACGTAAATCGCGCGAGAAAAGTGGCGAGGCTTCGGCAGTCTCGGCGAGCCCCGCCGGGCTTGCTCCGATGTATGATACAAGCGGCGTCGCTTTTCTCGAATGACTGTCTCCCACACTGCCCTCATTAAAGGCGCCGGCCGCATGCGGAGTATTTCTTGTCGGAATTTCTTTAAAAGTTCGCGATATTTGAATAAATTACTTCGACGTGATTATTGTACGTTTTGGAGCTGTTGTTAAGTGCAGATTTACGGTCGTGGTAGGTTTGAGCAGTGGGCGTGCTTACGACGCTTCGCGTTGGCCCCTGATGGCGTTCCATCAATCTATCAGCTACTTTTTTTAGTCTTTTTCTTTAGAATTGTTAAAAATTCTGATGGTTCGTTGGTTAAATCCAACTACTGGTTTAAGTTGATGCTTTAAAAATAAACATTATCTTATTACATCATTATTCATTTGGAAATGTTTTATTTTTAGAAACTTCACCATGTCTTTTAACCGAGGAGTGAAGCGAGATTCCTTTGGAAACCGTAGTTTCAACAACCGAAACATGGGAGGAGGTGGCGGTGGCGGAGGTAGAATGGGAAACATGGGTGGAGGAATGGGAGGCGGTGCTGGTGGCGGCGGCGGTGGTGGCATGAACCCATGGGAAAGTGGAATGATGCCAGGAAGAGGCATTCTTCCAACTCCAAACAACAATCTATCTCTTGCTTCTCCCCAAACGCAGTTAGCAATAGCCAGCAATCTTCTTTCTAATCTTCTACGAACTCAGCAAGATACTCCCCCACAGGTATTTATCAAATTTATTACAGATCTTAAAACAAAATAAGTAAAATAATTTTTAATAGTTTTATTATTTTAATTATTTTACTTTACTCATAATTTTTTAAATTAGTGCTGGATATTAATTTTAAAGTCTCATTTGTAAGAAGGTGCCATCATTACTTAGTTTGGGTAACAACTACAGTGGACCTGGACCTAACTACAACAACCAGCAGAACTTCAATCAAGGTCGTTTTAATGACAGAGGAGGACGTCCAAACATGAAAAATCAAAGACCTCAACCATACAATAATAAGGTATGTTTTTATTTTTAAGTATTCATATTGTTATATGCTTATGAATAAAGTACAAAGCTAGATTCTGTTAAACTTGACAAATTTAAGTTTTAGCCAAGTCATTTCAGCACCAATAAAAATATTGAGAAGTAAATATAATATATTTATGTTCAATAAAATTTTATATCTTTAACTATTACAATTTAAAAAAATATGTTTTTATCTTCATATTACAAGTAGTTGAATGAAAACAAAATTCGTTTATAAATCATATGATTTATATTTAAATTCATTTTATTAATAATCAGTAATTACATGCCTGCATTAGTATTGCAGTATTTAATATTTTTAGATTTGATAGTTTTTATTTGTTTTTACATTTTCATTTATCAAAACTTTAAGCTAATTTAAAAGATTTGAATAAGAATTATTGCTATTGATAATAATTAAAAATGTCATTGATAAGTCACACAACTTTAAAGAAGTTAAATCTTTGTGTCATTAATTGTAAAAAAATGTCATCATTACTTGTTGTTCTTACAAATGAAAATATTTTCAGTAGGTCTACCATTTATTAGCAAAAGGATCTTACAAAAAAATCGTTCAAATTTTTTCAAAATCGAATTTCATCAAAGTATTTAAGAAACTTGGAAAGGTATAGGATTATCAAAAATTGCATGTTTTCAAGAAAAGTATCAAACAAAATCTCATTTTTGGCAATTTATAATCTGTGCATTGAAAAATGTAATTCCATTTATTACATTCACAAGCTTCCATAAACAATAATAACAAGCATCGTGCTTGTATCATGTTGTGTGAAGTTGTCATATCAACATTTTTACTGTTTCTGATTGAACTACTTTTTTTCACATATTTATTTGCAGTCTCCATTTTCTAAACCAACGTTAACAAGGACTTTAAAACAATCATTACTGTTATTTTAATTGTGGTTTTAATTCTTTTTGAAAAGAAAAAATTTATTACATAATATATTCCATATGCATCTGAGAATATTTTTCATGGTGTACAACATCTACGTCTCAATGAAGAAAGCATATTTTTATTTCTATTTTTAACAAAAAAAATGGTCTTGATAACAGAATATCATTTATTTCCTTTCTGATGTTGTGGATGTTATCCACTAAATATATTATTCATCCTTACCCAGAAAACAAAATGAAAATGGCTTTATTGCCTTTTCTTTTTATCTCCTTATAAGCATCCTTTGTTAAATATAAGAAAATCAATTTTGATTCAAAACAATGTTCCTACGGAATGCGACGACATTTCTCATTAAATGGTTTGGTCGTTTTGACCTACTTAAATAGATGGGCAATAGAGCCCGAGACGGAGTTGTTGGGCGACGTGGCCCGCAACAAAATCGTGCATCCCAGTCAGGCAACCAACGCCAGAATGGAAACCAAAATCAGCGGAACGATAAATCTTCTAAACCAAATACTGCCTCTAAGCAAAATCAGAACATCAAAAAGGAACCGCAGGAAAAGACCTCTGATAAGACCAATGAAAAAGCAGAAGCATCTATTGCTTTAAGGTAAGCCTTCCGGAGATTGCAAATAGTTTCTTCAAACTTCAATGTATGTTCTCATATCTTCTCTTAAGAACCCTCAAGAGATAGAGAAAGAGACAGCACAAAGGTTCCCATTTCTTCTTTATGTAGATACCAGTGATATTATTTTTCCAACATTGAAATTTTTATTATTTAATTAAAAGATTATTTTTATTGCATAAATGAATAGCTTAGAAAAGGATCAAGACTCTTCAAGATATTCTAGTCTGTTGTTGTGAATAATGTTAATATTTGGAATAAGAACACTCAAACAAAAAATGAAAATTTACTACAAAATATTAAGCATAATTTAAAAAAAAAATCTAACTAAATTTAAATTTTAAAAATTTATATATTTTTATGATAAACTACAAATTATTTATATTATGTTATAGTTTATTATTTTCTGAGTAATTTAAAAATAAATCTAGAAAAGTTGAGAACTCAAGTAAAATTAACTTAATTTAAGTTAAAATCTAGATACTTTATTTTAAATAAAATTAATTATTTAATTAAATAAATAAAAATTTATGTTGGTGTAGACACTGGGTAAACCTTCAGGAGCCTGTTTATTAAAATCAGGTATATAAGTTTGTAATAAATCCATACCCAAAATATTTTATTATTTGAGATATTGCACATCAATTATCCATTATAGTAAATTTATTTCGTGCAAAAGCTTAAGCATCCTCCTTGACCCAAAAAAGAAAGAGTTAATTTTTCTTTCAAGTTTTTTGAATGGAAGAGGCAACAATTACGTAAGTTCATCGAAGCATTCCCTTGGATCTTCGATTTCAGAGTCACAAGATTCATACAGCACTCGTATAATAGTTTTTATTATACTTTCTAAAATGCTCGCACGAGATGCTGCGAAGTTATGTTCGTTTTTTTCATCATCGTACAATTTGCAATACGGGGTGACAAAATTTATGTTTCATGAAGATTGTTTACAATAAAAAGAGCAAGTCACTCATTTTTTCATGGAAACTTTCTTATGCTCTTATGCAAAGTAGTTTCCATAAAAAAATATGCAAGATTTTGCTAAAATTATAGAAATAAAAAAATTGAAGGTAGTTCTTAGTAAAAAATATTAAAATTGAAAATTTGTAAAGTCACAAAGCTTTCTCTTCGAGAAAGTAAAAAATTCAAATTACAAATTTAAATGCTTAACTATAAAGTTATAATTTTGATTTAATATGCAGCTTAATTTTTTAATTTTTTTATATCATTGGGTTTTTTTATTAAATTGGTTTTTAAGAGCTACCTTCTTTAACAAATTATTAAATGTGAAGTTATGTCATTATTTCTTTTGTACCTGTAATAGTGAAGAGAATGAAGAATCTGAAGAATCAAAGAAGCGTGAATGGAAGGATGAGAAGAAGGACTTGTCAAATGATGCAGAGACTGGAAAAACTGAAGATTCAGGAGAGAAGGATGATGACAAGAACACTGGTAAAAAGTCTGCTGCTAGACATGCCGAAAGTCGTTACGCAGAGGTTCCCATCAGTAACATGTTCTGTCATGTTTGCAATAAGTACATGTGGGATGGATCTGTAAGTCAATATTTGTTTAAAATAAATTTTAAGTTCAATTAAATTTTAAATTAAAATTTTTTTATATGTTTAACTAAAAAATGTATTTATTTATTTTTTTAAAATTAATGTTATGTACCTAATTACAGTCATTTGAAAATCATCTTAGAGGACGCGCTCATCAATTAATGATGGATAAACTTGATGAGTCTTACAAATTAAAAGTAGAACTGATGAGACATGATTTAAGAGTTGCTGAAGAACAACGTGAACTTAGTCTTACCAATTCGAAACGTCGGGGCAAGAAGGTAATAAAAAACGTTATTGAAAATGTTTTTGTAAATTAAAAGAACGTCTTTTCTTATTTGGTTATTTTTTTAAAGGTTCCAGTTGACTTAAATGTCAGGGAATACTGCACTATGTGCGATTTGAACTTCTACGGCACTTTGTCTAGCCATCGAAAGAGTGAAAAGCATCAACAGTTGAAGACATTCTTACATCCACGATGTTTCCCATGTGCCAAAGAATTCCCATCAAGAATTGAATATGATGAACATTGCCTCACACCAGCACACATGAAAAATGCTGTTCAAAATGAGGAACAAAGGAAAAACAAGAAGAAAGGTAATTTTAGTTAATAATTTAAACAAATAAACAGTTTTAATCACAATTGAACAAAAACTAAAATTTCTTCAATAATTTTTAGACAAACTTGGAAAGGGAGAGTCTGAAATCAGGAGTGCAGAAGATGAAGAAAAAGATGTGGGTATTGACAATAAGAGTGATAAATTGGACGATTCTACAACTGATAATTCAGACTACATCACTGAAATTCCAGAAGAAGGAATTGAATCCAAATTGAAAGTTCCCTCTTACAAACATTGTCGCACTAACCAATTGGCTGTTGGTAAATCTTTAGTTAAAGAAACTACTGGTTTTCATTGTGAAAAATGCCGAAGATTCATGCTTACTGAAGAGGATCTCACTGCCCATCTTCGCAGTATCACTCATTATCGCAGTTTCATTCAGGAAATAAAAACTTTACAAGCTGCTGCGGAAGCAGCTAAAAAAGAGGAAGAAAAAAAAGAGGTATATTTTTTTAAATATAATTAATTTATTTTGGTGTATGTACGTATTAATTTATATTTCGTTCAAATGTATTAAAAAATAAATATTTATTTTTTTAGAGTGAAGAACAAAGTCAGGATAATGATGAACCAGACGCAAAGCGTGCGAAAATGGATGATTCTCAAGATGAGTCAACTGCGAATGAAGCAGGAGAAAAGAATAATGAAAATGAAGAAGACAAATACGATCCTGCTGAAGCAAATGAAACGGATGAAGATAATGTTGAAAATGAGAATCCGGAGCAAGGTGCAGACGAATCGACGGAAATATCACTGAATGAAGCTGATGGAATTCTAGATGACACTAATGAGAATGAGAATGAGAATGAGAATGAAAATGAAAATGAGAATGAGAATGAGAATGAAACTGAAAACGAGAATCAAACTCCAGTTAAGGAGAAAGTCGAGACACCGCAAAAAACCCCACAAACCACTCCAGCGCGTAATGCCACCACACCTCGCGGAAATTTTAATCAACGGGGCTCTCGAGGAAATCGTGCCCGAAGATCTCGCCGATAAAAGCTTTACGAATTTTACTTTAAGCAAGATGTACGTCAATTCCAAAAATTATACTTATTAAAAAGTATGTTATGATATTTGTTTTATAACAAGTAAAAGAATAGTGTCGTTTTAAACTTATAAACGGGGAGGAGAGTATGAACATAAATTGCGAATGCTAATGAATTTTATTATTGACACTTCAAATCAAATTTGTACATTGCACTACACTTTATTTATAACTTAATTATTAGTTATTTTCTGTTTATGTAATGTACGATTTGAAGTCAATATCAATGACTAATCAATGACTAAACATTAGATTAAGCGCATTGCAATTGTAATTAACATAAGATTTATGTTCTAATTATGCATTGTAAAGTGTAATTGTAGAATTTTCATTCCAGTAAGATACACATATTTCTGTAAACATCATTTAAAAAAAAGTAAATAAAACTGTATGTGTCAAAATTTTTATTTAAAATTTTTGTACAAAAAATAATAATTATCCACATTAATCCATTGATAAATGAGTAGCTAAAAATTCATCAACTGAATCTGTATCCCACTTATGAATATCGAGTACATCTTCCAATTTATTTTCTTCATCATACAATTTAATTATTGGATCTAATCCTCTCACAAATCTTACTTGTAAATTCTTATATTTATTTGGTCGATCACTCTTGATAAATGCTAAAAAAAAATAATTATTTTTAATGTAGTAATAAGAAAATATTCAAATACTAAAATTGAACTTAAGTTAACTTATAGGAATACTAAACAGACTAATTTTAGATATTTTACCTTGAATTTGAGGATATGCTCCAAATTTACAAGTACATACTTCTAGTACTGCTTTTGGATAACGTTTTGAACTAGAATTATCGTCACTTTCGTCTTGCAAACAGCATTCTTTACATTTATCGCTGAAAATGATTTTTCATAAAAATTTATGATACAAAAAATTCCCATTGAAAATATGACTTTAAAACTTACAATACTTCATTTAACTCAAATCTTTTGAACTTTTCACATGTAGAACATAGTAAATTTGCCTTATTGTATCCAAGACTCTTGCAGTCCTCTGCAGTGAATTCGGATAAGCTAACATCGGTCTGAAAATGTAACATATAGTTTTATTAGCTTACTTTTAGTTTATTTTAAAATAAAAACCGTATACATATTGTAATTGTAGAAAGTTCATTATGTAGTTAATATTCTTTAAAATTACAGATTAATAAAATTCTTAAATATATGTACCACTAAAAATAGTAAAAATATTCTTAACAATAATGACAGATTAGTCATTTTATGAAATTTTTCATATAGTTGCAATATAACACGTTGCGAATTCACTTGAAAGCTCGTTGATGACTTAAAATCTTTCACTGTCGTAACTCGTAGGTTAAGATATTTGTTTACCGCATCAGCATCATCAGCGGGGGTGGAATGGTGGATTGGTGGATCCACGCGGGATAAACTTGGCAGTCAGTAATTGGCGTCTTTATGTTTTATACTTTAAGTAATGTAATGTAGGGTAAATTACATGCATATTTAGTAATTGCAGTCTACATCTCTGGTAATTGGTTTTAAATATTTTTTAAATATACTTCTTGTGTAAGTTACACAAAATGAATAAACAATAAGTGTAAATGTTAATTGACGGAAACAGAAAACAATTTTACGAAGTGTAAATTCATCTAAAAAATAAATGATTAAATATTATATTATTCACATTATTAAATTACTAAATTACATTTTTTGAATTATTGTAGTTGTTGTACAACTATTTAAATAATCGATTCAAAAAGAATTTCGTGAACGATATGTAAATCTATATTATAGGTATAAGTATTTTTTTTACGGCGGTAATTTTAACTTTGGAGTACAATTCTAGTGGGTTACTTTGAACCTTAACTATAATGTAACGACACTGTTTACACTTGCACTTGGCTTTTTTAAAAAACTAACTGGGGTCACCTTATAATTGTTAAAATAAACACACATTATAAAAGAATTTTGAGCCATTTAAATTTTGTTGCGACTTAAAGGTCACTATACTGCACTTATTATTGTGGAAATTATAGAATTTCGATTTTAACAAAAAAAAAAGACACAGCGTCATTTGAATAAACCTAGTCCTTTTCGGTAACAACGAAAAAAAAAATACATAAAATAAAATAACATTGTCCATTAATCATCAACAAAATTTAGAAAAACTCACCTAATTAAAACTGATATAAACCTGCAACCATCATCATAGACCCTAACAAACATAAAACTTTTCTTTTACTGTTTTTATGAATATCTGCATCGATCATAAACTTTAGATAATATAACAATATGTAAATGTAAGCGCAATTTTTAGAACAATTGTATGAATTAATTATAAGTATTCATGTTATGTATTTTTCTATGTGGCTGTATGGTATGACACTATATTGTTTATGCCAATAAAAATTTATTATATTAATTACAATATAAACTTAATACGACGAACCAATTCTTGAGCGAATATGAGTTGACTGGTGGAAACTTCACTTGAGCGTCCAATACCCGTCGATTATCGCCCGTACTGGTTCCGCCGCGAAAATCCGCGCGTAAACGGAGCACACGTGTATTATAGTATTTATAGTGCATAGTCCGCAACCGCGACACATATATCCGTTATATACGTATACGCAATGTACGCCTACCGCGCCAAGCGCTCCGATGACCGATTTGAATCCAAATATATAAAGTAAGTATATATCGAGGCGCTACCGCGCCTCCTGATAAATTCGCAAAATTGCGATAAGTGCTGCAGCTGCAGACTGGAGATATAAACGCAGCTCCCCCCACTCCCGGCGGCGTGCGCTTATACCCACACTACACTGCCCAGTGCACCGCGCACACAGACGCCGCTGGCCGAGGTCGCCGCCATCTTGGCGCGCAGGCACATATCTAGTTCGGACGCATGTCCCGTGCGACCATCAGTCGGAGTTGGGCCATCGCGCGGGGTCTGTGTGTGCGTGTCGCGTCCCCGACGTTCCGTCGTGTGTTTTCGCCGATCGCACGCCGAGCTTCCTGGCCGCTTGGGCCCGTGCCGAGAGTCCCGAGGCCGGCGCGTCGGCCGAGGTGCCAGGGTGCGCGCTCGGCTCGCAATGAGGCGCGCCCCGGGGCCCTTGCACCGCAGTACCGACGACCTAACCTCGACGCCCCCAGGGCCCGTGCGCCGCGGCAGCTCCCGGGGGACGTAAACACAGCGCGCGCCGCGGTCAGCGGAGCCCGGCTCGACGACAGTTGCGACGAGGGACGCCGAGATGGGGGACTCGGACGAGGACAACGAGAAGGAGCTCGAGGCGGAGATGAGCCTCGCTGGCTTTATGTTCGGCAACATCGACGAGAATGGCCAGCTCGAGGACGACATACTCGACTCCAATGCAAAGCAGCATCTGGCCTCGCTGTGCCAGCTTGGCCTGGGCTCCCTCCTCCAAGAGATGATGTCCGAGGAGACGGACAGCAAGAAAGCAGAGGAGTCACAGGTCAAGAAGGGAAACGGAGCCCAGAATCCCATTGAGAACGGTGAGGCTACTCCAAAGGAGAAGGAAGATATCGATTATCTTGTCAAGGATCCCACCGCTCTTGACTTTTCTGACATCAACGAGCTGGCAGAGGACTGCGTAGAAGGTGAGTTTATTTTTGAGCGCAGAGAGAAGAATCAAGAGGATGGTGTTTTAAGGGATTTACTTTTTTTTTTAGAAACTTCCACTGATGTCAAAAGAGAAAAGGAAACTGGATACGATGCGGATGATGAGGAAATTGAACACAAGTTGGATGCACAGTTGATGCCTCCTCCGCCTGTTCCTGAAGAGAAGGATAATCTGACACCAGAGGAGGCAGAAGCTGCCTTAAAAAGAAAACTGGAGACACCCCTTGCGTCTATGTTGCCATCTAAGTATGCCAATGTAGATGTAACTGAGATTTTCCCTGATTTTCGCCCCAACAAAGTTCTTAGGTTTTCAAAACTTTTTGGTCCTGGAAAGCCAAGTAGTTTACCACAAATATGGAGGGGTGTTAAGAAAAGACGTAAAAGAAAACGGCAACAGGATATAAAAGATTCAGATTCTGGGTCGGATCAAGAGAACAGAAAACCAAAATTCAAGGTATTTTTCACTGCATTTTCTATACTGTAGTGAAACACATGGATGTTCATTGAATTACTTAATTTTAGGGTTGGATAATGAATTATGGTTCTGATCCCACACCAGAACAAATATGTGAAGATGATGAAGAAAAGTTGTTAATGCCTGTTAAAGATAATGAACAAGTAGGTAAGGCTGGAGAAACAGGAGAAAATGGTGATATGGGCCCAAAAGTGGCCGATTGGCGATTTGGACCAGCCCAGATATGGTATGATATTCTAGAAGTACCTGAAACAGGAGATGGATTTAATTATGGCTTTAAAATAGCTGATAAGGTATTTGAGAATTTCAATTTTATTAGTTTCTCTTCAGCGTATTATATGAATTGCTTTAAATATTAATAACGGTTGCAGGTTGAAGAAGAAAATAAACCAAATATGGAAGATTCTGCAGATGATGCTTTTTTAATGGTTTCCCAATTACATTGGGAAGATGAAGTTATATGGAATGGTGATGATATAAAACACAAAGTAAGTGGAGTATTAGTTAAATCCACAATTTTTAAAGAAAACTCTTCATTGGTTAAAATGATTCCAAAATTACATTAATGTTCTTTTTTAGGCAAGGCACAAATTAAATACTAAAAATAAAAATAATGCTGCGGGATGGGTACCTTCAAGTGATAACAGAACTGCACAATCAGCGTTCAGTCAACCTGGCAAAGGTGTACCTGTTCCAGTTGCACCTAATGTTAGACTAGCTACCTCACAAATTTCAACACCTTCACATATGCAATCTCAGAAAAACAAAACGTAAGTATCTATACACATACATGTATCTGTATAACTCAAAATAAATTGAAGTTAATGTTTTTTAACAATTATTTTCAATCAATCACAGATCCAGTGGGAAGGGACAGCAGGCCTCGGATCACGATGATACATGGTACTCAATATTTCCAGTGGAGAATGAGGAATTGGTATACGGTTTATGGGAGGAAGAGATCATTTGGGATGCCGAGCGTATGAAAAAAATACCGAAACCAAAGATCCTCACGTTAGACCCGAACGATGAGAACATCATACTCGGTATTCCCGACGACATCGATCCTGCCCTGCTTCACAAGGACAATGGACCTCAGCCGAAGGTTAAGATACCGCATCCTCACGTAAAGAAAAGTAAACTTTTACTTGGCAAGGCTGGTGTCATAAACGTTTTAGAAGAGGACGCGCCACCGCCTCCACCCAAATCGCCCGATAGGGATCCGTTCAATATTTCCAACGACACGTTAGTTGTTTTTCTTTTTATGCAACATCATCATTTCACTTCGAAGAAGTCTTAGATCAATTGATAGATTAAAAAATCACTATTTACAGTTACTATTTGCCGAGGTCATCGGAAACGACGTTAAGGCTGAAGGTTGGCGGTGGAAACTTGATTCAGCACAGTACCCCCGTAGTGGAGTTGCGCGCTCCATTCGTTCAAACTCACATGGGTCAAATGCGATTAAGGAATTTCCACAGGCCACCACTGAAACGATACAGCTACGGTCCTCTAGCCCATCCGGGTCCTCACGGAGTCTTACCTCTAGTGAAGCATATCAAGAAAAAGGCGAAGGTAAAAAAATTGCACTTACAAATACGAAAAAGAACTTTATTCAATCGATTACAAACATTTAACATTTGTATTTTCGTATTCATCAATAAAAAAATATCCGATAATTTTAGATGCGAGAGCAAGAACGAATAGCCTCAGGTGGCGGCGATGTGTTCTTTATGCGCACGGCCGAGGATCTTACCGGTAGAGATGGTGAATTGGTGCTTATCGAATTTTCGGAGGAGCATCCACCGCTGATGAACCAAGTTGGTATGTGCTCGAAGGTAAAGAATTACTACAAACGCAAAGCTGGCAAAGACGCGGGACCACCCACGTACAAGTACGGTGAAACGGCATACGCACACACAAGTCCATTCCTCGGAATTCTCACACCTGGGCAAAGCATACAGGCTGTTGAGAATAACATGTATCGGGCGCCGATTTACGAGCACAAGGTCCCTTCGTCAGACTTCTTGGTCATTCGATCTAGGCATGTATTCAAAAGTTTAATTAATTATTGGACGATTTTTATTATCTATTAGAATTAGAATTAGAGGACTAATTTGTATTTACGTTCGATTACAGGCAGCAGTATTACATTCGAGAGGTGGATGCTCTCTTCGTAGCAGGACAGGAATGTCCACTGTACGAAGTACCTGGACCCAACTCCAAGAGAGCGAACAACTTTGTCAGGGATTTTCTTCAAGTTTTTATATACAGGCTATTCTGGAAATCGCGCGATACGCCACGCAGAATAAAAATGGATGACATTAAGAAAGCTTTCCCTTCACACAGTGAGAGCAGTATTAGAAAGCGTCTGAAGCTCTGTGCGGATTTCAAGAGAACCGGTAAATACTCATTTTATGAAATTAATCTCTCAATGAATTTATTTGTGCATTTATTAAAGAAATGTTTTAACAATTGCCGCGATATCTTACAGGTATGGATTCAAACTGGTGGGTGATAAAGCCAGACTTCCGACTGCCGACGGAGGAAGAAATTCGGGCAATGGTATCACCAGAACAGTGTTGCTCTTACTTCAGCATGATAGCGGCAGAGCAGAGGTTGAAGGATGCCGGATACGGTGAGAAGTTCCTATTTACTCCGCAAGACGACGACGATGAAGAAATGCAGCTGAAGATGGATGACGAAGTCAAGGTCGCACCCTGGAACACGACGCGAGCTTATATACAGGCGATGAAGGGCAAGTGCTTGCTGCAGCTCGCAGGTCCGGCCGATCCGACCGGCTGCGGCGAAGGCTTCTCGTACGTCCGCGTACCGAACAAACCTACTATTAGTAAGGTATGTCAAAATAGTTCACATCTGTTTTATGTTAAAAAAAAATGAAGAATTGATTTAATTAACGAAAATATTTAACACTGAACAGGAAGAGCAAGAAGCCCAACCGAAGCGTACGGTCACAGGTACGGATGCCGATTTGCGTCGACTTTCCTTGAACAATGCGAAGGCGCTGCTGCGAAAGTTTGGCGTTCCCGAGGAAGATATTAAGAAGCTGTCTCGATGGGAAGTTATCGATGTAGTGCGAACGCTGTCTACGGAAAAAGCGAAGGCCGGCGAGGAAGGTATGACCAAGTTCTCGCGAGGCAACCGTTTCTCGATAGCCGAGCACCAGGAGCGCTATAAGGAAGAGTGTCAGCGTATCTTCGACCTACAGAACCGCGTGTTATCGTCCGGTGAAGTGCTCAGTACGGATGAAGGGGAGAGTTCCGATGAGGATAGCTCCGACATCGAAGAGATGGGCAAGAACATTGAAAACATGCTCAGCAACAAAAAGACGAGCACTCAACTCAGCCTCGAACGAGAGGAGCAGCAGAGGCACGAACTCAGGAAGATGCTTATGAATGATACACCAGGTACTTATCTTTCGAGTTTAATGAAGAGTCTTTTAAATTATCTTTGATTTTATTTTTAGTTTAGCTTTTCCTGAGATTTAATTAAGGGGGACATGCACCTAAAAAGTGTTTTTTCTAAAATGAACTGCAATACAAAAAACACAATAATTAATATAATTTCAATTTTATATTATAATAGTATATTCATTTGTGGATAAAATTATTAAAAAAAAAGGCTTTGGCAAAATTTACAGGCTCAACAGGTGCATCAATTTGGATGGGGTTTGGCTTAAAAATTGTTATCATATAATTGTGTTAGTTCAAAAACTGCAAAAAATGAAAAATTGATGATTTTAAAGTAGTTTTTTAACTAATACAATTATACAATAAAAAATTTTAAGTGAAACCCCATCAAAATTGATGGACCCATTGAGCCTGTGTCGCCAAAACTTTTTTTTTTTTTTTTTTTTTAAAGTAATGTAACTCAAGATAAAATGAGTCTAGAGACTCCTATCTCTGCTCATTTTATCAACAAATGAATATACTATTGTAATATAAAATTAAAATGATATTAACTATTATAATTTTTGTATTACAGTTCAATTGAGAAAAAAAACTTATGTGTATAACCCCCTTAATAACTAGATATGTCTTCTAAAACCCTCATAATTTTACCCGCAGGTAATCAAGATGAGAAGAAAATGAAAGATAAAAAGAAGGACGACGACGACGAGAATTCTAGCTCGAACTTTAACGCGCAACCCGGTCGCGTTTTGAAAATTCACCGGACGTTCCGCAACCCCGAGGGCAAAGAGTTCACGCGAGTGGAGACCGTGCGGAAGCCAGCGGTGATCGACACGTACATCAAGATCCGCAACTCGAAGGACGACAGCTTCATCAAGCAGTTCGCGACGCTGGACGAGGCGCAGAAGGAGGAGATGAAGAGGGAGAAGCGCCGCATCCAGGAGCAGCTGAGGCGCATCAAGCGCAACCAAGAGCGCGAGCGCATGATGACGGGCGGCATGTCGACACCGGGCAACGGACACCACCTCGGCTTCGACAAGTCCTCGAACTTCGGCGGACCCAACAACGGCAGCCTGTCGAACTCCGGAAATCACCACAACCACCAGCACTTCCCGTCGCAGAGCCTCTTCGACCGAAGCGGAGCGTCGACCCCCGTCTCTACCATCTCCGGCCCCTCCGCACTAAGTAATTTCCCGTCCTCGAGCTTGCAACAGCTCAATTCCTCTATTAGTACTCCAAATCATCACAGGCCTCATGGCAAATCTGAGTCTCTTTCGACTTCTCCATCTAAACGTAAAAAATCCAAATTGAAACCAGATCTCAAGCTGAAGTGCGGCGCCTGCGGTAACGTCGGCCACATGAGGACCAACAAAGCCTGTCCGTTGTACCAGAGCAGCATGGCCAACGCCGCGCCGATGAACGTCGCAATGACCGAGGAGCAAGAGGAGGAGATCGAGAAGCAGCTCTACACCGAGGATCAGGATCTCGTCAACGTCGATGGAACGAAGGTCAAGCTGTCGTCGAAATTAATCAAGGTAGATTTCTTCTTAGAAAATTTCTGTAAACGAAGGATAAAAAGTGGATGTATGAAAACAATTGCTCATGATAACATTTTTTTTTTTTAGCACGCGGAGGAGATGAAGCGACGAACGCTGTTGCTGAAGGTGCCTAAGGATGCGGTATCGTCGAGAAAACGGAAACGCGGAGGCGAAGACTCGTGCGACTATCTCAAGCGTTACCAGAGGCCCGCGGGAGCGAACCGCAGGCGCACTGATCCTGTCGTGGTCCTCTCCACTATCCTCGAGAACATTTTGGGCGACATGAGAGACCTGCCGGACGTTCAGCCTTTCCTCTTCCCTGTCAATGCCAAGGTTTGTCCACTTATCCTCGCACGTTGATATAAATTCAAAGAAATTTAGCATTTCAAGGAATGTTTTTAGTACTGTTTTCCTTGTATCTTTATGTAAATCATTAATTTTGTACAGTTGGTGCCTGACTACCCCCGTATCATAAACCGGCCGATGGACCTGCAGACGATTCGGGAAAATCTGCGGCAGAAGAAGTACCAGAATCGCGAAGAGTTCCTGGCGGACGTCTGCCAGATCAAGGAAAACAGTTCGCTGTACAATGGTCCGAAGAACCCGCTGACGGAAGCGGCGCAGCGTATGCTCGATTTCTGTGTCAACCAAATTGCCGAAAAGGAGGATCGGCTGATGAGGCTCGAGAAGGCGATCAACCCGCTCCTGGACGACAACGATCAGGTTGCCCTCACCTACATCCTCAACACAGTTGTTAATGAGCGACTGAAAAATATGCAGGAGGCCACGCAGTTCCTCAAGCCTGTCAATAAAAAAGTCATCAAGGACTATTATAACATCGTCAAGAAGCCGATGGATCTCGAAACCGTTGGCAAGAAGGTTGATGGTAAGTTTTCTTATATTTTATGGTTTTGCAAAGTATTCAATTATATTTAGTATAATATATTTTACAATTAATATAATGTATGTACCACTTTCACTGCGTGCATTTAAAGTATTGAACTAATTTATTAAATTCTTGTAGCTCACAAGTACCATAATCGCTGGGAGTTCCTGAAGGACATTCAGTTGATTTTGGACAATTGTGTTACATACAACGGAGAGAAATCGCCGTTGACCGGAAAGGCCGAGACTCTGTTCAAGACGGCAAAAGACATTCTGAATGAATTCGACGAACACTTGACCAATCTGGAGAGGAACATCACGCAAACGCAGCAACGAGCGATGGAGCAGGCGGACATCGATGGCTCTTGGATGGGTGAGGGTATGGACGAAGAAAATTATACGATCGTCGAACCCGAATTCAGAGGAGTGAGTAGCGAAATAATCAAGTCAACATTTGTAAATTTTAACTGTTTGTATTTAAATGCAATCTATTATAACTTGCCATTTTCTTTGTTTGCAGAGTCAAACGAGTTCTCCCGACCACATGTTCGGAAAGTCCAACATGGATGATTACGATTTCGTGGATGTTGAAGGCGATGTGGAGCGTGACTTGGATGGCAGGCCTTTGGATAAGATTAAAAAGGATGTTCTTGAAGAAGGTAATTTTTTATTTTTAAATTTCAACCTATTAATAATTATCCAATGAATAGACAATTAATTTAGTTAGTTATTAATCACTTTATTTACTCTTTGCCTTAGAAAAGAATTCCTAATGATTTTCATATTCAATTTCAGACTTACAATTTTCGAGCGAAGATGAATTTGACGAGGTGCCTTTTGGAGTTGACGATGCATTTGAATCGCAAGAATTGAAGCCACTCGTACCGGTTGAAGTGAGGCCCGACGAACTGCCCGCGGACGATGACAGTCAACAAGTGGCTGAAGCCATGATTCAGCTTGGAAATGCTGGATCATATCTGGGAGAACAGCCCGTAGCAGTTCATAACGGTAAGAAATCCTATATTCAGTACTTTAAAAAAATATTTCAAGTTTATGTGAAATTGCGTAATCAAAAAGTTATTACCATTGTAGAAGCTTAATTAAATAATTTTTTTTAATTGCAGAAGAAAGTGTTGATTCAAATTACGATCCATCGGATACCTTCTTCACGGGCTTGACGGCTAGAAAAGATGACGGAGAAAGTAAGATTCAAGACGATTTGGCTGTGTCTGAAAGTGACGAAGAGGAACAAAAAATTGAAGTGAAAAATGAATTAGAACAGCCTCCGCAAACGACGGAGGAGGAACTGGGAAGTGTCTGGTTCTAAAAATATGTGTCCTTACCAGAAACTTTGCATTGAATCAAAGTGTAAAATAGATAGAAACTAATATAGATATACTTTATATAGTTTCGCATAGTGTATATTTCTCTCGGATTAAGTAATTTCTAAGGAAAAAAAAGTTGTTTCACATCGTTTGTAAATAAAATTTTATATCAGTCCATAAAGATGTATCGGATTTAAGAAAAAAAGGGCATATCTGTATATTTTTCTGAAATTATGTAATACTACTACTTTTTATATGTAGTTTAATTGAATGTACATGATTTAATTTTGTTATAAATCAACATTCATTTATTTAAATACTTGCAGTATAGTTAAATATAAAAGAATTGATTTGTTTATTCAAATTAACTCTATTACACTGCATTTTTATGTACAATTATTTTTTTTTTTTTTTCATCAAAGTATTTCTCTACATTCATTATACATTCAACTAAATTAATGCTTTAAGTTTTTATATACTAATTATCTATAATTCCGTTGCTTTATTTTTGTAATGTAAACCTACATTTATCACTTTCTCGTTTGGTTTCGTGTGCTGTTTGGTCAGTTGATTCGACTGCAATAGTCACCGTTTTGTTTAAGCGAAAACGCTTCCAAAGACCGTAGCGTACTTCCCAGTCGACGGGATAAAGTTCGGGTTTATCCCAGATTACATGATGTACCGCAAAGTTGTCATAATTCGATTGAAGTGGAGGATTCAGATGGGGTGCCCATTGGGCCCGTTTCATCAGAATATGGTTCACATATCGGTAAAGGTCCTTTGCATTATGCAACCAGCACACGAAAGTCAGTACCGAAATTATGGTGGCATGAATGTGGTTGCACACTTCTTTGCCTAATCAAAAATAATTGAAAACTAAGTTATGAATTAAAATTCAAAATTAAAAATCACTGTAAAAATCATTATAAAAAAAAGTAAAACAAAAATTAAATAGACATGAAAATTTAATTGTTATTTGATTTTATAAGTTGGCAAACCAAGTTTTTGTTGTTGTTTTCTGACGGTGTCTTGAAGACTCATCATGAGGCAACACAGGAAAGCTGCAGTAAATCCACAAGGTAATTCAATGGCTAAAAGACATACTGTGCAGTATGTAGTTTCTATATTCAAGCGATATAAACCATGAATGAGAAAACTTTTTGACAAACTGTCAAATATAATTTCTCTATGTTCTTTGAGAAAATCACTATCTTCTTTACTATATCTACCAAGCTTTGAAACTAAATGCATAGATTCAAAAAATACTTTTGGAGTATTGAACAGCATTATGTTTTCTCCTCTATCAATCAAATACTGAAAAACTCGATTTCCTAGCACAGATATAAATCTCATTTTGGATCCGATCATTTGCATTATGAGTATTAAAAGGTCAGAAGTCATAGCATTGACAAAGCTAGTTGCTTGATGCATGTATGCAGCATATTCTAATGTGCTGCCATAATCTACAATTGCATTTTGACTGACATCGGCATTAATAGCCCACGTGCTCATTTGATGAATAATAATAAGAAGGTGATTGCAATGTAAGTGGTGAATGATATTTCTAATGCACAACTCTAAGCTGCCTCTTAAATTTTTAAAGTATTGTTCCTTGATATCTTGAGATTGATCATGAAGACTTGAGTAATAAATACGAAGAAGCCTATGAAGCAACTGTACAGTTTCATCTGTTTCTGGCCATTTGTAGATATCAAGTAATTCATAAAGAACTTTAATAACAGGTTTAACTGCCACTGCATCATAATGTTCAGACAATTCAATATTATTTAATATTTCGCTGCATATAATTGATGGTTTATAACCAGCTTTATTTATAATTATCAATACATCAACACAAACTCTCCTTGTGAGCCAGATTTTATTCCCATGTATTATGTCCTTAATAACAAAGTTCAACACCCTTTCTGATCTATCTTTTGAAAAGATTTTGACCAATTTACCAAAGCAGTCCATTGCACTATTGTATTTTTGTGCAAGTTGCTTATCGGATAACTGAGCCTTGTTAAACTTACTATAGAGCCTCATAACATTTACTGAAAAAGCTAACAAAGTGTTAGTGTTTATGGTTTTTAACTGTGAATTTGAACTGTAGTATATCATGTCCATAATCATTTTAATTTCCTTGTGTTTCTTGGACGGCGCTAGAATTTCTTGCGTTGACCACATTTTATTGAGTGCCTCCATCCTTAGTATTTTATCATTCAGATCTTTATTAGAGAAAAAGGTTTTACTAAGTGGCTTAAAAAAGTTCAACGGCATTTTAAAATGTATATGTAACATTCACTAAGGCTAAATTTTACTTAAATTATTCATAAAAACACAGTAAAAACTTACAACATCAACATCACAAAACAAAACACACGAATAACTTCAAAACAAAAACTTGTTTCATTTGTTAATGAACATCTTGTATATGTTTAAAAAAATTGCAATAGATATCTATGGTACTACACTTATAATACTACTAATTATACCCATATACTTAATTATTATTTGTATAAAATAGGACACAACAAAATTAAAATATAGTGCCTATAAAATAAAAAGAATACTTAAAGTTTACAAAAGCTCAACAAGATTCATTAGGTAACTCTGCAATATCGTAAATGAAAAAAAGCAAAACAAAAAATAATGAAACGTACTGTCACTCCGTCCCCGTAAAGAAAGGAGCAGTCGCATTCAACAAATTACTCACGAGCCAAAGAGTGCCTATAAATTCCAATCGCGTTCATAAAAAAGCTAATCAAAGCGCGGAGCCCGGCAATCAACGAGCCGCCGTGCAAACTCGTTACCGCACAGGCATTCAGGATTCAACGTCGTATATAGTCGGACGTTATTACGGCACTCCTCCGCAAACACCCGCGTATACACGCGCCCGTCATGCCATTCATCTCGTGCCCTGCGCGTAAAAACCGCCAGTTCCCACGTATATCTCTATCCAGCGTATAGCCGTGCGACAGGTGCGTACATCATACACATATACATGTATATATCGTATGTATTTATGTACATATATATACGTTGTAAATACGTATATACACTCGATGCCCATTAATAGTTTTCCGAATTTAAAAAAAAAATGACAACATCGTCTCTTTATATATAGTTTAATAATATTAACAAACAAAAGAACGACGTTATCATTTGTTAGTTATTATTTTGTAAAATATTCGGAAAAATCTTATAGGCATATACTGGGTGTACGTACACAGATGTACTGCGTACACTACATATGCGAAGATACCCACGTTGTACTTGTATATATATTATAATACAGTTATACGGTATCAAAAGAGAAGATGAGGCAACTGACGAGTCTATATAGGCGTATATATATACGGACACAAGTGCGCGCGCACCCACACAGTGTGATCTGATCTGTGTGCCGCGCGCGGCGCGCGTCCTCGTGGGAGAGGCGAAATTTTCGCGTCGGCAGTCGCGCCGGAGCCGAGCGGGAGCATCGATCGCCGCCGCGCCTACGGGGAGGAGACGATGCCCCACTGCACAAGCGGGTTCTGCCGACGGGACAAGGTGAGCCTCGGGAGGTCCTTTGCCTCTGATAGAAGGTACTCTTACCGCGTGCACCTGTTTGTTTACGCGGGTTGGAGAGTGCCTTTTTTTTTTTTTTAAAGAGCCTCATGGGGCACGCGTCGTGTTTGTTTTTCTTGCGCGAGGCCACTTAGCGCACGCTCCGTGTAAGGCGATTTGCTGTCAAATTTGATTAGTGCGAGATGGTAGATGAGAGCCTGGGATGATTGGCATTATGTAACTTGAGTGCTGGAATTGGTGCAGATCACACGTTTCGGATGCTTATAAAGTTGTGATTGTTGCTTGGATACGAGCGCGTTATTTAATCTTTTTTTAGTTCATTTTTTCAGATTTTTTTCTTTTTTTTTTTTTATTCGTGATTCTGAGGAATTGTAGCATGAGTTTTAGATTTATTTATAAGGTTCGTTTTGTTTTTTTGTAGCTGTTGGATGAGGCAGTGCAGTGGAAGGTCCAAGAATGCTGGTAACTCAAGGACAGTGGCACCATGTAGCTAACAGTAGAAAAGATGATGACTTCTTTTATGAATCTTGCTCCTTCTAGACGACGATGGATCATTTTGCTGTCGGTTATCTTGGTACCATGCGTCATTCTAAACTTTGCGTCCACACCGGACGTACGAGACGAGACTACGCTCCAAAACAGTATAGCCGAGCTGCAAGTGAAGCTGGAGCACTTGCACTCGAAATACATAACAAGTCAGGAGGAGATACAGCTTCTCACCTATCAGTTGATTCAACTGACTGAGGGGATGCACTTGCTGCCTGATGTGCAGCTCTTTATCAACAACTCCAATTACAATGTCTCAAATATAAAGTTACCGTCAGTTTATAACTTTCTTCCTCATCTGCTCAACGATCCGAATAGCTTGCATCCAGCTTTTATTCATAGCAAGGGGAGAACAGGTGTAAGCATGGTGTTGGGAATTCCTACAGTTAAAAGAGAAGTGCAAAGTTACTTAATGGCAACATTGAAGAATCTCTTAGATCGCATGAGCCCTTCCGAAACTGCTGATACTCTTATCATTGTTTTCATTGCTGAGGTATATTTTTATTATTATTTTTAAAAAAATACAAAAGATTAATAGTAAAACTTGAATTTTATAACTTTTTATTTATTTTCTAGACTGATGCTGAATATGTAACGTATGTAGCAAAGCAAATCGAAGTTTAGTAAGTATTGAACAATAAAAAATTGATAATTTTTTTTATTAGAATTAATAGATTATATTAACTGTTTTGCACTCTAAAACAAAAAATGGCATTCAAGGTTTGAGTCAGCCTAATGACTCATACATTGCAGTAGAAGTATTAAAAATACATTTTTAATCACACTAAGCTAACTCTAATTTTGATAAATAGTGTAGTGTTTAATATTCATGATTACGTTTGACATGCAGGATATATAATACTTATACACTATAAATTTCAATAGTTTAAAATGAATTGATTAAATTTAAATAATAAAAATTTTAATGAAAATTTATTTATATAATAATTACTAATAAGTATAATTAAAAATTTATTTCTTGTTTTAGTTTTCCAACTGAGTTTGACTCTGGTGTTATAGAAATTATATCTCCTCACCCATCGTATTACCCTGATTTTGCAAAACTACGAGATACTCTGGGAGATAATCATCAGCGTGTAGTATGGAGATCAAAACAAAATTTAGATTTTGCATTCCTCATGTCATATGCCCAAACAAAAGGAACATTTTATGTGCAACTGGAAGATGATATATTAGCAAAGAAAAATTTTATAACTACAATGAAATCTTTTGCTTTGCAAAAAGTTAGTTTGAAAGAAAACTGGGTTGTTCTTGATTTTTGTCAGTTAGGTTTTATTGGTAAATATAAATATTTATCTAAATTTTCTTTTATTTTAAAGTTGAAGAATAAAAATATAATGAGAATATTTTATTTTTTTAAGGAAAACTGTTTAAGTGTGTAGATCTACCATGGTTAGTTCAATTTTTTTTAATGTTTTATAATGATAAGCCTGTAGATTGGCTTTTGGACCACTTGATATCCACAAAAGTATGCAGTCTTGATATGGATAATGTGAGTACACTGTATTATACTTATTTTATGTACATTAAAAAAAGAAATATAATTTAAAATGTATTAACAGAAACGTTGCAAAATGGCTAAAGCTGAGTTGTGGCTTCACTACAAACCGTCACTATTTCAACATGTTGGTACTCATTCTTCTCTAAAAGGAAAAGTACAAAAATTAAAGGTACAATTTATTTATAATTTATTTTAATCACAAGGCTTATAAATAATCTGGTGTACATGTAGTAAACTTACTACATATTATTCACTACTGCATGAATATTGTTTTCTTTTTTCGTGGGTTTACTGTTCAATCTTTTTGAAAAGCTATTACATCTTTACATTTTTCCCTTTAAAAAAATACTTCAACATCTTTCATTAACATCTTTAATTAAGATTTTTGGAATAATTTAATCTCCTGCATATTCCAAAGTCTTTATACTTGTATAAGGTATTATTATCCTTTTTACATAATTGGCATTTTTCCTCTTCTTTAATTCAATATTAATTGTTCAACTCAAAGTTCCCACATCTACCTCTCGCCATTATTCTCCTATCTTCTCTTTTTATACCTCCCTTTAATTTTACCAAACTTCCTTCTCCTTTATTATTATTATTATTAGTATTATTATTATTATTATTATTATTATTATTTATTTATTTTTATATTTCTACGGGCATTACATAAAAATTTTATAAAAGAAGCAAACCAACAAAATACAATACATAAACCAACACAAAAGATTGCATAGTTTTTCTTTATTTATTTATTTATTTATTTTTATATTTCTATGGGCATTACATAAAATTTTTATAAAAGAAACAAACCAACAAAATACAATGCATAAACCAACACAAAAGATCGCATAATTTTTCTTTATTTATTATTATTATTTTTTATTTTTATATTTCTACGGGCATTACATACAAATTTTATAAAAGAAACAAACCAAAAAAATACAATGCATAAACCAACAGAAAAGATCGCATAGTTTTTCTTTATTTCTATTGTTCTTGTTTATTTGGTCGTCAATATTTATCAGCCTTTTGTGCATCTCTTCTTAAAAAAAGATATTGCATATTTTTTTAATTTAATATTTACAATTTAATGATTTTTAGGATAAGCAATTCGGCAAAATAACATTATATTATGGACATCAAAATCCTCAAGCTGTTGTTGAATCTCAAATCAAACCTTACAAACAGTTTACGCTTCACAGAGCTTACAAAGGAGAATCGTTCTTTTGGGGGCTATTGCCACAACCCGGAGATCATCTTAGATTTAAATTTTCTCATCCTATTTTTATAAAGAAGTAATTAAACTTTTATAATTTTTTTCTTTTATTCAATACACTTCCGTTTGTTAATGTTCTACCTTGTTTTTTAGATATTTATTTAGAAGTGGAAATGCTGAGCATCCTTCTGATAAATTTTATAATACCACTGTTGAGGTTTTACCACAAGTAAGGAATTTTATTAACAGAAATCATAATAATGTTACAGAAGATGGTTACATTATTATAGGTAAATTTTATACTTAAAATTATAAATAGTTAAATAGTGCTCAAATAATTATAATGATAATCTAACTATTTTTTTCGAACACTAAGGTAAATTTGATTCTCTGGGGATTGCTCGAGGTACTGTGGATAGAAAATTAGGCAAAATTACGGTGCTTCGCCTGACTGTACACAGTGAAAGTGACAACTGGGCGATTTTATCTGAAGTAAGTTACATCTTAATAAAAAAAAACCAATGTTCGATACTTTAATGAAAGTAATAATTTATTTTTTTCTCTATTTTATAGATTCATATAGAAGAAGATTTTAACAGCTGACGAAAGTCAAAGCGTCAACGCTCCTATCGTGCATAAAGGGGGTTACACCACTTTGGACGTTTCAAAAAATTGATTTTTCTTTTTTTGTTTTAAAATAGTCCTTACATATACTAAAATGATGTGTCGCTAGTTCCAATTCGACAGCGAAAGTAAAATGCGAATCTCGAACTGCATAAGTTTTTACTTATACAAGCGCGTCTTAACGCGGTACCGTACCGAAAACTTTAAATGCGTTTTACCAACTTTTTCTGAAAATTTCGAGTAAACTGCCAAACCGTAAAAATCAAAAAAATTAAAAATAACTTTTCAACTAATAATTTTAGTTTGTTACAATAAAAATTCTTTTAAAAAGTTAATTTTTTAACGGGGCAAAATAGTGTAACCACTGAAGAGTGTGTCTCTTAGAAGATTTGCTGTTGCATGGTATTTTCTTCATCTGTATATAAATCCAATCATATTATTTATCGTGCCTTCTTGTGAAAGCCATCTTACCTTGGATAAGCCTTTGCTTGAGATGTAAGAGTCCTTATAATGTGCATACTCCAATGGTGACGTCTTTGCTCTATCGTGCAATCTGATTGTCGGTCTGCAGTGTGTACTGTCCTTCTATCTTATTTATTTTTTATGAAAAGAAAGTTATATTCAAAGCCCAGTGTTAATTAAGGCAGTGGGAACAATATACAATTGGTCGAAAACTTTGTCCAGTTGTCACTTAAATTATGTGATACAAGAGAGGAATTTATGGTCTATTTAGAAAATAAGCAAGTAGGTTAATATGCCTCTGCACCTATATGCTTTATTTAATGTTTTGTAAAACATGATTGATTAAAAAATAAATGTAATAAAAATATTTGTCAAAAATTCCTTGTCTTATTTCAACATATTTTGTTTCTTAATAAAAATAATTTAGATTTTAAATAAATCGTTTAAGTATTTTATACTTGCAAGATACTTAAACAATGGAGTTCCCTCATACTTACGTCAATGTAAACAATAACAAATAGCAGACTGCAAAATTTCTGCCTTTCAAGCGTAAACAGCTAATTATGAATTGACTTGCGTATCTTCTAAAGTAGTATACCTATATATATACCTACGTTTTTTACTTAAATGTAGTATTATCTATATATAGTACTATTATCTATATATAGTGCCGAACAGCTGATTTTGCGCACTGGGTAGAATGAGGGGACTGCAGTAAAGCGGTGCAGTGGCGGTATCGCCGGTAAAATGTTGGGATCATTTTATTCGATCGCTTGAATCGTCGCATCACTTGCGCAGAAACGTAGAATTCAGCTATAATAACTAAATTCAAACAAACGATGCCGAAAATTAAACTAAGTCTCGTATCTCTCGCGGCTATATTTTTCCTGACGATTTTTTGTGTTCATTACTTTTCGTCGCAGCGCTGCGCCAATGAAAGCATAAACAAGCAGCGTTTTCGACTTATCGTGATTGTGTTGAGCGCACCCGAAAATGCAGAGCAAAGGGACACCATCCGCAAGACTTGGCTGTCGCAGAGACAAAGCGAAGTGAAGAGTCTCTTCCCTGTTGGCATGGTGAGTCTGAGGCCGGATCAGAAGCTGACCATTGAATCGGAGAGTCAGAAGCACAATGACTTGCTACTGCTGCCAAAGTTGCATGACTCCTACGGAACCATAACTAAAAAAGTACTGCAGTCGTTTACTCATGTGTACGAGAACTATGACTTTGACTTTCTGTTGAAGTGTGACGATGATAGCTATGCAATGGTGGAACAGATTTTGAAGGAATTGAACAGATGGCAGAATAAAGGAACAAAAAAGGAGCTTTATTGGGGCTACTTCAATGGCAGAGCCAGAGTTAAAAGAAGCGGTCCTTGGAGGGAACTTGACTGGATTCTCTGTGATTATTATCTTCCTTATGCTTTGGGAGGTGGATATGTACTGTCTTATAATCTGGTGAAATTCATAGCTGAGAATGCAAATATTTTAAAGTAATTATATTTTTATGCAGACATAATTTATTTAGCTCTATTTTGTAGATTATAGGCTTTCAATGTCTAAATTTTTTTCAGACTCCAGAATTCAGAAGATGTTTCAGTTGGACTATGGGTATCACCAATAGCAAATATCGAGAGAAAACATGATTCACGTTTTGACACTGAATATCGTTCTCGAGGTTGTTCCAATCAATATATTGTAACTCACAAACAAAGTGTTCAAGATATGAAAAAAATGCATGAACATTTTGCTAGAAATGGAAATATTTGCGAACAAGAAGTAAGCAACTATTTAGGCTATCAGTATAATTGGACAGTTCCACCTAGTCAGTGTTGTGATAGAAGACCTGGAATCCTATAAATATTTTTTTATATCTTCCATAGCTAATTCCATGCACAATTACAGTATTATGAAATACTATAACTAAGCTTTCTTCTCTTGAAATATTCACTTTAGCAGTGTTGAAAGCATGCTGTTGCACCTAAGGTGTAAATATCTTAATGCATTTGATAATTTTAAGTATTTAACTTTTTTATTAATTTAAAAAGTAACAAATGTAACGGTTGTGACATTTGCTTAGTCTTTAGAAAAAGCCTAAGTAACTTATCAACAAATGTATCGAGTATCCAATTACAAATCTAACAATAATATATTACAATTGTAAAAGATTTTAGCACAAATTTCAACACTGCTATAGATATAAATTTTCATTCATCATTATACAAAGATTGTGCCTAAGTGTGCCATAAATATTTTGTAAATATCATTTGTACATATACATACTTTATATAATAGGATTGTATTAAAAAATTGCCTTATTGCAAAATCAAATATATTTATTAATTATAATATATTAATAACTACAGCGTATTGATTTATATTATCTATTTCAACAGTATAAGAGCCTTGTCATTTTATAATGAATAATGTTTGATTTTATGAGTAACAAAAGAAGCATTTAAAATGCACGAATTTTCCGTATCAATACATTATTAATTATTATTACAACTTCACTGTACAATTCCATAAATTAACTTTACAAGATCATAAAATATAAAACATTTAAAAATTTAAAAGTAATGACAATTACATTTCATTAGGCTAAGAAACAGTCTAGCATGACATTTTCAAACTGGCCCATAAAATATATGAAAAAGACAACAAAAGGAGTCTTCAATAATGCGACTGAAAACTATAAAATGATTTTCTTCTCAATAGAGATCAATATAAATGAGAGGAGAGTGGCCAGTTTCAAAATATCTTACCTTTTAATAGTCTAATCACTGTACTTCCTTTCTGTAATTGATTTATCTAACGATTTAGAGCAATACTTTCTGTGTTCAAAGAACGAAGAATGTCAATGATCACGACGAGCGTTAATGATCGTCATAGTTTCGCAGGACGGTCTTTACTCTCATTATACACGTTTCATGGCAATCACTTTTTATTTCTTCTTGCGATCTTGAGTACACTTTGGACAAAACCATTTTCCCTTCGGCTTTATCGTCAGTCCAACACATGCAAAATGGAACCACTCAATACCACACTGAAAGTACAAAGCATTTTCTTAATTATTTAAAGAAACAAAAAAATGTAATGATTGATGTTTGTAAGTTATAAGTAAAAAAATACTTAATATAATAGTACTGCCTTAGTATACTTACATCAGGATTATCACAACCAATCATTTCTCCATAAGATACTTGATTGCATATACAATATGTAGGCTCATTTGGATCAACAGGCATATCTAAAACATCAGCTGTAGCAACATGGCTAAGTGTATTAGAGTCTCCTTGAGATCCACTGCCTGTTGTACCAGTGACTGCAGCAGACGTGACAGAACCACCTTTCTTCTGTTTTTTCCTTGGTCCTTTAGTTTCGTCTTCACTACTTGCAGTACCTGACAAAGCAAATTATTTAATTGAATAAAGATATTTATTATATTTAATTAAACACATATTTTATATTAAAAAGAAATTGCTTCTCCAAAATATAGATAAGCATACCTTTCTTACGTTTTTCTTTTTCTTTAAGTTTTTTCCTGCCCTTCTTACTAGCTCCGCTTTCTTCCTGTGCTCTATTACTACTCAAGGCCTTATCTTGAATCTCAGCCTCGAACCTCATGAGATCCGAGTCTAGCCTTCTTATGTGTTTATCTACAAGTTCATAAGTCTGTATCGCCAGCTGTACCTTATCATCACCGTACTCTTTCGCTTTGTTGAACAAGTTTTGTATACGAGTCAATTGTTCATCTTTCTTCTCGTTTGACTCCTTCTTCATATTCTTCAAATAATCGTCAGCTAATTTGTCAATGTCTTTCATCAGCACTTGTGCTCTCGCATCGAGATCCCTCATCAAATTGAAGTTCCTCCTCAATTCAGTAGGAAGATGCTCCAAACCTTCAAAAGGCACAAAAGCACAATTACCTTCCTTTATAAAAAAAACAATAATTAACCTACAAACAAAAAGTGATCCGTCATCTCCGCACAAAATACTAGTCAAACGCTTTAAAAAAAAAAATAAAAATAAAATAAACATACAATTCCCTATATACACAAACAAAAATACACAAACGAACAGTCGTCGGTCATTTCGTCGAGCAACGACATTTCGGAGCAGATCGACAGCCTGTTGTACAGCGGCGCAGTCCCACAGCGGCTAAACGGCGGCTCATCGGCGGAATTCGCGCTCGCAAAAAACGATACGAGAAAAAAAAAGCGGCTAATCGTGAATCACCGTCGCGAATCGGCGTCGACGGCCTTGCCAGCGTCGGATTGTTTACGTTTGCTCGGCTCCCGCCTGGAGGCGACTTACTGTCGAGGTAGTGCTCCAAATAGAAAGCGGTGGTCATTTTCACGGCGTCCTGGGCCGCTCGGCACTGCTCGGATCAATGAAACTCGGGCGACTCTTATCCAGCGGTGAGGCTCGCGCGAGGAGGCAGCATCAGGGCTTTTTTGGCGCGAGGAGGCGGCTAGAGCGAAAAAGGCGAGGGGGGAAAAAAAACGTCAAATCGATCTTTTTCGCATTATGGCGACGGCGAATCCTCTCATCCACGACTGATATGGCGGGCGAGCGCGCGCGCGCAAAGCGGGGTCATCGGCATTTTTCTGTTTACAGCGCCCACGCGCCATCGCTCGCGCTTGGCACTCCGGAGGGCGCGAAAATTTAAACGTGTGGTTTAATTTTATAGTTGGAAGTGTTTTACGGTTTTTTTGTTAATTAAATTGACGGAACGCTATACCTAAATTTGCGAGAAAAACAATGAAACTGGTTTTTTTATACCGACCTGGAATTAGTAATGACTCGAATTCCATTTTTAGCATCGTAGGATTCTTTTGTGTTCATGCTCGATGAAATCTAAATCATATTGAAATAAAAAGCTATTTAATAATTGAAACAGTTTTAAATTTAATTTAAATCTAATGTTTATTTACGCCTAATTCTTTCAAAATGTCTGGAATATTAATTGACTTATTTTAGTTTTGTATTTATCTTATTTACCCTTGTTGTAATTTTAATATATGCATTGCAAATATGCAGGGATTATTCCAGTTAATATTTTTCCTAACATAAAAAATAAAAGTTTGGAATACAATCAAATGCAAGTTTCATGGATATGATTATAATGCATTTAAAGGATGACGAATATAGAAATATCAGAATATGAGTCATTATTTGTAAAGGAATAAAAGTAGTAGCTTTTATTGTCTATAGATGGTTGCTTTTCGATTACATTTTTCACTCTATCACGATTTATTATTTTTTTTCTATTTATTAAAAGAAATAGAATACATTATGTCTCGGTAATTCTGTCTCACTATAAGCCGTTAATAAAAGCTCGGTATGATTCATGCACATAAGAATCGTGCACATATTAGTTTGTGCACAGTTTAACGTTGTAAATATATCTATAAACTG
>JAWWEN010000001.1:9561196-9586558 GCA_035582955.1 Sycophila texana | reverse complement strand
TTTAAGTAATTCTATAAATTAGTTACGTTTTAAGAGCTATTTCTGTATTTTTTGAATTTGGAAAATTTTTGAATTTTTATAACTTCTGAACGAAACGATGGATAATTCTCATTTTAACTAGAGATGCAGACATCTCTATGAGAAAGCATTGTGCCAGTGCAGTTGGCAGCGTTTTTTTCTTTTTTTTTTTGTCTGTGAAAAATGCATTTGTAATTTCTCTATAAATAAACAAATATCTTACAAATATTTTGTACAACTTATTCGTATGTTCATAATTATTGTGTGCGTAAATTTTGTACTATATAGATACTTGTTATTTCGAATTTTATGAAGGGTAATAAATTTCTTTAATGAAATTTAAATTGATGTTAAAAACAAGTTTGAATGAATAATTTGCAATTCAGCGCCGTGAACATTGGCAACCAATAGTCATGTATGCATGCACTGAAGTACATACATTAGACATGCACGCCTTTTTTGATTATCCACGTGGATAATAAAAAAAGGCACGCTTTTATAGCGTTTCGAGACAAGTTTGATATATATTATTTCGAGAAAAACTTTCGACGTACTACTAAGATAATTATTCGATTTACCTTTTGAAAAAAATTAAGAAAAACACCTTAATTAAATTACTGTACCGCAAGTGTCTTAGTGAAAGTTGAAAGTATAGGTTTTAAATTTTTAATTACAAAATGTGTTCAGTAAATGACAAAAATTCGTAAGGAAAAAATAAAAATACAAGGAGTCAATTAGTATATATAACTTTTCTTTATATCTCACAACTGCTGACATTTCTCACATTTTATAGAAAAAAAAAGAAGAAATCGGCAGGCACTCTTTGGGTAAAAATGAATAAAGTAATGATATAAACGTACTCGTGACTAAATGAAAATTTATGCATTCCTCGCAATTATGCATACTTTTTATTGCATTTCATCGATGTAGTACAATATCGATTCAGGGAATGCTATTTACAATTTGGTTCTTCATCCCGTAAAAATCGGTTATTGCATAAATTAAAAAAAAAATTGAACTATTTTACAAATTCACCTCTCGCTGGTGTTATAAAAGTCATAACTTAAGTCGCTACGTCGCATCAAATAGCGCAGTATCCGTTGACTCTTCTCACTTATCCTCAAGTCCACGCATCTATCATTTTAATACAGCAAAATTACAAAAAATGATAATATTACAAATATTTATATATTCAATTAAACGTACAGAAAAAATTTAACTCGAAAAAAATCCATTGGCGATGTGTGAACTTAAGAACGTGAAAGGCAATCGACGGTTTCTGTGCGTCCATTGGAAATAAAAAGAAAAGAAAAAGAAAAAAAATCTAGCACACTTTTCGTATAAACTCGAGATACAGAAAATTTACTTCATCTCGCGATATGCAATTCGATCGCACGCCTCCCTTTACCGTGACAAATTGCATTTTTTTTTTATTTCGTTCTATAGATCAATGGTAACAAAGAATATCGACGCTTTTCTTCGATAAAAAGAATAAAAAAAAGACCAAAGAATATTTTACAATAAAATGATGAAAGCAACGCGCGATTATACAGAGAAACGCTCGTTTTCCATTTGGCAAAGTCAAACTTGGGGCGATTTTTGGCATCGACAGATCGCAAGACGAGTTCGACTAGCTCACACACTCGGTCACGTCGCCGCGTTCGGCGACTTTATCGCGTTAAAATGTATAAGAAAGAGAAGGGAGAGGGGCAGGGTCAAACGAAATGGAGGGATATTAAACTTAAAGTTTCACTAATTATTTACAAGGTGGATTATATTGTCTCGAGCTGCCAACGCGTGGGCGATGTCGAAGGAGAAAATACGCTTTGTTAATTCTACTTCGACTTTAAACTTGATATGGCACGTGGAATCGGTATGTTCTCCAACGATTTACGTCGTTTTTTTTTCAACTTAGTATTAAAGAGTTAGATAAAAAAAAAAAAAAAGAAAAAAAATCTTATCGTATGTACGTAAAGGTGCCATCTCTCGATGCTAAGGCACTGTTCCGTCTCGAAATTGCAACAAGGCACCGGTTAGACCGAAAAGATAAAAACTAGATTTACCGCTAAATGTAGTCTCTATTATGGTCCCTATTAGGAAGATACATTTGGAATAATATTTCTCGAAGTAGCTTCAAATTTCGATCGAAATTTTCGTCTTGCGTAGCACTTCATGAAACTCCCTTTCCTTACTTTTCTGAATTTTCTTCTTTTTTTTTTTTTTCTTCAAAGGGAATCGAACGATAGTGCGCGGGACCTTACTTCAAAGTACTTTATCAGTGCAATTTACATCTATTTACAATTGTAGGAAATAAAACTCGTGAAATTCTTTGGAAGTCGAGTATTGTTAAACGCGCGATTCGGACACTGAGTTTTTGATTCCTTTAACAACTAGTCAGATCTGAACGTCTTCAACGTCTTTCTTTTCTCTAAGCTATGATATCGATCCTCGTGGATCGAATATTTTAGTCTTCGTTAAAAGTCTCGAGATCCAGAGTGGATAACTGTACCCGCGACAATTCGACATTCATCTTTGGAAGTAAAGCATCGTGGAAGTGTTGCAAGGACGTCGACTAGATTATGTTTGATGATTCAATTTCAGTGTGCGCTCCTTTTTTTTTTTAAAAAAAACTTTTTTAAATCCATTTGTCAACTTTGTAAAAGAAAATATTTTTTTGATAAAATAACGAATGTAAAGAGTTTTTTTTAAATTAAAATCTCAATTAAAGAAAAGGTTTCATTTTTTCAAATCCGGCAAATAACATTCGGTAATTGAATCAGTAACAGGTCAGCGCTCAGCACAGAAAAAATATTGATATCGAAATAATCGAGAGCACATTTCATCCACTCTTTAAGTATTCAAATCAGCGTAATATTTACAGTTTTTTCTTTATCACTGAATATTATTCAGTCAACAATTTTCTGGCGCCTGCGATCTTCATTAAAACGCGCAAACGTCGCTGCTTCCTCCGCGAATCTTCACTTTCAGTGTTTCGCTTAAGGAAATAGTCAACGTGCTTCCCCCAGTCCTCAGTATATTACTACCTAACGAGCAGCAAGGAAATCCGAAAATCTGCGCAAAATAAACGACCAGCGCAAATTTTCGATCAACGCACCAAAAATATCCGCTGTGCGCCTCTCCTCAACTCCGTACCATCGCAAAAATCCAATGACCGAAAAAAAAAACAGATAAAACGCCTCAAGCGATAGCCAGATTCAGCGTGACGGACTGCGGCCTGGAAAAGGCGGACACCCTGGTAGGGTCGTTGAAGTCAAAAGGCTGTCGGGTCTGCTGGTGCTGCGGCTGCGCCTGGAGCTGCTGCTGCTTCTCGGCGAACCTGGCGAGGTGCTCGGGATTCGGCGAGATGACGGAGGTGCGAATGACCATCCGCGAGAGCTCGGGGGGTCTGACGATGACGCTGGTGGGGGTGGCGGGCTGCTGCGGCGGCAGCAGCCGCGGACTCACGGAGGACTCGCGCTTCTCGCGCGCCGAAGGCTGCTGCTGCTGGTGCGAGCGCATGCAGGACGATTCCTCGTGCTTGTACAGGTAGGACTTGAGGGCGAAGGCCTTGCCGCAGCGCGAGCAGACGTGCGGCTTGGTGTTCGAGTGCGTCTGGATGTGCGCGCGTAAATTCGACTTGTCCGCGAAGGCCTTGTTGCAGATCGTGCACTTGAACGGCTTTTCACCTGGGGAAAAGAAAAGTTTCGGTTAAGAAATCGTGTTTTACACCGTAATGCAAATATTGCGGTCTTCCCAGTAAATCTGAAAAATGTGAAAATTCGCTTAGAAAATGTGAATAGTGACATTTTGTACACGGTTAAAAATTTTGTGTTTTGTGTCTTTCGATAGAAGATTACACAATAAATTTGTTTATTTTATGCTTTTTTTGTGTCCTCTTATCTTCATGTAAAGTAATAATTGGTACACAAAAATTATGTTCAATTTGGAACTACTTCCCTAAAAACGCAAAAATAATGTTCTTTTTAAGTATATCCGTTCAATTCTAAACATTAAAATAATGTTTAGAATTGAACGGATTTTCAACAGTGTATGGGTAACATTTGTCATAAAAAGTGTTACTATTCACATTTTTCAAGTGAATTTCACATTTTCAGATTTTGAGTAATTCGATACCTTTTTAGATTATAAACAGACTAATTTATTGGCTAGAGGCCCATGATGGAAAAAATCAGGTGATAAATAAAAGGATTTTTGTAAATAAATAAATAAATCATTTGACGTGATTTACCGACTGATAAATCATCTGTTATTAAACAAATATCAAATGACAAATTGTAGCTGATATTTGGTCAATCAGTTGACGATTTATAACTCGATTTGTCAGCTAATTTTTTTTTCATCACTATAGCGCATCCTTAAAACACGTATCAATTCGTAAATTTCGTAAAAATCAAGGAAGTAATAAAACCGAAAATACTCATATGAATATAAAACGCGTGAATCGAGGATCGCTCACCAGTATGGGTGCGAATGTGTCCCTGAAGCAGCCAGGGCCTGGAGAAGCACTTGCCGCAGTAGTGGCACTTGCAGCCCTGGTTGTGGGTGCGCACGTGCATGCTGAAGGCGGGTATGCTGACGTAGACCTTGTCGCAGTGCGGGCATCTCCGAGCTTTCTTGTCGCCGAGCGAGCGGTGGGTCTGCCGGTGCCGGGCCAAGTTCGACGAGGTCGAGTAGCGTTTGCCGCAGTCCGGGCACTCGTGCTCCTCGCCACCCTCCACCGGGCCCTGAGCCTGCGGCGAGTGCTGCTCTTGCGCTCGATCCACCGGCTGCTGCGATGCGAGCGACGAGGACGTCGGTGCCGGCAGCTCCACTGGAACGGGCAGATCAGTCTGCGAAGGGGAAACATTATTTTTTATTATTATTAATTTTATTGAGATATTACGTACGTTATTTTAGTTAAAAATGGCGATTTTAAATGACTGCAGGAACCTCAAAAAGTGTCGGAGTAAAAATACGTTAATAAGATGTATAAAAAAGAAAAAAATCTAATTAAAACTTATGTAGATTAGGTAGAAAAATTTGGCGATTTTTGTTCATGTTGGAAGACACCTTAAGAATCGAAACAAAATTTGCCCGACAGGTGTGCTCACTCTCAGATTTTTTCGTAAAGCTCTGTGATTTTTACGAGAAAATCCGCGTAATTTTTACAGAGCTTTTCTTGCAAAAATTATAAAGCTTCAACAAAGATTCAATAGTCAGATAAACATTAGAGTAATTTACCCGTAAAAATTCCCACTGCTAGTAAAAAGTCCCTAGATCACGTTTTTTCCACTGTAATTTTTACGAGAAAATTTTGTCATTGTCTTAAAATTCTCTCAGTGCATGAAAAAACTGTAACATATCGTACCTTAAACTGTATGTCGAAGGCGTCAGGTTGCCGCAGAGCCTGGGGCTGCTCGGGTCGCCTGGTCTTGAGCTCGACGAGGTTTTCGCGCTCGGACTCGATGCGCTCGAAGAAGAGGGCGCGGCTACGCTCGGCGACACTCTGCTGAGGATGGTAAAGAGTACCGGCAGCCGCGGCCAGGCTCACCTCCGCCAGCTTCGTCAGGTTGTACAGCTCCTCGGGGCAGTCGCTCGTCGAGCTTTCGCTGCCGCACTCGCTCGCTCCGTCCGACGTCGCCTGCTGGCCGCAGCCGTACTCGCCGAGCCGCACCACTCGTTCTGGGCTGTACTCTGAAACATAATGTGGCTACGTTAGTATAGCGCTCTTGTAGTGGCAAACTGCGTGTTCTGGTTGTGCGAGAAAAATTTTTGTAGTAAAATTTATTATTTTTTTATAGTGATTGGGGGATGTACTCGACTTCGACTGAATTCTAATATATAGAAGTAAGCGACACTTTGAGCTTGAACAATTTAGATAACTGTATACTTAAAATTTAAAAAAAATATATGAATTTTATTTATTGTATTATTAACTGTGCAAAGGTCCGATTAAATTGGCGCGTTTCCAGAGTAAAGTCCACTTTGATTTTAAAAAAGCCATTTCGGTGGCACGTCATTTTGGCTGTAATTCTCGCTGCTCCGAAACAAGTTGTTCCGTGATGTAATTCTTAATTGTCTATATATGTTTCGGCGTGAAAATAACGATCGGAGGTGGTAAACAGCGGAAAATTGTATCTTAGTACACTTCCTTAAATTAATTCACTCTCTTTATTTTTGAAATATTTGTGTTTACGCTCTCGTATTACTATTAAAAATTTTACGAAAAAATATTTGTCTTTAACGAAACACGCAAATGACTTTATATCCAAAAATTCTTTTACATTTAATATTGAATTTATAAAATTATCAAAGAAGCCAAATATTTGTATTTAAAAGTAATTTATGTTCAAAAATCTCGAAGATAAAAATTAATCGACACTATCGTTGAGTGAATAATTTTGTGGCGGGTAGTGGCTGCGAGATCGGCTCTCGTCCCGACTGCTCCTCTTTCGGCAAGAACGGAAATAGAAAGAGCCGAGCGTTGACGCGCGCATCGCCGAGTAAAGTGCCTTTCGAGCTTTCCTCGGGCGGGACCACCTCCTTTCACCCCGGCGCTCCTACGGAACGAACTTTTATGTTTCTCGCGATTTTTTTGCGCGACCCTCCATTGAGTCGAGTTCATTGAAATATTGAGCTTGATGAGCAACAGATATACTTATACTTACAATTTTTATTTTTGTAACTATTTTAGCTTAATTAAATTAATTTTCTAAGCTTATTAAGTTAGAAAATTAATTCATTATTTAGTATAAAAAAAGAATAAATAGATATGTTCCTCTTGTGTCTACCTAAATCAGATTTGAACTCCTTATGTAGTCTCAATTATAGACAAAGTCTATTAAAACTTAAATGCAGAATAATTCATAAAAAGCTTATTTCATATAACGTTTTTATAAAAAAAAAAATAGAAAAAAGTTTCCTCAAGCACTTTGCTTTTCCAACCCGTAGAATCGTGCTTTCCCGCCGATGCAGCAGCCGAGGTCAAGAACCTCGCGGAGGTGCACTCGGAGGGTACATTTGGACCGCTCGAGAAAAACTTATTTTCGTGATAGGAATCCGTCGATCATTCACTCGTGCAGTTACTAGGAGAGGAAAAAAAACGAGCGCTCGGAGATCGGCGTATTTTTAGCAACAGGTTTTCTCGGGGCGCCGGGCGGCTTTTCAAAACATAGATATATGGAAAGATTGTTATGTTCAGCCAAGGAGAGTCCGATCTATTTCTGGTATACTTATATTCCGGTTTAAGTTTTATAGAGTACTAATAATTGATGTATATCCTTCTTTTTTAAATTGCATTCGAGAAGTCCGTAAAGTAATTTGAATCGTCTTATCCATTACAAAGTTCCGATGTTTCGGAAGTTAAGAATCTATCGCAAACTTCAGAAAAGGTTTATAAACGATCCCAAACCCAAGTCTCGTAATGCTTTCTTTCACGAAAAAATTACGTAACTTTTTCTCTCTGCTTGTGCTAAAATGACGATCCGATTTTTCGCTTATATGGTACACTTTCCTATCTCAGCCAATTCTTATAATTTCTGCAATAAAAAAGTATACTATTTACAGATAGTTACATAGAACCCCTCCCACGAACTTCCCATCGAAGACATTACATTAATCACTTCCCCCAAGATATCAATCACTGAAGAAATCACTGAACTCGTCGGGAATAGTCTATACTCACCCCTGGCGGTCTCCTCGATCTCGCCGTCGAATCGGCGCCTGGTGATCAGGAAAGCCCTCGGCATCTTGGCGTCGTACACCCAGTCACATGCCACTTTGAGTCCCGCACCCACCGGCACACTTCGCCGCGCGATCGGGGAGCGAAAATTCGACCGAGAGGTCCGCACCGAGATATTGAACTGGGGGGATCGGCAGATCGGCACTGCGGCCGGGTTCACGGGTACGTGCGCGCGGCTCGCGAGTGCGGGGCGCAGTGGTGGCCGCGCCGGCGGTCCGGGGCTACATATAGCGCAGCTTCCTCATCCCTTCCTCCCGCAGGCGCTCCATCTCCCCTCTCTCTTTCTCGCTCCCTTTTTGCGGCGGCGGCGGCGGTCGGGAGAGCGGCTCAGCTGCCACCCCGCCGCTCGGATTTTGACGAGCACGTGCGACGAGGAGTGCAGCCTCCCCGAAAGCGAGGATCCTTATATACACCACTTTGGGGGATTCTGCGAGGGAGTCAATTTGGTGTCGAGTTTTGTTTCTTTTTATTTTTTCGTAGATTTTTTTTGTTCAGATATAGTAGATATCCACGTAGGGGGTGTATGTTAGTTTGTCGATGAATTGATTGTTTTGCGCTTTGGCTTTTGTGAAAAAATTGTGCATAAATCGTATGTAGGGTGTACGCAAAAATTACAAAGATTTTTTTTACAAAAATACGGAATTTTTTTCTACAGAAAATATAGAGAATAATTTTTCTGCAGATCTTCTGTAAGAAATTTACATAAATTCTGCAGAAGATCTGTGGAAATCTACAGAACATTTTTGTGGTGATTTTCTATAAAATTTGTAAAAAAAAAATCGATACAAATTCTGTAGAACTTTTTCGCAAGGGTAAGGGTGAAAGTTGGTGAAAATTTTTATCGACGTCACTTCATTCAAAAGCAAATATATTATATACGATGTACAATATTTCATTTTTTTTTAAATCATCCCTTGGTCTTTTTCATAAAAAATTGACAACTCAATTGCGATATTATACACGTAGAAAATTTCAATTGATGTTTCTTCTGACAAAATTCTATTAGCGCAGTTACGCAGCTCTAATAAATTTTGCAGTAGCTCTAATAAATTGAAATTTCTCCCATAATGTCAGTCTACGAAGACATTGAAATTAACCATTTCAATTTTAGGTAAACAATTGTTAATACTTTTCTTTCCCTGTCTAATAACAAATAAAGTAAATATTTATATTTCGCACCACATTAATCCTCAACTTGATAAATCAATTTTTACGCAACTAAACGACTCGATCTGAAGGTTCTTAAAATAAAACAAAAATGTTCGCTTTTAATTTAATAATTTGAAAGCCTGCAAGCTGCAGCCCTCAGAATCACGCGCTACACTTGGTGCATGCACCCGGCATATCGGGCCATTTGAGGAAAGTGCGCGGGTGTACGAAGGGAGGAGCGGCGTCGGCGTGGGTGTGCGCAGCGGGGGAAATCGCGGAGACCGACACCGGTGTTCTATTTTGGAAGCGCGAGGGTCCGCCGGCAGGAGCCGTGGCTCCGCTAGTCCGAGCGCCGGATATTCCGATTTTCTCGCGGCCACTTTGTTGTCGGTCTTTGTTCCTCCTGGACATTCCATTTTATCAATTTTCAAGGCTGATGGTAATAATTAAATCAATGCCCGCAGTAAGATCAGAGAGCAGCTGATTCAAATGTGCATGCAGGAAGAAAACGACACCTGCGACAGTCGTGTATTTTATTTTAGTATTTAAAATGAAAAAGGAATTTTGGTTATCGATTCGTGAGACTAAAAAGTTTCTTTGTAAATGTATTCTTAAATCAATAAATAGGAAGAGGAGAAAAAGTCATTACTAAACTATGTTTGTAATAAATATTGAAAAATGTAAGAATGTCAGGGAGGAAAACAGATTATAAACGGCGCAAAAAGCGAAGTTTGCCAGTAGCTGCGTATGATTCATCTCATCTCGGTTCCAGCTGACTTACTTTCATCGGTTTTAGCATCACTCGCTGAAAGCCTCTTTCAAAATTTCAACTTTTACATCCTCTACTTTAATGCATTCCGTTCGATCAATAAATACTGTGTAGATCTCCCGGACACTTGGAAGTAAGATATTTTCAAAGCGCACCTACCACTCTAAATATCAAACATGTAGAAATGATTTTTTACCGATTATACATAATTTTTTACAAAATCGTTTTTTATCTTTCTTTTGTATAACATCGATATAAACTGATCCTCCGAACAAGAAGCTTTCAATAAAATTCGACGAAAATGTCTAGAATAAATACGACTATACCTCCCCTAAGCTACAATCCTAATTACTAACTATAAATGATTTTTAAACGATTAATACACAATTTTTTACAAAATCGTTTTTTATCGTTTTCGTACATAAAATCGATATAAACTGATTCTCCGACCGAATAAAATTCGATGAAAGTGTCTAGAATAAGTGCAACTACCTTCCTTAAGCCACTACCATCTACCATCCTACATATCAAACTATAAATGAATTTTCAACGATTTGTATACATATAATTTTTTATAAAATCCTTTATTATATCGCTCTCCTATATAAAAAAAAATCGATATAAACAGATTTTCTGACCACGAAGCTCGCGCTAAAGTTCGACAAAAACGTATAGAATAAACGCCCTAAGCCATTACATCTCAGAAATCGACGGCAGCGCATCATCGTCTTCGAGTCGAAATTCGTCGGCTCTCGACGACGTGTTAGCTCGCGGCCTGCCTGAATGAATGCCTCGCGGCTTAGTCAGCGTCGCGCTGAGCTAAATCGGACGGCTGGCCGGGCGCCAGCCGCGAGCCAACCACCCGGCGGCTGCGCCCTGGGCGCACCAACCTGCCGCCCGGCGACGCGGCGATTTAGCGGGCGGGCACCGTGCGATCCCCGGCCCCTCCTTTTCGAGCTCGCTTTTTTCAGGGCCTCCTCGCGCCCGGACTATTCCTGAAGCCCGCGCCGATCGACGCGAATTTTGCCCGCTGAGAGCTTTACGCGTGTCGAAGCATAAAGGGCGAATTACAGGCAGTTGCTGCGTATCGAATTTTAAAAAAGCAAATAACAAATTTTTAATGTTATGAGAAAGTTAAATAATTGAATTAGTAGAATAATTAAAGCGTACTGTGTTGAATCAATATTTTCCATAATTGTTCTTTTTACTACTTTAATTGTGTATCTTAGATTATTTACGTAACATATATACCGTTAAAAATTATGCATTTTGTGTATTTCGATATGAAATCAGAAAAAATACTTGTTTAATTGGATTTTCTTTAGTAAAACAAATCTATTTGTAAAATTCTATTTGTAAAATTTGTATTCAATATTTGAGTAGATTTTTAAACGAATTAATATAAGATATTATCTCAATGCATTATTTAAAAGTTAAAATACAAATGTTATGTTTTGTTATAATTAGTTCAATTTTAAACACAAAATAAATGTTTAGAATTGAACAGATTTTTAACAGTGTTTTCAAAATTTTATTAATTTCTAGAAAAAAAGCTCCTCCCGCGGTGAAAGTATCCTGCTATAACGATGAAATGGAATTCCCGTAAAATATAGGAAGGAGCTCGATCGATCGATCAACAAAGCTCGCGCCGGACAAAATACACATACGGCAGCAGCGGGAGCTTACGTAAGTCACGGTGATTCGGCGTTTCTTCGCCGGAGATCATTTGATGATATTCTACGGAAATTCCAATGTAGAACAAGTGTGTTTTGTCTCACGGAAATCTGCTAGAGCTTTTCGATGAAAAAAGCTTGCAATTTACCTTGATCCGCTTTGCTGATTATTTTCCTTCTAAATTTCTACCGAAATAAAAAAGAGTAAGGATTGAAATGATTGCCAAACAAAACAGTCTTCAATTAAATGAAAAATACTGCCAACTACTTTTTATTCTAAAGTTTTATAGCAAGCTACAAAATAAAAATTAATTTTAAAGTGTATAAATAGCTCGCAGCGTGAAACGACTTGCTGGTCGCCTTTCAACCAGCGGTACCTAACAATCCTAAGCAGTGAATTAGTGAACATTTTTTGATTTCTCAACAAGCGAAATCCTATCAAACAGGTGTCCCGGTGTTCGCGCTCTGGCTCGGCTCCGAGCTTTCGGCGCCGAAAATAAAGCTCCTCCGCCCGCTGACGCAAGCTCCCACCTTTTGCTCGCTCTCGCGCACGCTCGGGTGGATTTCACGTGGTCCGCGCGGCCTGCCAAAACCTCTTTTTCCCGTGAATGACTCCGATCGGGGAATTTCGATGCTCACTTGTTGAATAAAACATCCGCGTGTACATCCGCTTACCCTACCTATTACTGCGTCGCGGCAAAACTTGAGCTTATTATTTTCGGGTTCGCTGGGGACATGATTGAATAATTGGTGATGGTATATTTATTTACTTTTTATTTAAAAAATTTTTTTAAATAAATTAATTTAAAATTTGTGATCCACGTTTGAAACGCACCTATTGGCATAAAAGAAACTAAGGCCAGTGGAGGTGCTCTTGAAAAGGTGATAAGCGTATGAAGGATCGGCTTGGGGTACTCGAGATTATACGAATCGACTGGATGCCTCGAGATCGGCGCAGCCGACCGGAGGCATTTTTAAATGCCCGAAAAAGTCCGACCTCGCCGCCAGCGGATGATCTTTGTCGCGTGCTCAGTCACGTGCCGCCGTTCGGAAGGAAGCGCCGCCACGAGGCAAAAAAACTTCCGAGAGTCTCCCCTTCAGACACGCGATATTTTAATCGGAGTGTCATGGCGAAAGCCTCGTATTTGAAATCTTTGGCTTGGAACTTTTTGCGTCCGCTCTTGGGCTTTTGATTTGTTGTGACGTATTTTGATTTATGTTTGCCGATGCGTTATTATCGTTTTTCTTCAAATCGAATTGTTTATCGGTAGACGGAGAACACAGTATTATAATTTTTCTTTTTTTTTATTTTTTAGCTGGCGTATATAATGAAGAGATCGGCTAATTAATCGACTAAAAATAAGTGTCGTTTGACGAGGCAAAATTTTACGAGTTTCTCTAATTTTAGGATATGTCGCACACGTCGTTTAGTCTATTAATCGCCGACGCCAGTTAAAATCCTTTACGGTACCATCAAAATAAACGAGGGTAGCTCGACACAATCAATCACCCCTACACGTTCCACGTCGAAAAATAAAAATTCCCAATCAAATCTACAATTGATTAAACAATTTAAATTGTTAAAAAGCAAATTTGATTTTATTTTTAATTTTGTAGAGAGCCCGTTCAGGTGAAACTTGCATTATATATAATCACGCCCTTTTCTCAATACTACCTAAATTTACGTGCGTCAATCCTTTACATAAAGAATCGATATAAAAAAATTTTTCGAAAACAGTTTCTTTTTCCTCGACTCCCCCGGCAATCTTCAAATCGCCAATTACAATATACATCTGCATGCGAGCGAGGGTCCCGCAGCATTCCGAAAAAAGGACCCCTCTCTGAAATCATTGAAAATTTCAAGCGAAGCGGAGGAGTCCGCCGGAGCGGACGCGATTGCACCTTGAATAGGTGCAAGCGCTGCGGAAGGGTGCGGAAGGGGAGGGGGCGTCTGGATACGCCTGCTTCCAGCCTCTGACTTATTACCGGCGGCGCGTGTCTCGGGCGTCCCCCTCGTGAAGGAGGAAACTGCGGCCGTTTCGGGCCGAGAAAAGCGGCTGTTTACGACGGCCGCGTGACACGCGCCGACGTGTTGTGCACGCACTTATGCACCCTACGTGGGAGGAGCTCTGCCCTTTTGTCCGGACACCCTGCGATGCGCTGTAACAGATCGAATGCTTTCTACAAAATTTTTGGACGATCATTAACAGCGACTTTCACGATGACAATTTTCAAGCATTCGTAGGAGTGATTATTGGATTGAATCGTGTTTAGTCAATTAACATTTTATTTTTAAGTATTTATTTTTTGAAAATATTAACTGACTATAAGCAAATTTATAGAATTATTTGTAAGGGCTATACCTGTTTAATATATTATAGAAATATATCTAATTTTAATAAATCTAAAATTAATTTTATATTTATTACGATCAATTAGTCTAAAGTAAAATCAACCGTAAGTATAACACTATTTGCAGTATAAGTCCAGTAATTTACAGCAATTAATATATATATTAATGTTTAATGGCAACACGTGAATAATCCAGCATCAGGTATGGTTCTGCGGCAGATGTTTCGAGCGGCCGAGGAAGGCGAAACCAGACGAAAAGCGGGAAAAACAGAGTAATAAAGGGCGGCGAAGCGCCAGACAGAGAAAAACGAGAATGGCGAAGATAACGAGATAGAGGCGGGTATTAAAAATAGGCGCGGCTGCCGAGAGGGGCAGCGAATAAAGCGACCGCCCGTAGAAAACAGAAGAGATAATGAGATAGACGAGAATAGAAGACACTAAAATATATACGCATTTTAGCCTGACGCAAATTAACACTTGCACTTCTTGAAACCCCCCCGGAAAATTGCTTCGCACCCTTATTGCTCCTCACTTTAAATTTCGGCAAATTTATTATTTTTTCTGTGGAATGGAAGGAGTCGAATTAATAAAACCGACCTTTTCTATTGTTAGCTTTTTTACGATGTCCGATCGCCGTTGCGTTTTCGTTACGACTGCGGGGTGTGCAGTCACGTTTTCGCATTAGTCGCCTTGCCAAGCTCCCGCCGACCATATCTTTCTATTCCCGAAATAAATTACTCGCACTCGCATATTTATTTAACCCGTAATAATTTTCAGTTCAAATTTAGTCAAACTTAAACTAAGAGACTAAGTGTTTCCAGCATTATAATTACGCAATAGTTCTTTAAAAAAATAAAATAAATAAATGAAAAATAATAATAAAATACACCGAACCAACCCTCTGCAGACGTCCGAGCCTCACCTCGGGCCGAAAAGGTGGACCTTTTTACCCCGACGGTGGAAAAAGGGCAGGAGTCGCGGCTCGCCTCGGCATGGGGTTGCCGCTCTCTCGCGCGTCGGCTATTTTCGAGCGGTTGACTGGTGCAGCTGCTCCACGGTCAGCGGCGCGAGGTGATATTCTGGCGCGTCCCGGGGACGACGACCCCTGCCGCCGCCCATGAGCCTTTTTCCGAGCCGCCTGGCGACGAAACCATTCTTTTTTTTTACTCGTCGCATCGAAGCTCGGTGAGCAGGTTGCGCAATCGCTGCTGCAGCAATACTTTTTATTATTTTTATTTTTATTTATTTACATTTATTTTTTTTTTATTTTTTTAAAGAGAGATGGGTAGAATTGACTCGGGCAGTGGCTCTGAGAAATAAGCGCTAGAGCAGTTTATATTCTCGAAGGGATAAACAACTGCGGGGGATATTTATAAATACGAATTGTTGTAGTTTACGTGAAATTGTACAGATGTGGGCGTCTTTTTTTCTGGGCTGATTAAAAGATATTTTTCGTAAGCGTCTTATCTGTTTTTAATTGTCTGAGTTAATTGTCGGAATCATGAACTTTCTATGCACCAAAAATGCATGAACTATAATCAATTAGAATTGTATATTTCTTGATTGTAATGATGAAGTTAATTTGAATAATGCATGCTTCAAACAACATTCCATCAATTCGGTAATTTATTGCAAAAACGTCGCATTTATTTTCGCAGTAAATTACTGAATTGATGGAATGCCGTGTAAAGCATATATTATTTAATATGATCATTAGTTCATCAAAATTTCAATGAATTATAAATATGCAAAATATTTATAGTAAGTAGACGAAGTTATTTCAATTTCGCACCTTTATTTATCGATTTTGCTATTCAATCGAGTCATCAGTGGAATTCTTTTGATACTACTGGCAGCGATAATGCTACTTTATTTTAAAACATAATTTAGAAATAAGAAAAATTGTAAATTAAAAATTTATTTATTTCTAAATATGCGAATATTTTCGATTATTTTCCGAAAAAAAAATCGAGTAAATCAACTTGCCACATCCAGCTAATAAACGTTTAAAAGCAAACAGTCGACTTTGTCATTATTGCGGAAGCTGCGCGCGCAAAAGCACTGGCCAGCGGCCAGCGGCGACGGTGCTTGTCGCGTAAGCGCGGTCACGCGTCGCGGGGGCGTATATTCGAAAATCGTCGTTCCGTCACGAGGCGCCCGGTGGTTTCCTCCGCTCGTCGTGACGTTGTACTGCCGTGACGCCGCGAACTCGCCTTCTTTTTCCGCAAACTCCCACTTCTTTATCCACACCTCCCTCTGGTAATTTCGACCCTCCTGGAAAGCTCACCCGAGCCTTTGGCTTTTTCGTTTTTTTTTTCACGAGTTTCGCGCCCCCGGGGATCTCGAGGACCACACCGAGTCGAGCTTACGACGAGCAAAGAGAAAAAAAAGCTCGGAAAAAAGTTCCACTACAACGCGTCTCTTAATTTAGTGCTCCCTACCTTCTCGCCAGCGTTGGAATGAGAATGAAACGAAAATAGTTCAATTTCAAAATATACCCACGGTACTTTTTTACGCCGTTTTACGAGCGTCGCTTGCGTCTTTGAACTGAATTAGGCTAAAAAACTTGTTTACAAGATTTTCACGATGAAAAAAAAAAGAATGTAGCTCGATTATAAAAGTGTCTGTATCGAAAATTATCTACGAAAATGTTGTTCTAGTAAGCGAAGCGTTTCGCTTGCAGAAAAGGTATACCGCTGGCTCGTGGGCTGTAAACCTCGACTTTTTCATCGCCTCGCGTCGGGGGAGTGCTCCTACTTCCGGCAGCCGGCCTCTTTTAGTTTCCCCTTTTGCTGCGCGCGGAGCTGCTTTTCTCGGAGTTTGCGCCCGCCTGCAACAAGCCACTTGGCCGCAATAGTGCTCCCTGCAAAATCCACAGTGTCTTAGGTAAAGACCTGTAAAATGAGATTAATCCGAGGAAACGGCACATTAGAAGGTTAAAAAGCCCATGAAAAATCTTTTGCTGCACGCGGATACACTTTTGGCTAAAATTTCGTTTGAAATATAGAATAAAAACATTTGGTTCGCAAAATGTAAAAATCTATTTCTTTATTAGTCAAAAATTGGATTATATTCGATAATGAGGAATTGTAAAGAAATAGTTTGAAGGATTATTTAACAGGACTTTTCCAATCAAAAGTTTGAAGCATTCGTTCGACTGATTATATATGAACTCCAAAGTAAACTATAATCATACACCAAAGTTATACACTAAAATTAAAAAATTCAATTCTACAACTTTGAAAGAAAAAAAAAAACAAGTTGCGCAACAAAGTATATTAACAAGACAAATCTTTTATACACTTTCAGCCAAAACTTCGTTCGGAGTAGAATAAAAAAACTTGCATCGCAAAATGTAAAAATCCAATTCTACAGCTTTGATGAAAGAGAAAAAAAAACAAAAATAAAAAATAAAGAAACAAGTCGCGCAACAAGCCGGTAACAAAAGCGAGACTCGAACAACGGATCCCAGCGTGTTCTCGGGTCAGATGAATGCTGGCGGAGCGGCGATCGCACTCTGTAAGAAACAAAACGATAGCCGGAGGCCCAGACAGATCTCGCCGAGCGCGCCGCCGGGATTCACAGGTGGCGGGGGAGCTCGCGCGCACGTGGCCGCGACAAAGGGGGTCGATCAGCTGGCCAAGCGCAGCCACCCCCCGAGCGAAAGCAGCTGGAGGCCCGGCTGACGGTTTCGATGGGGGTACCGAATATATCTACCGGTACAACTGGTTTTCTTTCATGACGATATGAGGATCTGCCTCTCCGACGATCACTGATCGTTGATGATTACATTGTGATTGTGCTTTTTATTGGATTCTTGCGCAGTTGTATCGATATCGATTGTACGAGTTTTATTAAAAAAAAAGAAAAAAAAAGAATAAGAAAATTTTATAATTGAATGGCTGTACAGACTTGTATCTATTTTTAAATTTAGCTGAAAAGCAAAATAAGATCATATTAAATTAAATTAATTAATGTAATATTAAATTAATGTAGATTTAAAATAAAATTAGAATAAATGGAAATAAGTCTTTACTTCTAGTGTATCAAATTATAATTTACCGTTCAATTATAGCTACTTGTCGTACTTATTTAAGCAGTTGCCATTAAATGTGTACAAGTACAACATTATTTATTACGTTACTATTTCAACAGCACTTCTAATTCTTTATTTTTTTTAGTAAATATTCCGTATACTCCATGAAACTCTTCAAAGTAATATATATATAAAACATTAATTAATTAGTTATTATGTTATAATCGTTCTTTTTAATTGATTTTTTTTTACTGCAATGAAACAAATCGTATTTTATTAGACTCGCCGCGTACAATATTAGTAGTTGTTAGATCGTTAGTTCGTAAAAAAAAATCGAAGAAGGTAAAAAACTTGCGTTCCTGTATTCCCCGTAAGCCCGCATCCTGACAAACAGAGCTGGTTTTTTCATTCAATCCTGGAGTCGAGCTATTCATCCCATTCAAGAGCAGTAGATTCCCCGAAGACGAGCGAACACCAAAATAGTCGGTGTCATTGACTCGCGTACCGTCAGCTGCACACTTCCCGCCTTCCTCCGCCCTTCGGATCTCTCCTCCTTCCTATACCTATACTATTACTAGTAGAGCCGATGCTGGGCCTTCGGAAAGTTTTACGAGACGCAGTTACCCCTCACCAAAAGTATAAGTATATTGGCACGTATATATAACTTTTCAATTTAATTTAAAATTTTTTTAATTAGTCATGCACCCTCTGAATTTTATTCAATAAAAAATTAATGATTTTCGGTGAATATTCACTATCATTAGTAAGGGTCAGGTCGCTACCTTGAAGTGAATATTCCAGAATGAATTATTTAGTGAATATTCTTCTACTTAATCAAAAACAGTGAAAAACAAATTGTTCAAAATTCACTGTTTTGAAGCAGTGAAATTTCAACTGCTTCATTGTCGAAATCAGAACTCACTGTTTAAATCAGGAAATTACTCTTAAGTCAATCAAAACCACAGTCACTGCTACAATTAGTGAAAATTTAATTATTCAATGGGAATTAAAGAGCTGCAGGTCGCCACAACAATTTTCAATCAGATGAAAAATAATCAAATTAATAATTATAAGCCGCAGTAAATAATGTACAAACCGAGCAACGATTAATTAACACGATACGTATATCCTCTTAAAAGCAACAAAATTACATCTCCCGAAGAAAGTCCAGCCCTCCGCACTGAAATATTTCTCCCCGTTAATGAGCCAACTCCACCCCCGCGCGCAGCCGGCGTCGCGGTCCGCGCGACAAATCGACGCAGGAGGAGAGCATCGGTCCCCGCGGCGGGGAAAAGCCGCTCCACGAGGGAAGGTGCGGCACGACGAGGAAGCAGGAAGCGAGAAAGCGAGTTACACGAGGCTCGCGCGGCACGCGACCGACACGCGCCCCCTCCTCCTTCCGCTGGCGTGACTCGCGTTTCTCGCACCCGTTCCGATCTCGCTCTCCCCCTTTTTTTCCTCGCCGCAGCAAGCCGCCGGCTTCCGCGCCTCATGCTTCTTCGCCTTTTTTTTCGGACTCGGAGCCGAGAAACTCGACTCCGAGGCTGTCCCATTGTTCGCGCGACTCGAAACGCACCTTTGCCGATTTTTTTTTAACAGGGGTGGCTGTCGGCTCGATTTTACAATATTTCGGTTGGAAGGCTTTTTTTTTTAATTCTTGACTAATTTTGATTGCTTTTAGATCGCTCGCAGAAAAATCTACGTGAAATAGTTGAAATATTTTATGGTGTGGTCTTTGGTGTAGACTATAGAGGCTTTCTTCGCTCCTCGAAAACATCTGTACTTCAATCAATCTCAAAGAGCCGTAAAGTCTGTCCTCGAACTGTGGTTCAGACGTTATCTGCTTGATTCGGAAGCACCTTATCCTGCGATCCGACGGCGACTGCTTCTCTTGGGCGAACAGACGCGCAGCCGGCTTATCGCCAGCTTTGGCTTCTTCTTTCCGCCGTTTTTTGCCAGAACGCGCGTGCTCCGGAACACCCCGCGCACACGTGTTACCCGAAGTGTTTCCTCTTCATTTTTTTTAAATGGGGTTTTTAAAATCGTTTCATTTGTTCAGTATTTAATAATTGAATGGACAATTAAAAATGATTTTCCGAACGAGAAATAAAAACACTACGGTGATTTCCTTCGAGATAAAATTTTCTTTTGGACGTTTTAACATCGTACGTTATAATTATTTATTTTTAATTCTACTCAATGATCAATTAATCGTCTCGTAGAGTTTTTACATACATTCCTGCTCTCCTATAAGGGAGCCTGATACTATTAACTTTTGGTGTTCAATAAAAGACGTAATAATTTCTCAAAATTTAATTTAGTGCTGCGTGAGATTTTGCATCAAAACCAATAAACGTGTGAAAATTAGAAGTTCGACAGAACCGTTGGAAGCTTTGTATGGCCAAAAAATGACGAGCTCTCGAACGAGGGAAATCGGACAAGTGCTAAGTTTAGCCCTGGGCTAAAGTGGCTGCATCGCCGACTTGGAGGTGCGCCTATGCGTTGCGTAAGGTCGCCCCAGGTGGTTCTGATAACGCGCGCCAATAAAACTTTCCGCTCATTCCACCTCGTTTTCTTCGCGACACTATTATGACATCTCGGGATAAATAACACCGAACACGAACACGGCACTGTAAATTTAATCGTTCCGCTTCATCAGTTTTTTTTTTTTTATTTCCGTTGATTATAAAATTAATTCAAACGTGAATAAATACACCTTACATTACAAAAAATCAATAATCAAATCTCCGATAGAATGCAATTAATTACTGGCGATAACTAAATTTCGCTGGTGTGAAATGCAGCGTACAAAAAAAACGGAGGTAAAGTAAAATGCTGAATGAAAATGTGATCAAAAATAAAAAAAAAAAGAAGACATCGTGACGCGCGTACGCAAAATTACAGGTGCGATGTTGAGTAACCGGGGCGAGGCTCGGCCATTCAGTCCGCATTGCGCCGCTTGGCCGCATAATTAATGCGCGTCCACAGGTGGACATCATCGGCGACCTCGCGCTGCCAGCCGTGCTATTCTACTTGGGCGGCTATCTCCGTCGGCGCCAAAAGGCGACGCGACCGATCGGCTATGCGCAAAACAATCGGCCCTGGCCAAGTCCGTTTAATTGCATTTCGTTGTTGCCGCTGCCCGTTGTTGCCTCTTCTTTTTCTTTTTATCGTTTAATGCATCGCCGTTGCGCTTTTGTTCTGACGGCTGACTTAATAAAATTTCACAATTAATGTTGTTTATATATTGACATGCTGCTAACGTACTCATTATAACTATCTAAAGTTTAAGCAATGAAAAACTACTAGAAGCTAGAGACATGTCACTACAAAATTCCTCTCTTAAAAAAACGATTTCAGGATTTCGTGAAGCATTTTAAAAGCGATTGGTTAAATGGTGCTAAAATTTAAAACGTTTTTACGTCCCAGCAAGAATTTTGTTTCAGTACTTTAATTAATAGATTATAATGAAATAATTATTAAATTTTTAAATTTCTGAACTATTCTGTAATTTATTTTAAATTATAAGTTTGTTATAAAACTTCAAAATTACTGACTCAATTAAGAGGGTTTGTGTTTTGAGTAAAGTAAACGACATATTCTGTACCGACCGTATAAGATCGTTATTTTCGTTTGCATCTAAAACGACTGAAAAATCAAGGAAGAAATGTGTCTCTTAATACGATCCACAAACAACACGTTTCGGGTATACATAAGTTATTCATTGTGCGGGCGTTTCGGTATTTTAAACTTCAATTAAGCGATTAGTCGCACGGGGGCGTCGAGATTTCCGGAGTTCACGAGGTAAAAAAAAAAGAAGTTACCGAAGAGGAAGTAGAGCTTTAAAAGAGGATCAAATTAAAAACGTGAAGAAGAAAAGGAAGCTGAAGAAGTGTAGAAGGAAGTCTAATTTTAGAAGACCCTTCGTACATTTCTTTCGACTTGCTTGCCGATCCCTTATTTGCTTTATTTGCTCCTTCTCCCTGATTACCTAGAGTCTTTTTTTTCTCCTTTATTTTCTTTCTCCGTCACTCTCCTTAATTTACTATTCGAACACGTGAATCGTCAGCACTTGATTTAAAATGTTTCCAATCCGGAATCAGTCCTAGCTAACATCGCGTCGAAATCATCATATCTGAAATCATCGTTGGATTTAATTTATAGGGTCGCGATTTGAACGGCGCTATAAAGGCGCGCAACGAACTTTACAATGAAATCGCTCCTGTCGAGTCTAGCAGCCGGCAGCACTAGCCGCCCCCGAGTATTCGTCGAACCCTCGACGGGAAGACATGTCCCTCCGGTGGAGACGCCCGGCGCCGCCGAAAGGGGCCCAGTCGGCGAGCTGCAGCCTGCATCCGGAGCTCCTCGCCGACAGATGTGTCGGGGGTGGAGATTCGCGCTGGAAAGGAATGAACTCCCTCGAACCCCACCAGCAAAAACGGATGCTGAGTATCTATATGCTACGATTGTCGACTCGCGATCGTCAAATTGTGATAGGCATAACTTTAAGGAGGCTCATACGGTCAGGATCGTATCCCAGGGCAATATATTAGGGGTACTTGTTTATTTATGCAAACTATTAGAAAATAATGGTGTAGAAATGTTAATGTATTCATATTTAAAAATAATGTGCACTTTAAGTCATCTATTTTATGGTAGAAACAGAAACTAAGAAAGATCACAATTTTAAAGAAGTATATATAGGTATACTATTTGCACAGTAAATATATTATTTTTTTTAATGGACTAATTCTTTTTCTTAAATGTCTGTCAACCCTACACTTTTAAACAACGATTCGATTCCTTATGACTATAACTACAAGATATTTAATTTTTTATTTAAATCTATAGATCCTATAATCAAATAACCAAGTCTAAGTAGATAATTTTAATGTGCGGCCTATACCTCCCGTGTTAAAAGTCGTAACTTTGATAATTTTTATTTTCTTTTTTTGTTCGATAACTATGGGCCTAAATTTTTACACACCTATGAATAATACCGTAGACTGTACTCTGAATTTTTTTAAAGAGATTCTACACAAAATTAACCCACCGAGCCTCCTTAAGTAAAATCAAGGGGCTATATTGCTCTGCGATTATCGACTCGCGATCGTCAAAGTGATATTAAGACATAAATTTAAAGTAAAATGACAGGGTTATATATGCGCTGCGATCTTCATAGTGATAGGCATAAATTTAAGTAAAATTAGGAAGTACACTTAATAAAAAAAGAAAAAGAAAAAAAAGGGAAGAAGAAATTTTAGGATATTCGAGAGAATTCATAAAACTGTGGTTTCTCGTTTCTAACACTGTTAATAATTGCGAAACTTCAAAGTAGAGCTCTATGCACTACTTTTCTAAGTGAAATTGTATTAATTAATAGTAAATCAACTTTAGATAGTATAATAGCCATTAAAAATTCGCTTTATTGTAGTGTGATGATTTTGATATGAATACAAATGGTTTGTATCTCGTACATTGAATGTTCGTAAAAAACAAGTTGTTCTATATTTGAATGAAAACTTTCTTTTTTTTTATTTTTCACCCTCATACTTTAAATACTGGTTAACGTTAGTGACAGTACACTGTTTTATTTAATGATTGGAAGTCAAACTAAATAATAATTAAAAGAAGTAAAATTAAACAAGCCGAAATGAGAAAAAAATCTATGAGAGCTTCGGTAACAGCAGACAGTTCCTGGCAGAGTCGCGAAATCGCCTCCGAATTGGGTGTCCGAGGGAGAGGCACGCTTAGAAAGTACAGAAGGAGAAAGAAAGCGCGACGGCGCGAGAGGCGGCTGCCGGACGGGGGTGTGCTCGCTAATTTTAGAAGAGTACAGGCGCGCGGGCAGCTGCGTTGCTTGACATAAAGGAGTCTTGCGCTCGCGCGCTTGCCCCTTTTTTTCACTGGTTACTACGCACTCGCGTGTATTCAGATTGAAATCCCCGACAATTTTTTTTTTTTTTTCAATTTTCAAGATTCATACTTTTTTTTCTCTTTGAAGTATTAATTTTGAAGATGCATTACTTGTTTACCCTACTTTCGGTATCTTAAGTTTAATAGTATAGTTCTATTTAATTATTTTAGTAGAAAACATTAAATTAAAAATAGTTATACATATAGGTAACCGTTTAATTTTAAAAGTTTAGATAAAAATTTCATTTAAAAAATAAAAAACAACTAATTGTCACGAGGAGGCTTGTGCTATGATTTTAATGAATCACGCTATAAAACTCAGCACTCGAATAATTTTCGATAAAAAAAAAATGTGAACGGTTCGTAAAAGAGCATAAACACCGCGAGGAGACAAATCACCCGCGATGAGGATAGAAAAAGAGGAGGCCAACACGTGCGACGCGCGCCTCCCGCTACGGCCGTGGACCTCTGCCCCCGCGATGCTCGCCTTGCGGAGGTCAGTGATTGAGCTTCGCGGGGTCCCGTCTCCTTTTTTTTCTATTTTCTTGTTTTTTTTTTATTCTCGCAGGCTCGTCGGGCACGGGACAGTGTAAGGGACGACGCTGAGTCAGGTTGCGCGAGATTATATATAGCGCACTGCTATATAGACACTAAGAGCTTCGCGATTTCCGGGGGACATACTTTTGTCGGATTTGTCATCATGATTTCTGTGTACTTTGTTTTAATTGTGCAGTCGAAAATATAATTATTTGGTAGGGGTATAAACTGCTTTTGTTTAATTTTAATTCAAGTATATCGGACGGAGATCCTGATATTCGTGATGAAGATGCTTAAAGGATTACGATGTGTTTACAAACTATTTATGAAATAAATCATCGAGTTGTACATTTACAAGGCGATACCACCGATCCCTTCACATGCTTCCCAGGAAAAGTTTGACATTCGGAGTCACATCTGGTCTAACTCACAAGTGGAAAATAGTATGGCATTGCCTGTGTAAATCCACAAAGCTACTCGTCAGCAAGTTTTTCTCTAAAAAAGTTAAAAGCGTGACAACAATTAATTACCCAGTTTATTAAATCAAAAGTACATCAAATTTTGAGCTCATCTCCATAAGAATACACTGAGAGAATTTTCTATTAAAAATTACAATCGAACAGCGCTCAGATCGTCGATTCCAAAAATATCCTCGCCAGGAAAAATGAAAAAAAAAACAGTCCTGTTGCTTTAGTAGCGAAATCCAGCGATTAATTCTGTGGAGGCACTCTCGTAAAGCACAAGCAGAGTAACCGAGCAATAAAAGGGCGTGCAGGCGGTCCTCGGCTTTACGATTGCCGGTGTGCCACCCCCATGCATTGTCGCGAAAACCGACTCGGCCTGAGCGTGGCCAGATGCGGTCGTTTCGCGGCCGAACGAGCGATTGCTTCATTTAGGCGGAAACGAGCGCTCCCCTCTCTCTTTTCTCCGCGAGGAAATGTGCTTTGCGCGGATTATTTCAACGGCTGGGCCTCGGGCAGTTGTAATCTGCTGCAAATTTTTTTTTATTGATTGGTCGAAAATTTGAAAAAAAAAATAATATAAAATAAAATAACAAGTTAAAATGTTTTCCTGTAGGTATTAGAATCTGATTACTATTCGCTACGTGCACGTATGAAGACTCAGCGCCGCAGACGGCAAGTTGATGCACTTCAGGCTCGGTAATTAACGT
>JAWWEN010000001.1:9538688-9561096 GCA_035582955.1 Sycophila texana | reverse complement strand
TTTATAAATGTCATTTGAGTGTTTTTGGATCATTTTATGATGTTTTTAGAAAAATGTCTACGAATATTGGAAATGACAGAAAAAACAATATTGGTTTAATATTGGTCCAATATTGATTTTTCGGTCATTTTCAACATTCGTAGACATTTTCTAAAAACATCACAAAATGATCCAGAAACACTCAATTGACATTTATAAAAGTTTTTTACTCAATTGAAATTTATAATAAACATGTTATAAATTGTCAATTGAGTGTTTCTAGATCATTTTATGATGTTTTTAGAAAACGTATACGAATATTGGAAATGACCGAAAAAACAATGTTGGTTTAATATTGGTCCAATATTGATTTTTCGGTCATTTCCAACGTTCGTAGACATTTTCTAAAAACATCACAAAATGATCCAGAAACACTCAATTGCCATTTATAAAATGTTTTTACTCAATTGAAATTTATAAAAGAAAGAAGGCGATGAGTTCTACATAAAATGCGTTTAACTTAAAATACGGAAGTTATCACTTCTGTCGGGGGTCCCGAGACCCACACCTTTTTTTTTATAGAAAAGCATTTGAACTCTGCTTTATGGACTTGATGATGAACTAAGGAATTTGTTTTCTTTTATAAAAATGGAAAAAGTAAAAGTTTTTTTTTTATTTTGACGCTTAATGATTTTTTTACGTAGACGTACTGGAAATTATCGATATAACTTTTAGCATAAAAGCCATTGTCTTAAAGTTTAAGAACATAGCTTGCTGATCAGCATCGGGAAATTTAATAAAGAATGCGGACATTCGAAAACTCTTTATGAATTATTTATTTTTTTTTTTTCAAAGCGTGCTTATCAATTCCTTTCACGTTTACTGATAGTCAAAAGTCTAGTCTAGAGTACTGTTACTCTTTTAGTTAATACAAACGAATAGAAATAATTTTACGTTTTTTTTTTTAAAATTCACAGTCCGAGGATAAATCAGAAGCTACATTGACGGACAAAGATACGCCAAAACCGGAGGGCTACTCGTGCTTCGTATGCGACAAGATGTTCGACGACGAAGTGCAAATGAAGGAGCACTTGTACATGCACAGCGACGAGGTGAGTGACGACGGCGACGATAAGGGCTTCCAGTGCGCATTTTGCTACGAGAAATTCCAAACAGAAGAGTCTTTGGAAGCGCACGTGGGGAACCACCTGAGAGACGACGGCGATGAAAAGATCAATATGCTTATCAACCTGAACACGAACAGGCGAGAAAGGAAGAGAGCGGCGTTCAAGTGCGAAATTTGCACAGAGTCGTTCAGCACGGCAACGTTGCTAGCCACGCACATGCAGGATCACGAGGAAGAGGAGGCGGAATTACAGGCGCAAGATGGAACGGAGGCGATCACGACGGACACACAGCAACAGGACGTCGAGCCAGAATCGTTGGTCTGTACAATTTGCGATCAAATGTTCGAGTCGGCCGATGAGCTTTCCGAGCATTTGGACATGCATAACGGTAACGCCCACGTGTGCATACTCTGCGAGAAGCCATTCTCCAGCATCAAGGATCTGCAGGAACACGTTTCCACACATTTGTAAATTTATCTTCAGGGGACCCGCTGATCTTTTTTTTACTTGAGCGCGAGAGGAATGCTTGCTTGCACTCGTGAGGATGGTCGAACGATATGACTTGTTTTATATGTTCAACTCGATTTCATTATTTATGATTTTTTTTTCTTTATGATTTTATAAGAATGCGATGGACAAACTGGTGATTTTCGACGTTTGTTTTCGAAGATACTTATAAAGAGAATTCCGTCTCTAGATACATGCATCGCTAATTAATTGTGACTGGATATTTGTAATGTAGAATATTGTAACAGTAAGATGATGAAATACAGAATATTGTCTTATAAGTTAAGCTCAAGAGATTGCTCGAATCGATTATGACTTATGTAAATAATTGCATAATGAACATTTTTTCCTTCAATTTTGTAAATAGAAAAAAAGCAACATGTGAGAGAAAAAAAAACATTAACAGATACTTCGAAAATACTTTGAAAATCACTTAGCTCCAATTTCCTCATTTTTATAGTGAAGGGGTCGAGACACATTATAATTGCAATTAAGAAAGATTTATACAATAATAAAGTATGAAATAAATTTGTACATGAATTGATCGTCGCAATGTCATAAGCTTTAGAAATTTGATTCAGGAAAAATGTTAAAAAGTATAAAACATTAATTCAATATATTTTAGTTATTTTTCTTCAGTTATAAACGTAATTTAATTTCGTTTATTAAAAATCGTCTCAAATTTTTTTTTATTCAACTTTTATTTTCATTTGTGAGTTTTAACTGTGATTATTTTTTCATCAAATAGTTTAAATGGCCCCTTGCGAATTAATAGTAAAGTAAATTGTAAAAAATCACTTTCAAGATTAAGAGAGGCACGAGGACTGTAAAAAATATTCAAAAAAGTTAGGTAACATTTGGCTAAGTATTTTTAAAAAAACTCCAAGTTTTTTTTAGTGAAATCGTTGAATAAAGAAGTAGATAATTTAGGTATTAAAATATATTTTTTGCTTAGACCGAAATGATTTTCAAAGAGGCATCTTTTTGAAAACTTTATAATAACAATGTAAATAGCATGTCTTATAAAGACATAGGATATTCTGCTATATTATAATGTAAAAAATTTCAAAATGTACCTCGTATTGAAAACATCTTAAACTCATGGTAATCATTTTTTCAATAAAATATGAATAATTAATGTACAAGATTTAAGGCGTACTATGTATAAAAATATAAATTTGTGAAATTTAAAAATTTATTTAATTTTTATATCGTACCCGTTTATTATTTAGGATGAATAAAAAAAAAGGAAAATTATTTTGTCAAGGGTCATTTATTATATGTATAATATCAACTAATAATAAATTTACACAGAAACTAGATATACTACGTAACAATTTTTCAAATCTCTTATCAACGAAATCGTTGAAGAAAAATGGTCTGCTTGAAGAATGAGAATTAGAAAAAATCAGTCCAAAGCTGGCGCATTTATACGAGAATCGAAGTTACTATTCGCTCTACGTTTTTTTTATTTACATAAAATCTTGTGTACAGTAGTGGTCGCGCAACAATATTTTCTCATAATTCTCCTCTTTTCGCAAACCTTAATTTCGTTCACATCTTTTTTCTTCATCGAATTAGAAACAGGAGAAACAAATAACGTTCATTGCTTATCAAATTCGACGTATTTTATTTATTTATTTTTTTTTATAACATTATATCGAACATTTCGCTCCGAATAGAGGTTTTCTTGAATTAACCTTTTAGTTTGTATGTGTCTAGTCGTGTTCTATCACGAAACAATTGGCTGTTTGATTCGTGATCTTATATCATTCAATAGGGAGTACCTTTTCTCTTAGCCAATGTCGACAATGCAGAGGCTTTCATCAATTAAATGCAGATTCACGAGAGTTAGTCAAACTCTCATTCGACACTACAAACGACTGGAAGAAACAAACAAAAATTAAGATGTTTTTGTCCAGGAAATGCAAAAATAATAAAGAAAAATATATATATAAACATTAGTACATACAAAAAATATAAGTTTCATTAGTTAAACGAAGGAAAACAATGTAAGACTTTGCGTAGCTTCGATCGGTCAATGATAGAAGTTACGTTTTATTTATTTATTTTTTTTGTGTAATTATTTCTTTAATCGTTCATCTCTGAAGCGCTTTTCTCCTCTTCTCTAGTCTCACTTTGGCAATCTGATCGCGCTGACGCGTGAGTAAAAGCGATGTAGAAAAGAAACTATTTACAATTGGAAAAAGCATATTACTTTCACCTAGCGTGTGTACTTTTTTTCCTGTATAATGTATTAAGTGTACCTTAAACGACGTATAAAATTTCAAGAAATTTCAAACGAATAATGCGATATGCTATTGGATCACATTACAAAAGTACTCCCTGATTTTAGTCGATGAGATTGGTTAACAAATTTTTGAACTTACTTCCATCTCCGCTATCGATTTTTTTTTTTTTCATTTTGTCTCGCGCCCTTCGAATAATTACTCTTAGGTTCTCCGCATTTATGCAATGATTCGTGTTTTTCGGTTTGCTTGACTGCTTCGTTTTCGTAAAATAAGTCGACGTGTACTTCAACCTTCACCCTCTTCACATGCTACTCTGTGTGTAGTAGTAGTAGTAGTAGTACATTCTCATTATTTATATTTCGTTAATTAATGTTTTTTTTTTCAATATACTTTGTCGAACGACAGTAATAGTTTTTTTATTTTAGCCTTTACGATTTTTTCTTCGTGTATATATATTTATATATATGTTGCTATGCATTTAATACTATTATGTACAATGACACCATTCAGAATATTTTATAGATGTTTTCTTTAATTTAGACGTTGCGTCGCCCTTGGCATCGCCTAAAATTGAATCGCAACAATAAAATAAATACACAAATCTCGCTTGCATTCTCACTTTTTCGCTCATTCGCTCTTTCTCTTGTTCTCTCTCTTTTTTTTTTTTTTTTTAAATAAAACAAGAAACAAATTTTTCAATCGCATTTGCCATTCTTTCATTCTCATTGTATAGAGCCCGGGGAGAAGAAAGCTTCTCGCAAAATACTCTCGCCGCTAAAACCGTTCAACGACTGCAACAATAATATTAATAATAATAATAATAATAGTAATAATTAATAATGATAATAACTCGCTAAAGAAATAAAAGTTAAAGGGGAAAAGAAGGGAAAAAGGTAAATCGTTAAAGATACATATAAAAGCTCTCTCGATCTCTGTACACATACGCATTCTCCCGCGCACTTATTTCGTCTTCAATAATCATCCAACTACAAAGTTATAACTAGCGATAGATCTCTCACTATGACCTAGCCTACGTACGGAAAAAATTCGCTCGATAATTGTTTTTTGTTTTTTTTCTTTAATCATTTTCCATTAAACGCGGTCCCACATAGCGGGCGCCGCTTTCTTTAAGTAATCTCGATGTACGTGATCGAGAATTGAAAGGGGGTTTTGGGGGAGCTTTGGGAGGACGAACCGTTTTTTTCTTTTTTCATTCTTTAACGCCCTTGATTCATCAGTTTCTCATCGCAGTTCTACTTTATATTTCTTTATTTTAAAATGTAGATGTGTGTTCTTTTTTTCTTCTCGTTCTCGGGTATAATCGACAATCCCGCCGACGATTCCTAACGCTTCCTGCGCTCCCCTTCACTTGCTCCCGGGGAATAACGTCAGAGCGTGACGCGGCACGCCGACAGTCGATGCCGACTGATTTCAATCGCTCATCTTCTCCGCTGCTGATTTGGCTTGAGTGTGTAAAAAGGTAAGTGTCGTTTAGCGTTCGGCCGTTACGACGCCCGCCTGCTTTACGGGGAGACTAGGTCCACGTAGTTGGCCGGGTACAAGCCGACCCTGCCGTCCTTCCTGCCCTTACACCAGCCTTGCTCGTCCTCGTCCTCCAGCTTCTCGAATATGTCGCCTGGAAGTATTTTATCAGATTTTAAAAGTTTTGTAATTATTTACTCTTAAAAGAAAAATAGAAATAGACATGGAAATAGAAGTGCTGAACGACAAGGTGAAGGGAAGAAATTGTACAGAAGGGAGAAGGATACTTGGAAAAGATGCGAAAAGAGAGGAAGAGACAAGAGAGGTGAAATGAAGTACTGCTTAACCAATACATGCAAGAGTACAATAATGTGTAAATAAATAAAAGTCAAATGTATATAACAAAATTTGAATATAAATAGTAATATTATTTATTCTTAAAAGGGCACTGTGTTTAAAAGGTCGTAGCTGTGTCGAAACTTAGACTGAAAAAAAGAATTTGTAGATCCATGATCTAAGATTTCTCCTTGCAAAAATATTTAGTTTATTTAACTAAACATTTAGTTTAATCTACCAAAGTTTAAGTTGGATTGAATAAATGTTTAACTAGATCCATTTAAAAAATTTTGTTAATTCCACTAAATATTTTGTCAAATCAATAAAATAATTTTGTAAGGAGGATTTAACAAAATTTTTAGATGGATCTGCAACATTTTTTTTTTCAGTGTAATTAAATTATAGAACATTAAAGTATCATTTTGTTATTACAATTTTTAAATTACACATTATTATTTTTTTTTTTTAGTTATTTCAGTTTTAACACAGTTCTGATATTCCTCTGACATTTAAAGATGTATTTTTTATTACTGCCCTACGCGAAATCATTAATCTTTACATAAATCAGTGCAACGAACCTTGTTTAAAGCTTAGTTCATCAGCTTCGGCTCCTTCATAGTCGTACAATGCCCTGACCGGAACTCCAGGCTCGCCATTGTCGACCAGTGGTTCACCTGCATCTTCGTCCCATTCTTCTTCTTCGAAAGGATTCGACTCTGGCTTAGCGTTATTAGTGCCGTTCCTAAAATCCAACGTTTCAATTAAACTTTATTGCAATTATTCTTTAAAATTATTGTATTTAATAGATGCTGTCCAAATACTAAAATGTTTTGATTACTCAAAAGTGAAAAGTTCTATAATAATTTTTTAAACAACGATTGACGACACGTAACTTTTGAAACACTAAAGATATTCCAATCGAATAAATTGTACCTCTTATGTACTTCTTTTAACAACATTTTTGTAAATGCATACATTTTTCATAGATTTTTTAAAAAAAAATCAGTCTGTAAAATCTTAGAGAAATTCAAGATTCGGTGGCTTGATACTCTCCTTGTCAGTAAAAATTGCATTATTTTATTTTATTTTATTTTATTCACGGGACTCTCTCCCTTTTATAATTAATACAAATTCAACAAGTTGACGCACGATATGCACATAAGTAACAAAATAAACTTTAATAAAAATATGTTAATAAAATTTTAGTAAACTATCTCGCATATCCGCCTTGAACACATTTACAGTATTATAACGATTCAACTCAAGATTAAGTCTATTCCAGTGTCTTATTATTATTATAATATAATATGGGTATAATATAAAGATACAAAATCGCAGACAGTAAAAAATTATTTGTACAAAAAAACGCAGTTATCTAGAACTATAGAATACAAACGAAAATTTTAATAAAAAAAAAAAATGATGAAATTTCTATACAAGTAAACCAAGACCTAAAGCAATCCAAAAATCAACCGCAGCGATCGAACTGCACTGAAGACTCACGTGATCGAGGAATTCCTGTTGACCGAATTTCCGTCGTGGTTGTTCTTCTCGGCGGGTGGCTTCGTCGTGCTGATCGTGTCCGTCTTGCTGTCGCTGTGATTGGCGTCCGTCGATATCACCCTACTGGCGGGCTTCGCCTTCGACTTGTGGTTCACGGGCGGGTAATCCTGCGAAAGAGCCTCGATTAGTGCACCGAATTCGATTCAGCGGAGACATACGCTCGCGCGCGTATGCCTCTGTGTGCGGTGTGAGTGTGTATTAAATATTGCACTTGGCGTGCGCCCGCTGTTCCCTCTCGTGCAAAAGGATCCGACGATTTACGGGCGGACTTACTTTTCTCGGCGCGCGTGTTCGAGCCAAGCTCAATTTTAACGTGCCCCTTTGGTGCGCTCGCGTAAAATAAGAAAATTTAAGAGTAGCCTGGGCGAATGTAATTTTTGTTTTGTTTTGTTTTTTTTTTTTATGTGTACAATTGAGAGAATTGCGTCTCTGATGCACTCAGTAAATCTGAAAATGTGAAATTTACGCTGCGAGAAAAATTTGGTAATTTTAAGTAAATATTTACTTCGATAGTACTTGTTAAATATTTCTTTGATTCAAGTAATTACTTTTTTTGTAACTACTAAATTTAATTAGAAACAAATAAATTCATTTAGTTTTAAAGAAATATATAATTGATTCAAGGAAATATTTAACAAGTACTATTGAAATAAATATGTACTTAAAATTACCAAATTTTTTTTTTTTAGTGTACTTGGAAAATGTGAATAGTGACATTTTTCAACTGAATTTCACGTTTTCAGATTTAGGATAGTGCAGTGTCTGTGTTCGTCGATGGTATTGAGTTTGGCAGCTTTTTTTTTGTTCATTGAAGCGCTTAGATCGCTAAATAATAATTTTTAGAAGCAGCTTTTACATTTGACCAAGCAAGCTTAAAGAACAAAATTTGTTTGCTTATATAATTTATTTAAATACAAGTATTTAATTAAATCGTGTGTCTGCTGCAAGGCAAAACAGCGAAGCTTCGTTTATTCAATACATATTAATACCCACTTTTGATGGAGATCCGTGTATTTGTTTATCAACATCCAATATTATTCTAGAACGTTTATTTACGTATACACATTTTAATTAAATAAAAATATAATTTTATTTACATTCGTAAACGAATATTCAAATTACTCGTCTATAACATTCAATAGCAATTACAGTACAGTGTATTTAAAACGAAATAAATATAAAAAAAAAGATAATAACAAAATTAACAAATATAGAGACACCGAAATAAATATAAAAAGAAAAGATGATAAAATAATTAACAAATATAGAGACACCGAAAATACAATAAAATAAAATACAATAAAACTACGAGTGCATAGATAAAAAACATCGATAGAGGCGCAGCTCTGAATTCAAAACAAAAGTTAATCGCGCGGCTGACATCATCATCGCCGCCTCATCGGCTGATTCGCACCGAAGACACTTTCAAATGGCACGCACTGTGCTCAGAGTGAAAAATAAAATAAAATATAGAAGAGGCGCGGGTGAGGAGGGGACTCTAATTACTGCTTCCGAGATTCGAGGAACGGACTTTTTACTCTTCGCTCGTCGCGTCTGGCGTCCAAGTCAATGATCAACGATCGCACTTACTGTCAGAGTGCTCGGCGTCCCCTGCGAGATCTGCCGGCGATTGAAAACAGAAGGATGCGTCCGTTAATTTTCGGCGAATTTCGATGATTTAAAAAAATAAAAGAAAACGTTTATTTTTTGTCTAATGATGCACGTTCTTTTTTTTTAAAGGCATAAAATCCTACTGTTACCTGAGTGTGCGCTGCGCAAGCTGTTCGCTTCTTTTTTGGCGACGTGCTTTTTTGCTTTTTTTTTTCAGCGGATGGGGTGTGTCTTTCTGTGTGCGTGTGGTTTTTTTTTATGAGCAAGCGGAGATAAGTTGCGGTGGAGATGCTCGGGGAGATGAGCGATAGTGAGTTTGGATGGATAGAAAAAAAGGTGTAGGTTGATAGAAAATTTATAATTGATTCGCAATTTTCTTTTTCATTAAATTAAAACTAATGAAGCTATATCGATAAACATAAAAACGTTCGTTTTTTATTTTTAATTATGAATATAGTACATCAAACTATTTTCTTAAAATGAAGATTACTGAATTTAATTCTATAAAAAAATTCTTTCAATCTTATAATTTAATTCTTTAAACAAAGCTAAGGTTTTAAACAAAGTAAAAGGTACTTCAATGTTTCCAAAGGAATAATAAAAATCTCATTAAAAGATTAAGAGTCTTACAAAGATGTACAACGTCCAGTGAGAACGAATATCACAGTAAAAAATTAAAAAATAATAAATAAAACATAACTATCATCCGCAGAAGAAAAAGAAAGCGAGAGGAACATTGACGGACGGTCGTGGAAAAAAGCGTAGGTTCTAGAGACAGTAGAAAGTAGGTAAAAGACGAGACAAAACTTAAAAAAAAAAAAACCATTACATGCAGGTCCTCGCCGACTGGGCGTTGATTGATTAGCGTAATGGAGCCGGCGGGCAGCGCCTCCTTGGACTTGGAGCCCTTGGTGATGTCGCGGAACTCCTCCGTGTAGTCCTGTATAAATAGGCAATGGCCACGCAACAATTCACATGCACGCATTCCTCGCGGTTTGTTCTCTCTTTCTATCTCTTTCTGGCCACTCGCGACGGACAATCACGCCTAGACGCGTGATCGAGCACCCGACGGCTCAAGTGGCTTTCGCTTTGATTCGTTCGTGATTTTACATCGTTTTTCTCTTGTAATTGACTGCATTCCTCTCGGGTGTTCATTAATTAATTTCTTTGTCTTGACAAACTCGAGGTGCTTACCGGAAGATTAAGATGAATTAGTGTAATAATTATTTTGAGTTTATTTTATTCTTTTTATATAAGTGACTGTCGTTAAATTTGATTCTGTCATTTTTCTTTCGTAAAAATAGTAAATATATTTTCATAAATTACTTCATAAGCGTAATAAATCTTTGTGATGAGTATCGAATACTTTTCATACCGTTATTTCTGTAAAACAGAATTAAATAATTTCAACGAGGGTTTAAATTTCTAATATCTTTTACAACTTTATACTTCTTTTTACGAAATCATCAATCACAATAATTTCAAACTTAAATAGTAGATTTTCTTTTTAAATTTACTTAGTTTGATTAGATTTTTTTTTTAAATTTTTACTTAAATAGCAGATATTTGATCTTTAACAAGTGAACAAAAAAAGTTCAATCAATTAATACAATAGATAGCAAAGCTGAAAAGCTAAATGCGCCTCCTTCCGCGTTCTCATTCGATCGCACGTGCCGCTGTCAAAGGAACAAGCGGAAGGAGGGATATAGAGAACGAATTGCCGTCGGAGGTGGAGTAACAGAAAGAGCGAGAAAGATAGAAACGGCGCAGGTACAAGAGGATTTTGGTTATTAGGCGTCTTAAAGCTTTGAAAGAACAAAGGCAGTCAAAAATGCATTTTTGCCTAATTTCTCGCTCGAAAGCCCAGCCGAATCGTGGGCTGGTGTCCAATTTTTCTCAGTTTTCTTTTTTATCACTGGCGCGTGCGTCGCGTTTACGGACAAAAACGGCGAAGTTAGCTAATTGCTCGGCAAACGAGGCTTCTTCTCTTCTGACGCGGCCGTCTGTTGACTCGGTGAAATTATATTGAGCTTCCAGCGATGAACTTCTAATTCAGACCGAAAGCCAATTTAGCGGTTCTTTCGACGGAGGCTTGAAGTTTGATGAGACATGAATAGTTCGATAATAAAGCGTTTAATTTGGATGCGCTGCTTTGAAATTGCTGATAATCGACTGGAAAGTTTGCTTTCGTCATTGATTGCCTATGTGCATTCAAAACTTTAAGACGACACGGATCTATTCTAACAATCCACTAAGTCTAAGATCTAAGTTTAACAGAAAAATGTTCTCGAATGATCAGTTCTAACATTATTAATTAATGTAAAAAAATTAAAAATTGAAAAAAAAAATGATTCAAACAAAACGTTGAAAAAACAATTAGATATGTCATTTAAAATAAAAAAAAAAAAAACAACGTTATGTCTATTACAATGAGATAAAAAGGTAAACAAATCACTTTAATCATGCTGATTGAAAAAAAATCTGAGCTGAAATATCATGTGATCCTGGCTGTAGTGGATTTTCTAAAATTACCTCGAACTGCGGCCAGGCCATGGCCATATTGACTCCGTGATTATTCGACCACCATTTCAGATCTTTTTCGTGGTCTGCGTTGGTTATCGTGTGGTAGAATTCTTCGTAGATTTGTGGAAGCCTAAAATTTTTATTTATTTTTATTCGTTAATCTCTCATTCACATATACATTCAACATTTTTTATAATAGTAAATACTACTTAAAAAATAATAGTAAATATATATTTAACAAACATTTTGGTTCATTTAATTATGTTTAAATGTTAACTTTGCTATTTACAATTAACTGGTCAAAAAATATAAGTCAACTAATTAAAATTAAAATCGCTTATTTTTAAAAATCAACAAGACTTTTTAAGCGAACCTGTTTTACTTGAACCTGGAGGAAAATTTTATTAACCCGGTGCAAAATTTGCTCCCAGAATTTGACATTTAAATAGTCCAGAAACTCACACTGGATCCTGAGAAATGTTGAGGCATTTGTGGATACCGAAGAGCACGTCTTTGAAGAACTGCAGCCGCTGTGCCTCCATCTCCTGACACTTTTCGAACACTTGGGTCATATCCTCCATATATTTGGGGTTGTACTGGTTGATCTCCTGCAGCGCGCTTTCGTACTTTTCCTTGGCCTTTTGAACCTCCTCCTTCGTCTTCTGCACGCGATCCTGCATCTTCTTTACCTGCGTACCAGAAAAGAAACTGATGTGATTCGTACGAAAAAAAGTATTCTCTTTTTTCGCTACTTAAAAAAAAAAAAAAAGATGAATCTCCGACAAAGTCAAAACTTGAAATTCGTATTTTTCTCATTGTAACACGCAAGGAAAAAAGTTACGTTAAAAATTGCTATAGAGTCTTTACTGAAGCGAGCGATATACACAAATATAATGAACTTTTTTTTTAATTAATTTGATAGAAATATTTTAAGAAATTTCTACTAAGTTTTTTTTTATTTCACTCTTCGAATATGTTTTCGCTTTAATAAAGACTCTACTAACTTTTAATACAACATTTTTCTTTGTGTAGGAAAACAAATTATGCGAGAGCTTTATCAATATTACTATTTATTACTGTTTGTTTATTAATTTATTTCCAAAGTTTTGACCCTGGGATTTGTCATACTAACATCTATGAAATAAACTTTTGAAACAAGTCGATCTAATCTACTTTATAGGGAAAAGAAACAAAAAAAAATGCCTTGCAATTCCAATGTAATATTAATGAGGGCAAGCTTTAGCTTCTTCGTCAATTCGTAAGCTATAGTAATGATGTATTAACAAAAAAAAATAAAAAGAGAAGCTTATCTGTATTCGTTTTTTTTTTTTAATAATTTTTATTTCTAAAAAAAACACATAAAAAATGAAGTATAATAACATAAAAAGCTAAAGGGCTTGCGCCGCTGAAGGAAATCTAGCGAACGTCCGTCTCTAAGGGCTTTTAAAGCTCCACTTTAAAATTAATGCGTCGCTACGTTTCTTTCCCTTACCAGAAGAGCTTTCTGTGCGTGGCGAATGAGCGGTGCAGTGCACGAGTTTTGGCGAGAAATCGCAGGTGAAAAGAGAGAAAATGAAATCGATTATATTAAAAAAACATGCGTCATGCACTTTTTTTTTCTTTTTTTTTTTGTTTATTACATACAAGCTCAACGTCGCCTATCTTAGATTTCCTAAAGGACTTTCGTATTCTCATGGTCCATGCATCGCATCCACAATTTGTCATCTAGAAACGTCGTTAGGTATACCTTTTACACTTATCGTCTATAGGGCCGAATTCGCGATTGATCGTCTCGAGCTTTTTTTCATTATCAACGAGAGATCAAAAAAATTTCGGTGCGATAATTTTTATTTTGCAAGCGGATAGCTCTCTTTGACTATGTTATTGTTATTATAAATTTGTCGACTATTTGTTTGACAATGCAGGCAGATGACGTTGAGATTCATAATAACAATGTATTTTCTACGTTCGATGTGTATTTAAAAACCAAGGAAAAGTTTAAGAAAAAAAAAAGATATTAAAGAATTAAAAAAAAACGATTGTTAATAGCCAAATTTACTCAAGAGGTACTTTCTAAAGAAGTAGAGTAGAAGTTTATTCGGGAAATTATCAGAGGGAACCAGAATTATTTAACGCCATTCGCCAAAACCAATTTAAAAAAACAGCAGCATCAATTTAAAACTCACAGATTTCGCAAACGAAACTCAGAAGAAAAAAAACGCAAATATTTCCAATTCACCTCTACGAGAGTAGCCCAACGAAAAAAAAATCTCTAAGAAAAAAAAAATCGTCTAAGTACACAGATCATGAGCAATAGTCGAGATAAGTCATGCATCATCTCTTCGTTCATCAATTATAAATAAAATTAATACGTCATGCTCGACAAAATTATCGACATACGCTGTCGGAGCCTCGGGCAGTCTGAAAATAACGTATGCTAAAAAACGCCAGTTCTTTTTGCCACTTATGCTAATTAGAGCTATATTTTCGCTTTTGTTTATTTGTCTTTGCTTTTCGACTGCAGGGACAAAGCTGCGGATTGATTATTCGCCTTCTATTTGCACACGTCGAATAACAAAGCATCTTTCGCGTTTGGGTGTGTCTGTGCGTGTACCAACAATTGTTTGATTTTCATACCGCGTAATATATATAATATATAAATATCGTTTATTGTCCACGTGACCTGCGTATCGTTTACGTCAGCGACGTATTTTAAAATAATTTTCGCGGGTATGTAAATAAGAACAATTAAAAAATACATTACTAATGCATCTGCTTACGATTTTCGAGGTTGTTCGATTTGTACATTAAAAAAACACTATTAAGGATTGATGAAGTATTAATCATCGTACTCCTAATAAATAAATAAGTAGAGAACTTTTGATCAGTCTCGTATAAAATATGCGAAAAAAAATGATATCGAATTAATTGAAAAACACTGAAATTGTATAACTAATCACTGAATAAAGGTGTGGTTTATTAAGCTAGTAGAAAACTGCGGGTACAGAATAATTAAAACTGTTTATGAAAGAAAAAAACCACTAATTTTTGATAGTTCTATAATTATAATTTAATTTCTTTTATCCTATTTAATTTAATTTTTTTTTAACTACTTTTCTTTACAAATATTCAATTGAAAATGCAGTTAAGGGTCATTGATTACCGTTAGCCTATTGTAACAATGAACGAACTACTTTTGCAATTACATAATTTTTCGAAACGTTAACAGAAAATCGTTGAATAGCTGCTGAGTTTCTAATAATGGTTTCCATTTGACTCAATAGGAGCCATTCTGCATTGTTACGTTGAAAGGTTATCCTTCGAGTGCGTATCTCTCGGAGATGTAGTGCGCACTAAGTGATAAAGTTTCATAAAGTTTTACGTAATAGCCAGTTATGTTACTTCATAAAGTAGTTTGTCACTGTAATTAAGGGAGTCAGAGTCTCTACACCACATCCTCCAAAAATTAATCGACCTTAAAACTGATCTCGTTAAATGTTTGTATTTCTACTCACGGAGAGAAAAGATCTGGTAAAAATTACAGTACTGTTTTTTAACCCAGGGACAGACTCGATAAGATAAAAAATTTTACTATCAGCCTCCAAAATCTTTCCACACGGAGAGACATGTTATAGTAAAAAATTACTATGTTCCGCAGGAACAGTGGGATATACTCAACCTATGACGATTTTTACTATAAAACATTTATAATATTATAAAAATTGCTATAGCAATTTCTACTATGTACATAGCAATTTTTACTATGAACATAGCAATTCTTACTATATACGCAGCAATTTTTACTATGTTTTATAGTAAAAATCGTTATAGGTCGAGTATGTCCCACTGTTCCTACGGAACGTAGTAATTTTTACACGGAAAGAAATTTTACAGCAAAAGTTGCGATAAATCTAGCAAAAATTACAATACTTACTTGCAAGAGGTTCATAGACTAGTCAAATGAAAAAAATTACCAGACTGGCGATCAGAAATCACTAGACTTTACTAATTTTTCCTACATACTATATTGTAATTTTAACTGTAACTCTAGTAATTTTTGTTCGTCAGCCCGGTAAATCTTTTCATTTGGCGAGTCTATGACTCGGTATACTAAACGCATTGTAATTTTTTCTAAATAATTTCTCTCCGTGTACTATAACATTTCTTTCCGCGCAGGAGGGTGATAAAAGAAAAAAGAGACAGCCAGAGAGAATGATCGAACAGCCTCGATAACCGAGCAAATGTGAGACAACGCGTGTGTCTTGGTGAGCCGAGGTGAGGGCGTAGGGCGTGACGGGGCGGTAAGAGGGAGGAAGTGGGGTAGGCGGAGTACTCGAGAAAAAGCGTCTGCGGGACTCGGACGTGGGCGAGACCTACCTGGTCGGGCGAGAGCGAGCTGTCGGCCGAGGCGTTCCTCTCCATGTTGGCGGCGGTGCGCTCGGTCTTGCAGCTGTTGTGGTACTCGGCCTTGGCCTTCTCCACCTTCTGCAGGATCTTCGCCCAGGGCTTCTGGGCCTTCTTGAACGCGTCCTCCATCTCCTTCCTCTCCTTCAGCGTCATCATCGACTGCAACAGACGCGGAACGTTTTAACTCGCGGTTTAGTCTGCAGGCACGCCGGCGTTAGTTGTACCTGAGCAATGCGTGCGACGCTTTTATAGGAGAAACGTTTTTTTAACTGAATGTTGGACACTTGGAGAAGCTTTGCAAGTTCTGCAAGAAAAGCTCTATAGAAACTATAATTTTTTTTTTAAATATTAAGGTGAAGCTCACCTTAAAAATTACGGAGCTTTTTTTTTGATGAAAATTACAAAGCTTCGCCCAACAGCCCAAGTTTCAGATAAAAAGTACAGTAATTTAATACTTTGCGAGGGATCAAATTCACAAAAATGTCAATTATTCTTTTACACATTTGTGTAAAAAGTGAATTCTCTATCGTTACTCAAAGCACAAGCATTTACTTATGATTTTATTTTATTTTTTTTTTTTCAAGTTTATTTGAAGCCAGTCGATATACAGGTAAATTTTGTTTACCTCTGTAGACTTTTACAGGTTGAAATAGTAATAATAATAAAGGTAAAAAACAAAATCATAAAAGAGCCTAAAACTCAGATATATAAATTTATTAATTAATTTGTTTACTTTATCATTTTATTATTTTATTCAAATAATTTAGAAATTCTAATTAAACTGTAGCTATAATATTTTCAGTAAATACTTCAGAATATCTTAAAGATATTAGCAATGTACACGATAGATATTGTATTTTTTTTTTATTTATATGTAGTAATTGTTATTAAAAATTACTGATATTTATCTGTTTCAATGCTTAAAAATAGAACAAAACAAAAAAATTACACATTTTAATAAAGTAAAGTGTATCTGTATTAATAAAAAACACGATAAAAGAATCTGAAACATAACATTATTATGATATAAGTAGTAACAGTCGACACTGGTAAGACAACGTATATATAAATTTATTATTTTACCATTTTTATTCTTAATTTATTCAAATAATTTAGGAATTCTACTTAATCTGTAGGTATAATTTTTTTCAATAAATAGTTAAGGATATTATCTTAAAGATATTAACTATTTTCACGATTCGAGATATCATAATTTATTATTAATAATTACTGATAACTATTTGTTTCGTAGCTTAAAAATAGAATAAAAAAAAAAATTTAAACATTTTAATGAAGTACAATTTATCTGTATTCATAAAACATAATAATAGTGTCTGGAATAGTGTTGCGCTATAAGTAGTAACAGTCGATATCGGTAAGACATTGTATAGACACTACAGCATAGCTACTGTAGAGCAGGCTAACGTAAAGGCGACTTTCAATTCTTAATTTCTTCATTCTCTATTTTTAACTATTACGCTCTAACAAAATAACAAAATGTTAAAAAAACAACTATAAATAAAATAAAAACTATATAGACTTCATTTTAAAAACAAAACCTACGAAGCAACTTAACAAAATAAATCTTAAAATCGAAAATCAGCAAATAAAACCCGCAAAAAGTATCAACAACAAAGCCTTAAGCAAAAGAGTAAACAAAAAAGAATAAAAAAAGAGAAATCACCAGTGCAGAGCGGATACAGATAGATTGCAGTTATGCATCGACAGGTGCCCAGAGTCGATCGGCCTGCTCGCACCGGCCGGCGCGTGGGAATCGATATTAGCCTCACCTTGTGATAAGTGTCCTTCTGCCACGTCTTGACCTGCTGTATGATGTCGTTGCAGAGGTTCTCCTTGACCCTCAGGTGCAGATCGCAGAGCCTGTCGGACTCGACGAGGACGCCCTTCCAGGCGGCCTCGGTCGTCCCGTACTCCGGCCCCTTCTCGATCTTCTCGTTCCAGTTCTTCGACCAGGCCTTCAGGGCCTTGGCGTAGTTCTTTTCGATCTCGGCGCGTTCCTGCACCAGGGCTATCAGGCTGTCGCAGAGCTTGTGCCCGTCCTCGATGCGTTTGGTCGTGCGCTTGTAGTTGCCCGGCTCCCAGAAGGAGTCCGACGTCGCTATCAGCATGTTGTCGTCGCTGTGGTGTGACATCTTTGAGGGATGTGTGTGTGTGTGTGGGGGGCCTTTTTAAGCTGTCGAACTTGCGTTCGCTTCTGGAGGTGGCGGCCGATTTACCACCTGGTCCTTAGCTGGAAGATAAGATGAATTATTTTAGAGTGTGTTTAGGGTAGGATATTGTTAATGGGAAAATGTATGTTTTCTTTTTTTTTTTTTTATAAAATGCATTGCGATTGAAATTGAGGAGGGAAGTGTAAAATCGATTATCGTCAAAGATCTTATACACTGAGCAAAATAGGTTAAGAAAAATGACTATTTATCTATTTCAAGGAACAATTTTTACTAAACTCGTAGCAATTTTTACTAATCGTTTTTTAATTTTTTCTAGTGTATACTAGTGATTAACAAAAAGTTGTAAGATTTCGCAGTGGTACAACCAAAATTGTTAAATATTATATCAATTTCCCGTAAGCGTAGGTTCAAGTAGGTCGCCTCATTAATAAAAAAAAGTAACGTTTCTAAACCTACTTTTCTAATTGTACATGGAGAAATAGTTTTTACTAAAAATTAATGTTATACTGGAAATAATATAATAGTTCCTGTAAAATTTATTATAATTTATTTTAAAATTTAGTGCAAACTTTAATAAATTTTACTACAGCTCTTGTAATTTTTCTAATAATAGTCTGTGAGATCATTAAAATTGGCTATCGAAATTTTTACTAGAGAATTTTTCTCCGTGTAAAAATCACTTTATAAAATGAAATATTAGTATTTCAGAAAAAAATTCCACCTTAAATTTGATTTATTAAGTAATATGTTATGTTATCTTTCAAATTCAGATAAACGATATGAAGTAAAATTTGTCGAGCAGCGTCGATCGTTTAATAGATTTTACAAAAAATTTAATATGTGATTGATTAATTGATAGCTACATCTTTATCGTATTTTACGAGCTATTTTTCGATAACCAGTTAAAAGAATTTCTAACTTTATTTTTCGAAGCAAAGAAGAATCAGTTATCTACGTTCGCTCGATTTACCATCCTCTCATCAATTCTCATTCAAATTAAAGATTATTCGTGACCACGAATTTCGATCTGATGGCGGGGAGATAAACGAAGCGGCACGTGCCGCTGGCAACATTAAGAGCCCCAGGGCCCGTGTAATTCGCCGCGCGCAGGCAGGAAGGGTAATATAGAGAAATCCGCGGCGTGCCGTAAAGTACAGAGGCGCCGGGAAGGCTTAATTGGATTACGCGTCCGGCGATCATCGATTGGCCCAATTCGCGAGAAGCCATTCCCCGCGCCGCGACATCTTAACGACTTGCATATACACGTGCACGCGCACGCGACGCTCGTACACAAAGTATACGTATATATAGTTACGCGCCACGCTCCAAGAGTTTCCTGGTTGTAATCTTATTACTAACGTACTTTTTTTCTTTTTTTTTTTTGTTCAGAAGGGAGTGATGTATTTTTGCTGCAGGAAAGAAGAAAAAAAGTTTTGCTATATATAAGTTTGAGAAAATCTGCACAGAGAAATATCTGCTAGTGAATTTGTTTGTAATTTTGTCACAGACTGTTCATATACTGACTTTTTTTGCAACAACTTTCTTACGATTCTTAGAAAAATTGATGGGTTTCTTTAAAAAAGTCATAGATTCTATGGATGAAAAATTATAATCGTGTACATAGTACAATTTACTAGATTAGTTTGTGGAAAATTTTACTAGAGGATTTCTCTCCGTGTGAAAAAACATCTTTATTAATTACTTTAATATTAATAGTGTGTTTCTTTAAATTGTGTCCTTATTTTTATGAAAAATGCGTAAAATTTGCGATATTTTGTTTAACAAATTAAAGGAAAAATTTCATTGATGTACTTCCTTTTTTTTTTTTTTTAAAATTTAAAAAATCTCGTGAGTAAGTACATTTTGGTGCGGAACGTATATGTTTTACAGCTATATAATTTAGAGCTATTTGAAATACTGATAACGCGGATTAGTTTCTTGGAAACGTTTAAATTTTTGGCGGAATTAACTGCGAGATATTGTACTCTGAGTCATAATTTATTCCCAGTACCACTTAAAGGAATACTAATATTGTATAGATATCTGAATTAATTGATAAAATTCAATAAGTTCTATAAAAGTGTATGTGTTAATAGTTTGAAATTCCTCAAACTGAATTAATGTTACTTTATTTGTACAAAATCATTAGTTAAACTAAATTAATGTACATAATTATATATAACGTCGAAAAATACAATTTTTTAATTATGAAAGTCACATAAGGGTTTGAAAATAACAATGTAAGTTAATTTTGTTAAAAATATTGCTTTAGTCACAGTTGCATGACTCACTCGGCATGCAGAATATTACAACGCACTTGAACACGCTGCAAGTGCAATGCGGCACGTCATTTTTCATGCAAAATTTCCTGAGTGCTCTCATCTCTAATTTCTATTGTCTGCCGCACTCCTTACTTAAAATGCATTACATTTATGCAAAATTTCTCTTTTTATTAGCAATATTTTCGCCTTTTATACATGCAGTTATCAACCGAGCAGCACCATCTACAAACGACTTCGTAGCATCGATTTTTTTGTTACATCAATTTATGAAATTTTCTTTCAAAATTTATAAAAAGGAAAATGTAATAAATCTACAGTGATATCTACACCGGCAAATGCATCCCACTAATTTAATAGACGCAAATGTACACTTGTAAACGATATATTTCAGACAGAACTACATCCATTCCAGATTTACAGTGAGTATCCCCTTTCCATTTATCCCTTCTCCCCCGCGCGGCACTTCTTTTATTCACAAAAGCATCAATCAATGTACTTCTGATTTTCAGAGATCGCATCATCCAGCATCGATCCGGAAAAGGGACGCGCACAGCCTTCGCTCGAAGCCCGAGCATAGTCAGGGGCGCGTAGCAATTCTCCCTTTTCACTGCCACGGTTAATTACGCGTTCCGGGGATAATTGCACGCCGCGCGCATTCCTCCCGCGTCTGCGACTGCACACTCGCGCGCATCCATCGCATCCCCGAGGGAGATTCGCGGCGACGCAATTTCGGTCATTTCGAAGAATTGCTCATGAACTCCCTCCCAGGGTCGCTGTATATACGTATATACATGTACGTACGTCGTATATTAGTGGATTCGATGTACGACCGCAGTAAATACAGTGCCTTAATTGGTTCAATTGCGGCGGGCGCGGTGAAATTGTTTTTTTTTTTTTTCGTTTCTTTCTTGAATCGTTAATATTTCGCAGCTGGTAAATTAATTCTTCGCTCGTTTTTTGAGAAGCGCCAAAGGACGCCGCCGTGAAGACTGTTAATTTATTTAATTTTTCAATGAGGACGGACGACTGTCGTTATAAGGAACTTTCTCATTTTGTCCGCAAACGCATATTTATTATTTTACGCGAGCGTGAAAAATCGTAAGTAAGAGCGTGCTGCTGATTGCGAAACTTTGCTCGCGTTATCACTTCATCTGCGGGCGTAATTAAAGGAGGGAAGATTAGTTTTCGGAAAGGGAGAATATTAAAGGCTTGGTATGATGGTTGAGATTAAAATTTTTCAATTTCCATGTGATATTTGAGTGTCTTTTCTCTTTGAATATTCAAATAATAGTGTGATTATTAGTATGATTATTATAGTGTGATTAAAATGGTGTTCTTTTCGTCTATATAGGAAATATCCCGTGATATCTCGATTTAAAATTAAATTAAAAACGTACCTTTGATTTTTGCCAATTAATTCACTTATAATTTTTGTGAGATAAAATTTTGTGTTATTATACTTTTGAGAGATAACAACTTAACAATATCTCAGAACTTGTAGCTTGGTTATCGTTTACATAGGGCAAGGGTACAGAAACTGGTTTCAGCTTTAGATTGTGTTTTGATCAGATAATAAATATAACTGTATTTTGAGTTAGGAAATAAAGGCTCTCAGATTTATCGTACATCTATATGCACTTTACTTAGGATCTTAGTAAAAATTATTAAACGCCACTTGTCGCGATGCAAATTTATATCCAAGAAAATAATGTCGAATCCTCGGTAAGAAGGAGATGAAATTTTTAGTAAATTTTTATGTATTTTTCACTTAGCAATTTATAAAGCTATAAAGCTGCCTTTTTTATTATTAATGTTTATTTGATAGTATTAACATGTACAAAATGCACGTGTACTCTAGTCTACATTTGAAAAAAAAAAAAATTTGTTGAATACTCCTTGCAAAATTATTTTATTTAATATTTAGTTGTATTAATTAAAAAAATCGATCTAGTTCAATATTTTGTCATATGTCTTGGCTCATTAAACTAAATCTTTATAGTTAAATAAACTAAATAATTTTGTAAAGAGAATTTCAATTGGATATACATTTATACATTTTTTTTCAGTCTATAGTCCCTTTATAAAAAATGCATGGGCTTTTCATTGTAGTCAGTATTTCTCGCGTTGTGATTGGTCAAGCGATAGTT
>JAWWEN010000001.1:9508246-9538588 GCA_035582955.1 Sycophila texana | reverse complement strand
CGAAGACAAAATGACATGTAATCGACTACATTTTGTAATCATGGCGCCACTCTTTCAGAATGTGAATAGCCCCTCGGGCGTGTGAGTACATAATGCTGAATTATATTAGTGCCACATGAATTCACAATAGAGCCATTATTTTCAGAGACGTACCTGGGCGCAAGAAAACGTAGCCGGGCTAACAAAGTACTGTTTCACTATCTACATTCCACGCGAAACAAAAAAAAAATTACTTTCTGATAAGGCACTAAGCGATTTAAGTTGTATATATATCTGCTGATTATTTAGTTTATATAACTAACGATCAAGAGCATTCAAAAGTTTACTTTACAATATCAAAACAAAAAATTTTACTTCAATGATAGAGAAGTATAAATTACGATAATGTTGAGATTAAAAAAAATTGAATTTAAATAATAAAAAACACCTCGTTTAATGAATAGAATCTTGTTTAATTTTTACGATTGATTTATCGCGTTAGAAAAGTTATAATTGCATCAACAAGATTATTATACTAATATTTCAATCACTGTGTAATTTGTTGACTGCGATGATTATTATGTGCAGTGCGTGTATTAGTTTGTTTCCGTTGCATAATAAATCTTAGATTGCAGACCGGTAAAAATTATAAATGACGATTAAATATGTCTTAATTAGATTATCGTCTTATCTGATTACCAATTGACAGTGTGTTTTTTTTTTTTTAAATTATATGTGCGTGTCAGTGTAGGCCTGCTTGAATTATATTTTAAAACTTGTAATATGTTTATCGTGTAATCTATGCATTGTTGTTATTCAATTTTTTCAAGTACACATTTTTAAGTAATTTGACAAATTAAAGGTCGAGTTCACCGTTTAATATTAGAAGTGTTTAGGTAAACTCACTTGTATTATTATCATAAGTCAATTTACGATGATAAACAATTTTTCAATTTTCTTTTTTTTAGAAAAAAAAAACAAAATATTTACTGATAACTCAGTGTACACAAAAAATTTCTTCTTGATGTTAAAAACTTTTCTAAAATGAAAGTGAACTTTCTTTTTTATTATTGAATCCCATCAATATGATGATTTTCACAAGAAATCCATAATTAATTCGGATCCAATCTCATCACTTTTACCAAAAAAATCGAGTCTTAAAAGAATTAATCAATTAGAGAGTGGTTTTACTGGTTATTTTTTGACGTAGAAAACTTCACGTTCTCTCCGAAATTTAGATAACTCTTACAAATTTAAAATAAAAGGATACATTTTTCTTTCATCCGTGAGTACATACATGATCCGCGCATATCAAATAATATTATCACGCACTGATTATAAAAATCTGCACGGAGAACGTCTCGAGTTCCCACCATCCCCCAATGTTTATGTCTAACTTGAGCAGGGACGTACTACTTGTTAATCTCGCGTACTTTTCATTGCTCGCACGGTAAAACCGCCGAGCGGGAGGAAAAACATCTTCCCCCTGGGACAATCGGAATTTCTCGGTATCTTTGATGATTCCTCATAAAATAAACATCAAGGGAAATTCCTAAAGTGTTTATACAGCGAACGAGATGATACAAAAGCTTTTATTTACACGAGCGCCGCTAATTTTCTTACCCGCAAGGAGGGGAATATTTTTACGACTTCGACGCGAGCTCCGGTAAAAAAGGCAATGTTAATTATCTTTTTTATATATACTTCAACAGCTACGAACATTTCCACGCTGGAAAATTTCAACTCTTAATTTTTTTTTTTCACATGATTAAAGTATTCTACTTGGGTGTGTATTCTACTTTCCGCGGCGTAACCCCGGAAATCGCTCGCACTAGCACTTTCTGGCACTCGCTTCCGCATTTTGCGATAAAATCAACACGTACACACAAAACTAAAAGCGACTGCTCCAATCGGCGATTAAATTAATATCCGCGCCACCAGCGCTGGGCTGATCGATTTTTGCTCAAATTTTCTACGCGAATTGATCGTGTATATACATATACATTTACGTGTATACATACACATATATGCATATACATACCTATATATACGTATGTAAATATAAAGATATGTACATACACTCGCCTCGAATTGAAACTCGAAGAACAATTTCAAAATTTTCATGCGACGTTGCAAATATTTGAATTGTTCTTCGAGTTTCAATTCGAGGCGAGTGTACATACATCATAAATGTATTTATTTATACATTAGAAGAATAATCACGTAGTCTAAAGGTAAGAGTAGTGACACCGAGTAGTCTATATCAATAGGACGTTTTCATTACACAATAATGAATGATCTAAAATCTCGGCTCTCATTCACTGGCCAATTATCGACGAGGTACCGTCGTGGCTCAAATAACGCGCTTCTACTCCAGCGACGAGGAGCAGTCCAAATACTCCAGTCACACCGAGGTTTCTATCACGATCATGTTACCTTATTCACGTCTCCATAGCATGAGATGGCAAAAAAACATACAAATATAAATAAATAAAACGACCCGGAGCGGAGCGCGTGCGAAAAATTCGGGTACCAGCGCACGTCACTGGGGCGCAGCGCGATGGCCTCGTTCGGGGATGGCCGCGAGCCCATACGTAACCTCTATATAGGTATAACCTGCCGCCGATTGACAGAGAAAAAAAAAAAAAAAGAAAGAAATTTCGGCGAGCACACTCACCGCGAGCTGACGAGGAGCGACGAGGCAGTTCCTCTCGTTGCTGCTACTGTCTCCGGGCGCCGTGGCGTCGTCCTCCTCTTCTCCAATTCTGCACCCACCAGCTCTATACACCACACACTCTCGGGGATCGCGAGGTCACCAGCACACTCTCGTATTATATTTACTTATTTCCCGTTTTTTTCCTTTTAAATACTATTATATTATACTATACTTATTATAGCATGTACGTATGTAAGAGCCTCGGGCGTACTCGCGGGCCACGCACTTGGAGTCGCGCGGCGTACGTCTATCTCTCTCTCGTTCGCGCTCGCGAAGTGGAGAGCGAGCAGCGGGGCTTCGCGAGGAACGACACCGAGCGCTACGTCCCTGCGCCTTGTTTGTCCGGTTTACTGGGGAGCGACGGGCGCACGGCCGCTCATTTTTCGTACGATATATACTATGAATCGAGGGGGGACACGACGAACGACGACGACGACGACACCAGCACGGGACAGCAGACCGTCTCTGGGCTGACTGGCTCCGCTCGCTCTGGCGCTGCTACTACTGCCGAGGTGCTCGCGATCTGCTGCTGCTTCGGAGCTCGCCCACTGAGACTGGGCCGCCGCGCGAGGCGCGACGTCACTCGCGCTGCTTCTGTCTTTTTCTCGAGCTCGGGAGCTGAAGTTGTCTCGCTCGCGCTGCCCCGAGCGAACGCGCCTGACGCACTCTACACGCGCGTGCCCCTCCACTGTTCTTTTGTATATAGGTGTATATATAGTTATGTGGCGACCCTAGTTCCACATCCTCTCTATAGAGGCGCTCCCTCTCCGCTGACGCGCGATCTTTTGAGAGTCGTCAGTTCGTTGCCACCCTGCTTACCTTAAGCATCCTTCTTCTATTGTTGTCATTATTCCTGTTGTTACTTATTGTTATTCTTAGTTAATAAATTGTTATTGTTAACTGTTAAAGTTAGTTGGGTATATTATTCAGTGTATGAACCGGTTCCCTCGTTCCGCCAGTTAGTTGCCCGAGCACACTACACACACACATAAAAATATACCCACAGGTGTATATAGTTATAGTGCGCGGGGCTGGTTGCTTTCGTGGAGATATCGTGCGGGGATTAGGCAGGAACGTGTATAGCACACCACACCCAGGCTGAAGTTTGCTGTGAATGGAGCCGAGTGAACGTCGTCGGTCTCTGACGTGGTGGAACGAGGAATTGTGTATAGTCTAGTCCCTCATGTTTCTTGTTTCCATTGTCTTGTAGTTTGAAATTGTGAGAATGCTACTTAATTTTTACTTGTTTTATTTATTTACTTTTATTTTTTTTTACTTTTTTAAAATTTATTTATTTATTTATTTATTTTACACCATTAGACGGGCTAAAAGCCCATTACAAAAAAAAAAAAAAATAATAAACATTAAAATTAACTTATAACTAAATAAGAGAACTAAGAAAATTAAAGATTAAAGTGATTTTTATTATTTATTTAATAATAATTCAACGGGCTAAGAGATTTTATGTTCAAATTGATTGCATAATTATTTACGTTAATAAAAGCTTGCCTTTTGTAAAAAATATATTATAAAAAACTTTAAATTATTCTTAATCAATTATATTGTAATAAATAATTATTGTACTTTCGCGTTTGTTTAGTGATCAAAATTTGTAATACATATTTCAAATTTTAAATGTCCCTAGATTGAAGGAATTCTAGAGGCACTGACGCCAGTCGGCAGTCGCCATTGAGTTGACGACGAAGTCCAAGCCCAAACATCCAGCACATCGATAGTTGCAGCGGCTAGCCACTGCAGACTGCAGTCGTAGCAAAATGTCACCGTTTTAGGGTGATATAAATTTTTCTTCTTTCTGATTAATAGACTAAATCTACAATCATGAATTTGGATATTCACGTAATGCCAAATAAAGTAAGTTATTGTCATAAACTATCAAATTTATTGTTGCAAGAATTAATACGAATGAAAATTTCATATTAACCTTAAAATTTCAAGGACGTAACTTTAATAAAATATTGATAAATGGGACAATTATAACATTTTACTTTGAGATAATTGTAACTCTTAATTACTGAATTTATTTTCTTCACTTAATGCTGCATTACTTTTGTTTCAGAGCGAGTCTGAACTCACATCGCAAGAAAGATGGAGGTAAGATTGCTAATGATTTTTTTTCCAACTAATTATGAATGATCATCCTAATCAACTGATAATTAGTAATCTCTATTTTATGTAACTCGATTAGCTTTAATATCTCATTAATAATTTATAATTTATAGAGTCGAGCATATAAAAATGCACGAGCAGCATCGTGGACACGAATCAATGCACATGGAGATGATGCTGATTCTTATTGTTACTGTAATAATCAGTGAAATTATTCTTATTACATGGAAACAAAGACATTACAAGTCCTATCAAGTAGGTTTCACATTCATTATTTGTTTTTTTAACTATCCATAAAAATATGTTACTGTAAAATATTTCTTAAGTTTCTTTTTGTAATGTTATGTAAGCTAATTCTTTGAATATGAATAGTTATGCATTATTCGAATAGAATTAGATGATTCATTGGTCAAGCAAATGTAACTTGTTCTTACTCGAATATTCTATTAGGAATAATAATTCTAAATAAATTAATTTTTTTACAGATTATAACATTAATCGGAATGTGGGTGATTCCATTAGGCATGTGTATTAGAAATCTGTGGTGGAGATTCATCTTTTTGTGGTTGGTGTTTTCGTGTATAACTGGTTTAATTGTAAGAAAGACTGTTCAAAGGCCAATGCAAGGCACTACACCAAGGTAACATGATAAGAATAATTAATTTTTATCTTGAAGGAAGCAATTGTATTTTATGCAATTCTTTCTTTTAAGTTAAGACGCATAAAATTTAACAATGAATGTAACAGGTTCATTAATTCTCTTTGTGTTTTACCATTTTATTTTTTCAGACTAGTATACAAATGGTTTTATTTTATTTACAAACTTAGTTATTTTTTGGGTATGGTTGGTTACTTTATTATGCTAGCTACATTTTTTGGTTTGAATCTTGTTTTTGATGTCAAGCCTCAAGTATGGATGGACTATGGATTGCTGTTTTTATTTTATGGTCTGTATTTTGGAGTCTTAGGTAGAGACATTGCAGAAATATGCGCTGATAAAATGGCAGCTCATATTGGAGTAAGAATTTTAAGAATAACTTTAAAAAGTTAAATTCTTTCTACATTTATTTTAAAATAAGTTAGTTATTTTTTTTTGTGACGTTTAAAATAATATGTAGAATAAAATTAACTTAAATTCATGTACATTAAAGTGAGAACTTTTTCAACGGTTTCAATTATTTTACAGTATTACAATCCTGGAAGTATGCCAACTAGGACACTGGATCCTAATGTGTGCGCTGTATGTGGAAATAAATTGCTGGTTTCTGAGCATGAAGAAGGTGTATTAGAAAATACATACAAACTTAGTTGCAATCACGTATTTCACGAATTTTGTATTCGTGGGTGGTGCATAGTTGGAAAGAAACAAATCTGTCCATACTGCAAAGAGAAAGTTGATTTGAAGAAGATGTTCCATAATCCGTATCCTTTTTATTAAAGATAGTAAAATTTATTAAAAATTATTTAGTGTATTAACTTAACGATCAACTTAGTTGGGAGAAACCTCATGTTCTCTACGGACAACTTCTGGATTGGCTCCGGTGGCTTGTTGCCTGGCAACCTGTTATTTTGTTCCTAGTTCAAGGCATCAATTGGAGCCTCGGCCTTGAGTAAGTAAATGTGTAGTAACTTAAATTGAGCCATGAGTAAAGTCTTTATAGAAACAAAAGTAACGAAACAAAAGTCTACTAAGAAAAATGAGCTTTCCTTAAAAAATACTTCAATTAAAACAAATGTATGGCTCGATGAGAAAAAAATTTGTGTTCTATCGTTTTGTAAATAAGATTTACACTTATTGGCTTTTATAACTACACACGAAAATAGTATCCGAATTATGTATTTCATACAGTGATTTGCATTATTTAATTTAACTCTTCTTAAAAATGGCGATGTGCAAAACTGATTTATATTGTGATATTTTTAATGTCTCAGTAAATTAAGTAAATCTTCTTTTTTTAACAATTTCATAATGCAACGGAGATAAGAGAAAAGTAGATTTTATAACATTCCTATAATGAACAATTTTTTTTATATATATAAACAATAAATCGATACAAATTATGCAATCAATATTTTAACCCTTGAATGCTTTGAAGTGTAATTTTTTTTTAATTTGTATTCAAATAAATGTTACTTTTATTTGAGACGAAATACATTTTATTTGATTGCCTTAGTATAATTTTATTCATAAGGTGAATTCTTTTGAAAAATATATTGTTTTTACAAATTTATTTTTAATCTAGTTTACATGATACGGTTTTTGTATTATAAAGAAATTACTTCAATTCATTTGCTTTTTCCTGTTAATTTTGTTTTTATTTTTATTTTAATTGTATATACAACGAGATTTACAATATACTTTCATGTAAATTTTTCAATATCGTAGATTTTTTACATCTGAGATGCTTGTAATTGATATATCATACACAATATTTTACACTTACATTCTTCCAATACTCTTTGAAAATAATCGCGCGTTTAAGGGTTAATATCTTGCAATCAAGTCAAGTATAACATTAGAACGATGAGTAAATCATGTATGAACTGTGTCTTAAAATGTTTTTCATTACCAATTATAATCCTGTTTATAAAGTCAAATTTGATATTATAAATGATAATTGAAAATGTTACAGACTCTCAGAGCTTGAGCTTAAAAAAAAAACAGAAAAATATTCGATAGATATAACAAACTATTTATATCTAGTCCATAACGTGAAATTTTATGTATTTTAAATGTTAATGAAAATGAATCGAGAACTCGGACAATCTGGTCTAAGCAACCAAAAATCATTAGCAGCAAAAACTCAATGAAATAAACTAAAAATTGCACTTCTCTTGTCATTTTCAACAATTCGAATTGAAGCAAAATTCTTTTATATGTAACATAACGCGCTTCGACAAAACGAATAATTCGATGCCTATAAAATGTGTACTTCGTTAAAAAAGAAAAGAAAAAGAAGTACCAATTAAACTAAACGTTCGTTTCGTGGAATCGCTGGCCAGTTGTAACTCAAATTGTATAAAATAACCGAGCGTATAAAAAATAAGTAACCGCACTGAGAAATTGATAAGCACGATTTTCGTTATCACGTTCCATAAGTGTATTCGTGAGTTTTCTACGTGTGCACTTGCGAGTGTGTATTGTATTCTGTCTGAGAGTGAGTGCGTCTATGTGTACAAAAAATAAATAAATAAATGAATAAATAAAACTAAAGTTTTAAATACGAAAAAGCCAAGAAAATGTGTACTGAACGAGTACCTATACTAAGGATGCTGTCTTCTTATTACTGTAGATTTTTCTATGTGATCAATTTCTTTTTGTACATATCGATGGTGAACTAAATTAAATCATGATAAAGATGTCAGATGCGAGATTAATTCGTAAATTTTTTTTGTGCAAAGAGAAAAAGAGAATAATAAACATTTGTAACAAAAAATAAAATAATAATTATGTTATTTGTACGAATAATTGTTTGCGTTCTGTGTGTCTTCAAATCCCTATCAATTAGATAAATCGAACTTACCTTGGTTACTTAGTAGCTTTAATTTTTATTAAAAGAGGAAGGATTTTCGATGGGAAGGTTTTTTTAGAATGCGAAATTTTCTTTTTAGTTTCTTTTTTTGTTATTTTTTTTTTTTTAAGAACTTGGTAGAAAATTATAAATATATTCTTCTTGGCGAATAAATTATATTAATGTAATTTAATTGATTAAGTAGGTAAATTTCATTAAGTATTAATACTTTTCTTAGTTTTATTAAATAGTAAATTATTGTTTGTAAAGATTTTATCAATTATATTTTTTGTGCAAATTATAAATGTACCTAAGATTTATTAATTCAGTTTAAACTAAATTTGGATTTAGATAACACTATAGTATTCGTGATTGTTGAACTGAAATCGCTTATGACAGATTCATTATTTTCTACCAGGGCAATTATGAATGTTTTAGTCATAATAAATTGAACGCCTAGAAAACAATTTATGATGTTATTATTAGAATATAATTTTTTTTTAAATATTCGCTGAACGTACTTCTAAATAAAACGGTTTTTTTTCATCGTTGTTACAGAATAAAGGACCAAACGATGCACAGAGACCTGCACGCGAGCAGTGAAAGGACTGTTGTGAAAATATAAAGTACTGAAAACAAATTTTCTCTTAAAGCATAAAGTCATTTTTCGACGTTCAAGTTCCACGAAGATCAGCAAGATTTTATAAAAATAAAAAAAAAAATTAAATACCAACTGAAAAAATAACTAAATGTGATAAAACTGAACGTGTGCCTAGAAAGATAAATATTTAAGTTGTAAAAAAAACATGAAAGGCAAAGACAAGTGTCACAAATCGTCACTGATACCACAAAATAACTACACGCACTTGCATAGTTTTTTTTTTATCGTTTATTTTTATAACCAATTTATTAATTGATTCTCTGTCAATTTATAATACGTCTTTCTGCTTCAATTTGTTCAACCTTTATTTATATAAAAAAACAACTTTCATCACAGGTGCACAGTCACCTTCGCATTAGTAGGCATATATTAATTGCATTCCAAAGCGTCGGAACTTCCGTGAATTATCATCTTCTTCTTCTTTTTTTTTTTTTTAATGCAGAATTAAGGGCTCCTTTCCTTCCTTCGTACGTCGAGTAATCTTGCAAATTCGTGAAAGTTCCGGCGGTGAGGCATTTTTTTTCAAAATAATTATCCTCTTGAAAATAATTATCTTGAATATATATGTATAGGATGTTTTTTAAACATGCAATAAAATTGCGTGGGTTATTTCAGACGGTTCACGATTTGACAGGATGAACCTACTTTTCGCCAACGTTTTTTTTTTTATAATAAGCTAATTATGTATTTATCTACAGTTGTACTTGTCAAGATCTGGACTTTTGAGTTTAATATTCAACAGCTTGTGAAATATGAATATCTCGTTGCGTGTATTAAGCTAATTATAATTATTTTGATAACATGATGATAGTATTAGCAGAAGGATGACTAAAAAATGAAATTACTATAGTATTATATTGTCAATCTTTTGCAAACGTTTAAGTACAAATACATTTTTTTCTTCTTCGTTAAAGAGTTTTCATTATTTATTTCAGTTAATCGACGAAAAGTAGGTCAATTTGGGAAAGGTTTAAGGGCAGACACATTCACAAACACAGGGAACTTTTATAGATATATTTATTGATTACTTAGCGTGTAAGAGTATAGAATATATATATACCTTACTTGTTAAATATTACATGGTAATATATATGTATATATATTCATATATTCATATTTATACCGACGCATAGTCATTAAAATAAACATGTCGTGTGTTTACACGTGTTTTCTTGTGTGTTCACTTTTTATTCTTTTCAAATGTGTATGCGTGGAACGCCGTGGAATTTATTTCACGTTCTTTTTCTTTTTTTTTAATTATATTTACAAATTCGTGAGGATATCGCTATAATTATATTTACAAAATCTCACGAGTGATTTCCTTTACTTTATCGTTCATTCCGTGATGAATCATTGCGAATTTTTCTTTCGTCGCGATTTCAAGCGCGCCTCGAGTCGCAGATCAAGAGAGTCGCCGCGGTACTATAAGAGAGAGTACCGGAGTTTCTCCTCCGCGCGCATCCTTTACTTTTTTTTTTTCTTTTATAAATTAAACATTTCTTCCGTCGATCTACACATCGAGTATAAAAAAAACATCGCAGCGGACTGATCGTTGCTCGCGGGGCGACGAGTCGGTTCACTCTCGCGTGTGCCCCACGGCGAATTTTCTCACGCGTCGTCCGCTGTCCGATCGTTCGCCAGCGTCGCGCGTCAACGGAGTAAAATATAAATTTAATTATACATTTAATTATGTACAAAAAAGTCGGCGTTCTCGGTCATCCCATATAGTTACTCCCATCGCATCGCTCTCCGGGGTAGTATACGCTGCGGATGTTACCAATTAACACAACTGCATGTTTATATATAATATATATATATTAATTTTTTTTTATGTATTCACTCTCGGTCACACAGTTTTACTACCACTCTCTCGCTCAAATTCGCACACTAGCAAACGACTTTCGGTTTCACTTCGGTCTTCTTTCATTTTTCTTTTAAATCTTATCTTATTTCTTTTTTTTTTCTTTTTATTTCGCACGTAGTTTCGAGATACTAATTAATTATACGATAGTTACAAAGTATTGCTTTTTCGTAGTCGCGTTACGCGGCGGGGGCCTTTCGACGATTTCCTTTTAGATTCTCCGTTTGTGAATCATTTTTTTTTTTATTTATCGGAGTCGAAAAGAAAAGTGTCGAAGTGCCGCTACCTCGAACGGCGCAAAATAAAGGAAAATTCGAACGAGCTTGAACGACGCAAAACTTTCGCTTACCCAAGATGACACGAGAACTTGACTTTAAACGATCTAACGAAAAGAAAACAATTTATTTATTTTTTGTATAAATAACAGTTGTAAAACAAATTTGATTTAAATTAAAAAAAAAACAAGCGCTTTTTAACATTTGATTTCGTTCTTTTTGTGAAGGAAAAACAAGCTTGAAGAGTTGTTCGCATGAAAACAGTGATCAAGTTCTCAATTTGCAAACGAAAAATGAGGACTAAATAATTTACTTTAAGTATATATTTTTTATACGTTTACTTTTTTTTTCTTCGAGTATAAGACTAATTTCATCTGTGGTTTCACGTTTTTTTTTTTTTTATTATTTTATTTTACGGTTTCTTTTTCTCTCTCCCTTATGTTTTTGGCGCGAAGCGACAAGGCTCCGCACCTCCGGCCAGTAATTTGCACGGATTTTTGTTTAAATAACATTAGAAGGGGCATCTACTATCCAACCGAAAATTCATTATATCGTCGTCTACTGGCGGAGAAACGAAATTAGTACGGAGAGTGAACTTTTCGCCGCTCAGTCAACGAAACTAACGTATAGGTATAAATTAAAAATTCATTTTACATTCAATTTGTAATTGATTATTAAAAGAAAATAATAAATTAAATATGTGTAAATATAATCATATATACTCGCAATTAAATTCAATTGATCGATAATATACATCGAGAAAAAAAAATCAACTGGTCAATCGAGAAAGAAAACAAAAAACAATCTACAAAGTATATAAGAACAATGGTAAAAACGAAAAACAAAAAAAGAAAACGGAGCAGCGATAAGCACGAGGATGAGAAAGTACACAGCAGCTATACACATGATTTTTTTTTTTTATCAATCGGGGATATGTACAGCGATTACGATGTCCTCGCGTTTGCTATCGAAAAAACCGTCTTTAAATTCCCTTTTCCCTTGCCTCGTCTCGCTCGCGACTATTTCATCTGTTTTTTTCTTTATTATTTTTTTTTTTTAATACTTTAAATCGTACGCTGCAGTTATGATTATGTATCATTAGCTCATTGTACACCTACGTGGAACACAACGTGGTGGAGCGACGTGGCTCGCACGTTGGCTCGCAACTTTTTTTTTTAAATTATTACTTATTCTTTCACTTTCTATGGGTTCTCTTTCGGTTCAGACGCGCTCGCGCGCGTACGTTTCTAAAGATATATATACTCACTATAAACATCGACTTTTCCGTTTGTTTACTTTAAGTTTTTTTTTTTCTTATTTAATTTTACTCACTCCTCTCTTATCGTGCTTATTTAGTTCCACTAGGTTTTTTTTTGCTTAAAAGATTAACGTTCTTTTTTGTGTTTTGGGAGGTGCTTGGGGACACGAGAAAAACGGATTCACCGCTTTAAGCGAATTCAATGTAGCTCCGAAGTACTTTATGTTTAAATTGCTCCGAGTAAAATATTTGTAATTTCTGAACTTTTGAGGTTTTAAAAAAATCTTTTTAATTGTAGATAAAAAAGAAATTTCGAGCGTTATATAAAAAGGATAGCGGTAAAAGAGTTTTTTTATAGCGTTTGGTTGATTTTTCGAGGGAGCTTCATTGGCTTCGCGTTAAACGAGTCCATATGCAGACAGACACACGAGGACGATTCCATCGACGATTCAAAAAATAATTCTCGTACTTTTTTCGTTATCTTTGTTCCGTTTTGCTTCAGTAGAAAGATAGGCTGGGGCATTTTTTTCCACGATCATAAGTTTTCTTTCAATAATAATGTACTTATTATTATTATTATTATATTTATTATTCGTTACGCGTTTTTTTTTTTACTTAAATATTAAGTTTACTCATTTTTTCTTCACTTTTTGGACATTGTTTTCTTTTCTCGATTGAACGTCTGTTTCCTAACAAACATTCAATTCGCTCTCCTTCTCGTTAGCCTTTCGTTTCCCCCATTTTTAATTTTACTTTATGTATTTATTTTTCACTGTCAAATTCTGTAAATGACTTTCTTTAAAAGTTTTATATTTTTCCGCTCGTTACATCAGAGCTTCTCTCGTTCTCCCCTCGTTCACATTATTTACAAATTATCCTCCCACCGCGGTACTCGAATTTTCCTTTGCGCCTTAATTTTTTCATTTCACTCGTTACCTACACGGTAAATGCATTTTTTGTTTCTATATGAATATAAACCGAGGTCGCGTCTACTTTTTTCCCTCCTTATTTTTTTCTTTTGTAACAAAAGATTCGAGCTTAGAGAAGAAGGAAATCTAAAGGAGAGAGAAAAATGGACGCGATCGGCGCTTTGTGTGTAACCTTGTGTTCTGTGCGAGTGTTCACGTGTACTCGTGTTTGACATATAAAAAAAGCGTCGATCGACAGTTTCACTCGAGTTTTATCGTTATAAATTATTTCGTACAGTAAATATCTACATTTACAATATTCAATTGATTAGCCGTATTTACAAATGACGCTTTTTACGTAAAACGCTTCCATCACTCTTAAATTAAATCGTTCGCTACCGAGTATATATCTTCAGTGCCTCTCTCTCTTTCTCTCTCGTCTCTCATTTATCGATCGCGTGCGCGCCACCCCTTTCAAAAATATCTGCCTTCTGGCTATTTATTTTATTCGACTCAGTCCCGTGTCACCCTCACTTTTTTTTTTTAATCCAGCCCATAGATGAGAGCCCTGTAAAACCTTTATCCTTTGAAAAATGGACGAATAATTCCCTCGTCGATTACGCGTTTGTGTGTGCTCGTATAGTGTGTATTTTTTTGTGTCTTAGACCCTGTTTATTGTTTTGCGAAAAAAATGAAAGAGGAAAAAGTGTTAGGCCACTGTTACGTCTTGCGCTCGCCGCTTTCGCGGGCAAAAGTATATTTAAAAAAAAAAAAGCCTCGGATTCTCTGTGCTGTGTGTGAAACGACGGAACAAAACTGGGATGAACGCAAAGCTAAATAAAGAGAAACGATTCAAAGTGGCGATCGGCGCGCGTACTTCGCTCGCGCTTACATCGACTACAACAAACAAGTCCGTCAACAAATTTTTTTTTTTAAATCATCACCTTACCATCCATCCATCGACTAGCTTTTAGTTCCTCCCGCGTGCGTTACGATCCCTTTCGGCCTGTTTCCCTCTTAGACTCCTATCTCTCTTTCTCTCTCTTGTTAAAAAGAAAAAAAAGAAGAAATGGCACCGATCTCTTTGCTTAAAAACGAATTAGTAAAACGGCCGATCCGAGATTCGCTAAGTGCGATTATAAAAAAGCCGGTGCAAAAAGAAAGGATCGAGAATCCAAAAAGGAACGCACCGACGCTACAAATCCCCTCCCACCTCGAGGCTCTTAAAACTCGTAGCTATCCTCCTCTGGTCACGAGTCGTGCCTGTAATTTCTCGCCCTACGGGAGCTGCCGCCGCTCTTCCGCCTCTTCCTCTTGGTGTCGCGGTTGAACATGACGTTGCCGGGGTCGTCGGCCAGCTGGGGATACCGGTGGACGCTGTGAATGTCGACGCCCTCGTAGCCCTCGACGATGCCGCGGCTGATGAGCTCGTCCTTCTCCTCTTTGGTCCAGTCGCCGCGGCCCTGGAAGCCCGTGGCCACCAGCTGCTTCTCGATCTCCCAGGCGCGCTCCACCGCCCGCTTGTGCGCGTGCTTCAGTATGCGGTGGCGCTCCTGCTCGGGATCGGCGCCGTACCTGATGACGACCGCGGCGTCCGCGCTGTGCAGCCTGAGCTCCTTGTACGTGCCGCTGCCGTGCTCCGTCGTCTCGTGCGTCGACACGTTGAACATGCTGCCGAGCCTGCGCAGCTCCTCCATGTCGTCGCGGATCTTCAGCGCGTTGTCCTTCACGAAGTAGAACACGTCCTGGTCGTGGACGCTGAAGTGCAGCGGCAGGAAGTACGAGTTGTTGATCACGGAGGTCATCACGTCCTGAACGACGCTGTTGACGCCGTCGACGACGCTGACGAGGGCGCGGCCGCCGATGCGCGAGACCAGGATACCCTCGCCGAAGACGGCGCGCCGGTGGGCGACCCGCGGCAGCAGGTTGCGAGTCTTGGGCTCGAGCTTCAGCAGGGGCTTGGGCACGAAGCCGAGGTCGGAGAATTTGTCGTGCACGCGGTCGACGATGCACTGGAGGCCGGACATGACGCCGAAGTCTGGCGTGAGCTGCGGCGAGGTGATGGTGGCGCTCGGTTGGTAGACCATGCGCTTCGTGTACTCGGAGCCGAGCATCTCGCTGATGTCGTAGCCGTAGAGCTTCAGCCAGCTGGGCAGGTCGGTCATGTACTCGACGTTCTGCTTCAGATTGATAGGGTCGTTGTTGCGGAAACGGTAGATGAAGATGTCGGTGGGCGTCGTCAGTTCGTTGGCCATCTGCTCCCAGGCGGGCGTCATCCACTGGCCGACAGTTGGGTCGTACAGTCGCTTGTTCAGATAGACAAGCTTGGTGTTGGGGTCGAGGAGACCACCGTGGAAGTCGATGGGCAGATAGAAGTCCGGATTCGTGTCCTTGATGATCTTTCCGAAGGGAGTGCGCCTCATCTCCTTGTAGAGGTTGCCGTTGGTGTCGAACAGGGCGAGGGGCGAGCCATTCTGGTCGGTGGCGACGTAGAAGCGCTGCTCGGACGTCTCGACGGCCATGAGGAAGTCGCGCGAGTCGTACAAGAAGCGGAAGGTGCGCTGAGTCTTGGGGAAGTGCAGGTGCGTGATGAGATCGGGCGTCCTAGGGTTGGCGTAGAAGAACTGCGTGACGTTGTCGCGATCGTCGTTCCAGGCGACGAGTCTGCCCCTGTCGTCGTAGTAGTACCAGATTTGGAACTGCTTGTGTTCTGCCGCGTGGATCAGCTGGCCGCGCGAGTTGTAGCGGTACTTGTGCTCGCCTCGGATCACGACGAAACCGCGCTGGTCGTACGAGTTGAATTCGACGTCACCGTATTGCACGACACGATCGCCGCTGTCGTAGCCCAGAGTGATCTTCTCGCTGCGCTCCGTAACTCCGACGATGTTGCCGTTTTCGTCGTACGCGTACTGCCATGAGATGTCAGTGTCTGCCACCTGCAGCACGTGGCCGTCCGCGTTGTACGTGATCTTATCCATGCGTGTCCATTCCTTCTTCTCGACTGAGTCTTTTCCTATTGTAAGAAAATTACGTTAATAATGTTTCATTTTGTTTTTAATGCATCTGTTACTTAGTTATCTTTTACGGAGAAAAATAGCATAATAAAATTACTTACCGATCATGAGCTTACGCATCTTAATTCTATTTCTGTTATCATATTCAAGTTCCATCCTGAAGACGTCGAGTGTCCTGATGTTCATGACAATGGTCTTTACGCGGCCGTGATCGTCGTAATCAGTAACAGTGAAGTACTGCTTGCTGGAGTCCTGCATGATGGATCGGTTGAACAGGTTCCTATAGATTCTCAGGTCATTGACGCCCTCGAGGACGCCGAGGTTCTGGTCGTACTTGAGCCTGATGGACTGCAGCTGTTTGCCACTGATGTCAACGTCGATGCCAGATATACGGGCATTGCCGTCGTATTGGTAGCGGTAGTGCGCGTTGTCCAGGCCGTTCTTACTGTCGTACTTGATTTTCTCGTCCTTTACTATGCCCGCATGGTACTTGTACTCGACCCGCATCTCAAAGTTCGGCTCGTTAATGTCGATGCTACGCACCAACGACGTGGTCTCTTGGTATGTGTAGTGCGTCGATGATTGACCTGAAAGGAATTTATCAATTAAATATTTGAATACGATTGTATTTTTTTTTTTTTTTATTCAATTATAATTTTGTTACGCTTATTTATTGATGCGTAACTTATGCTACGTTTAGAAAGGTGAAACTCACCTGCAAGTACAGTCTCAAGCTTTCCATTGTGATCATACACATAGGCGACCTTGCCGCTCTGGTGTGGGTAGACCTTGGCAAGGATCTGACCATCGTCGTTGTAAAGGATCTCGTACGGGTGTCTGTTCATGGGCGAGTAGTATTGGTACTTGTAGAAACCGAGCGAGGTCTGCAGTGAGAAGGCGTGGATGTGTCCTCGCGGAGTAGTGAGCGACTGCAGTGCGCCTGCTTCATCGTACTGCAGAAGGTAATCGCTACCACGTGGTGTGGTCACCTTCAGCGGCAGGCTGCTGAACATGTCCTTGAAAGCGTAGACCATCGAGGTGCCGTCGCTGTACTTGATCTCGTAGAGCCGTCCAGCTTGATCGAATCCGTAGGTCTCGCTGATGTCGCCCCAGGTCCAGCTGACCAGTCGGCTGAAGCGGTCGTACTCGAGCTCGACTCCGGCGAAGATGCCATCGCGTGGTCCGAACTTGATGGGACGCGCCGTCTTGTCGTAGGTGACGTTGAGCAGCTCGACGCGGTCGTCCTTGAACACGGCCACAGTGTTGGAGTCGCGATCGTACTCCAACGAGAGTAGGACGTCGCCGTTGACGCGGAGCTTGCGTCCGACTTGGGCGATGCTCTTCGAGCCGGCCGTGCGGTTCTTACCGGCCTGGACCTTTCGCAAGAAGTAGCGCCACTCGAAGCGGTTCGCCAGGTCGCCGGCGATCTCGGTGCGCTGCTTAGCAGGCACAGGGTAACTCTCGCCGAGGAGAGGCTCGATTTCCGCGAGGATGGAGTAAGGCATGCTGTCGGTGCTGACGGTGTGGGACCACGGGGTCATGCGGCCGACGCTGCCGTCGGCCAAGACGGTGGTGCGCTGCTCGGCTTCGCCGACTTTGGTGACCACCGAGGAGCCCTTGATCAGCATGGATACAGGCTTGCGGTTGTTCTGGCCCACTTTAACCGTCGCCCCTTTCAGGCTCAAGTCGAAGGTGAGGCCAATGACTTTACCAGTGGGCGTGACAGCGCTGGTCAGTCTGCCGAACTCGTCGTAGTTGTAAACGTAGCTGCGGCCGGTCGAGTCGAGTTTGGTCTTCAGCAGACCAGTCGGCTCGTGGTACTCGAACGTTACGTTGTAGTTGTCAGGAGTGATGAGCTCGTGGAGTAGCTTCATGCGGGACATTCGCAGCCGGCATTTCTGACCCTTGGTGTTCTCGATCGAGTTCACCTGAGCGCTGTAGTCGCGTAGCAAGAATACCTTGTTACCGGCAGCGTCGGTCACGGTGCTCAGCTTGCCGTTGCTCGTGTTCACGTTGTAGGCGAACGAGTAGATCGTCTCGCCCGTCAGGATGTTCTTCGTGGCAATGTGCTGGCCGAAGCGATTGAACACGTAGATCTCCTGAGTGTCGGGCGAGTAGATTTCGTACTCGCGAGCGCCGCTGGCGTCGGGGATGCTGGCCATCACCGAGCGGATGCGGTAGTTGGCCTGGTCGCCGATGTGAACGACGCCGTCGGGACTCACCGCCACCGCCGAGATCGTGTTGAATTTGGAGGTCGAAGCGAGGTAGTGGTCGGCCTCGAAGCAGTCGCAGCCGCGCTCCAAACAATTGCACTTGGACTCAGCTCCGGCGTAGGCCGAGATCTTGCCGTCGGTGCCGATCACGCGTACGCGGTTGATGCGCTGCGAGTCGCTTTCGGCGATGTAAAGGTCTCCCGACGGGCCGAATGCAATACTCTGAGGCATCACCAAAGTGGCGTGCGTTGCGAGTTCAGTGTCGAAGGTTGACGACGGTGAGGCGCAGTGCAGTGGACGACCGGCGACTACCTTGACGCGACCATCTGGAGCCAGCTGGAGGACCATGTGGTCGTCGATCATGTGCAGCGAGTTGTCCAGAGGATTGATAGCTGCAAGTGATTTTACGTTAGCAATTATCTTTTTTACAAAATAAATCTTTATTAATGAATCATATTTAAATTCTATTTACCTAGTTCCGTGGGCCAACGCAAGTGAACTTCCTCGACGTTGAGAGTGCCTTCGCAAGGAATTGGCTTCCAGTGTGACTTGTGCATGTGATTACCAATGATGGTGGTGATGATTCCGTCGCGATCGACCATACGGATGTTCGTTCCGTCGGCGAAGTACAGGACGTTGTCGGCAGAAATAGCGACTCCCTTGGGGTAGGCGAGCTTGGCGTCGCGCGCCAGAGCGCCGTCACCGCAGTGAGCCTCATCACCAGGTAAGCAGCGTTCACCAGAACCAACGACCGTCTCCCAATTGTGTTCTGGATCCGAGTAGTCAGTAGTATTGCGCACGCGAATGATCTGATGCGACTCGGGGTCGCTGATGTACAGCGAACCGTCCAGCGGACTCAACGCGATGTGGTAGCGGTAGGACACCCTCGTAGCACTGTAAATTTAATGAAAATTATTAATACCTGCTCTTTCATCGCTTTCCATCCGCAATATATCCAAGCAATAGTATCAAACTTACTTTAGCCGCACAATGGTGCGTACGGTGCCGTCGACAAGGATTTTCCTCACAAAATTGAAGTCGCCGACGAAGATGGAGCCGTCGGGTGCAGTGGCAAGGGCTACCGGTGCCAGGAGCCTCTGCTTGGAGGCCTGACCTTCGCAGATGAAGCAGTCGAGAGGCCGCTGGTGCCCATCGCCCAGCGTAGTAAGAATGACACGGGGCTTGTGCTTCAGATAGATGTTCGAACCGTCGCCCTTCTGCAGAATACCTTCGTGGAAGTTGTAGCGGTGGTGGATATCCAAATTCCAGCCGCCAACCTCCGAGATCGACATGTCGTGCCCGCTGAGCTTCGTTGTCTGCACATCCCAGATTATGTCTTTGCAGTCGCTGTACTCGTAGCCGACCTTCACCATCGCCGTCGTCACTCCGTACACACGCTGGCGATAAACGTTCAGGCGATTCCAGGCGTAGGTGAACTGATAAATTAAATTTTCATCGGTTAGATCCTTATTCGTGAAAATTTCACTAATTTTCTTCTCAAACTCTTCAGCAATTAAAACGCGCTTACCTTGATGACTGGGTCGGCCTCGAAGCTCTTTTCGAAGAGGATACCTTCGATGGTGATTCTCAAGTGAATGAGATTGAGGGTAGGCGGTATGACGTCGGGCGTGAGCTGCAGCTGGATGGTGGACAGGTAGCCGGCGGCTCGAGAGCTGTGGTAGACGAGATTGAGCCCAGTGCCGGGAATCTGAAGGCTCTCCTGTACCACTTGGGACTCTGCCAGGATGGCGCTCTTGTCGGGACAGGCACCCTGGAAACCGTGCTTCCAGGTAGCCAGCACCACCGGCTTCATCAGGTCGTAGTCGTGCGCCGCACAGCTGTGCATCACGTGCACCACTGGCTTCTCGTCGGCCGTGCTCATCACCACTTTATTTATTATCACAACCTGCAAATCGTTAATATTTTATTAATTTCAACAGGCACTTTGTAAAAGAATATTTTATTTCACTAATTAAAAAGGATATAATTAAGGGGCTTCTACATAATGGTACTATAATGGTTTCCTTATACATTGAAAAAAAGGTCAGTATAATCACAACTAACTATTAGTTGTTTCAGCTAATATTTGGTTGAAACAAGTGAATATTAGTTCTAATAAGTAATGGTTAATTGTAACTATTGAGCTTTTTTCTCAGTGTATAGATTTTCTACCCATTTTTTTCTTAAAAAAAAGTTTCAGACTAAAAATTACGTACAGGTGCTATATATATAGTACATATTAATCTTTTCTTTAAAATTATATTCAACTGGAGTCCTAACTCCATCTGGAACTTGAGATATAAGTAGTAGAATGTGTTTCCCTGTGTGAAATCTACAAGACACAATTCTCAATCGTTTTTTATAAACCTGAACTTAAAATGTTTATTTTTAATACCAGTTTAGGCTGAAGCTATTCGCTAAGAAAATAAATTTAGTACCCTTGTACTAAACTAATAGAATAATAAATTTAAATTAAAAACTATATAATAATAACTACCAAAAAATTAATTTATAACTAATATAATAATAAATTTAAATTTAATAAACCAATACTAAAAATAAATTTAGTACCCTTGTACTAAATTTATTTTCTGTGCTTTATTTCAGTAACGAGGTATAATTACAAAAACATATAATCGCATTCCATAGTTTCAGCCCAAAGAAGTATTCTTAAACAAACATTCTTCATAAACAAACATTCTAAAGTCCAGGGTCATAAAAAAAAAACGATCAAAAATTATATCCTGTAGCTTTCCCACAAATAAATAATATTAAACAATAAATATTTTTTTTTCAGGCAAAAAATGGATGAAAACCATTATACTTCCCACAGCCCCTTAAAAAGAATAAAAGAAAATGTAAGGAAAAACTCACCTCGTTCCAGGGAACGAAGACAATGTGGCTCTGGGGCTTGAAGTGGGAGCGTCCGAATTGGAGAGTGACGGCGCCGCCGCCGTTGACCAGCAGGTCGAACCAGCCGTCGTCGCGGGTCAGGGTGAATCCCTCCTGGGGTGTGCTCGTGCTCACTCGTACTCCCATCAGTCCCATGCCCAGGGACGTCACAACTCGTCCGCGCACCACCGCCGAGCGACTGTTGCATCAAAGAAATTTTTTTTAATGAGTTCTCGCTCCTCCTTTTTTCGACTTTGCGCCTTCACGACCTCCTTGAACTTCTCGCCTCCGGAGTAATTAAAAAGTTTGAATTTTAGATTTTTTTTTTATATTTATTAAAGCACTGGAAGGAATTTTTTTAGATTTGTTGTTGAATTCGCGAAACTTGAGCGGGCGAAAACTTCATGGAGGCGCGCGAGAAAAGTGTTGGTTTATACGCTCTCGTGCGTCAACTGTCGATCATACAAAAAATAAACTACTCGGTGTAACGATACTTTTGGCAATGGGCTAATATTAAAAAAGAACGTATATATGTGCTACGTAAAAAAGAAATGGTTTGTTGTCAAGATACTATCTTGCTTTGTAGACTCTATTGAGAAGAAAAAAAAAATTAGTACAGTGACACATGTTAAAATTTTGTTAATATGAATTATTAATTATTATTGCTATAAATTTCTTCAATTGCGTATGTAAGTAAATGAATCTCAATGTTGTCTACTTGTCAGAGTATCTTTTATTTATAGTAAATCAAAAAGGTTAATATAATTTTAAAAAATCTAATGCACATGCTAAATTCTTTCAAAAAAGTCAACTCGACTGAAAAAATATTTAAACTGCGGTGTCCGAAGGACAGTAATAAATTCAGTGAAAGTGTCCTTCATTATGACAAACAAAAGTCTCGTCGATCAGTCAGCGTATAACGAATTAACGGTTGTACAAGTCTTTTTTTTTTTTATCGAAGCCAACAAAAAAATTCACGGAACACAACGTAGGAGTTATAAGGAAAACTGAACCATGCAACAAAAAAACATTTTGTACGGCTTTGCGGTATGAGGACAAAAGTGAAGAAAAAACACTTAAACTCACATTTTTTTTTGTACAATACTATAAGTAAACTAATTTATGACAACACATGTTTTTTATTTGAAGGTTCGTCAAAACCTTTACACATACACACACACATAAATAAGACAATGATGAGTATCGAGTGCGGGAAATTGACATCACAAATGCAGAGCATATAAAAAACGTTATAAACTGGTACAAAAATTGTGTACGTAAACAAATGAAACAAAAACAAAAATGAAGACTACGGGTACTCTCTCTTAGCACAAAACTACTTCGATTTATTGGAATTTTATTTCAAAGGAAAAAGAAAATAAAGTATGAGTGATTAAAGTAAAAGCAGCTTCACAAACGTTTAACAAAAAAAAAAAAAGTCAAGGGGAGTAGGATTTCTCGTGGGGTTGATCCAAATAGATACAAAATAAAAAAAAATGTCTGCGATTGCTTCCACTTTCTAATGAAACGAAAATTTAAAACAAAACAAAACATAAGGTATAGAATGTCAAAAAACAAAATGGATAAACAGGCTGTGCTCTTAGTAATCATTCCCTTCATTTTCCACTGTTCTTTTCTTACAGTTCTTACCTTGTGTTGAAGTGATTCCAGAACACACTGATTGAGCAGCACGGACAAAACAGAGCCCAGTTAGAATGGTTGTGTTTTTTTTGGGATAGTTCAGATGAAAGTCAGAGATGAACAGATGGAAACAAAATGACAAAAAACGTGTTTCTTTTAGTACCTCGGAAAAGTATTATAATCAAATCGTTTTTTTTTTTTCATTGATTTTCCTTATTTTTTTTTGTCTTTGGGATAGGATGTTTGCGGGGTCGGGAGTACATGAGATAATCAACATGAATAAACATGACAATCCATGATCTAGAACTGAACAATGACGTATGACAGGATGATAGAACAGAAAGATGAGCGATGAATAATATTGAATGAGTATGAGGGGTATGGGGGGCGGGGGTAAGTGCAGGGCACACATTCGCGCACACGTACGTATACAAAACATGTTAAAAAAGTTTTTGGGATGTGATTTCACATGGGTCACAACAACGCAGAAATATATCGATTCTCGAAAATTTCCTTTGTCGTTACATATACAGAGATCTGTTGAATTTTCATTTGCTATCGTATAAACTCACAAAAATTTCGATTGTGTACCACGTTCTCGGAATTAAAAAATCCTAGTTTCTCTCTTTTCTTTATTTTTTTAGTTTCGTCAGATAAACTGTTATTTTAGTATAGCGATTCGTTAGATCTGAATCAGACATTAGTAGATTTGAAAGTTACTTGTAAATGAGATGGGGAACATACCTCTCGTTGAACGTCTCTTGACGAGCATAGTTCTGCAGACTACCGTCGTCAATCAGGAATTTCATTCGTTCAAAGAACGAAGCCGTGATCGCGGGTGGCTGCTTCCTCAACAGAATATCGATGGGTTTCGGCGACGAAACGCACAGCTGACTGTTGCGGCACACGCTGTTCGAGCAGCACTCGGGATCGGCGCAATCCACAAGACCGTCTACAAAGAAATTTTATGTTAAATAAGGTGTTAGCAAATTATTAGTACACACACTTCTAAAAATCAGTTTAAGAAAGTGTTATTTCTTAAACTTGTGATGAATTAATTGCATAAAATTTGAGTGTAAGTTGTGTATACAGTGATTTTACTAGATTCAAATGTTCAGTCATTACGGTTACATTCATTTCAGAAACGACTTAAACAAAAAAAGAACACAAATTTTACACAGTATTAATGTTTTTTTTTTTTATGTGCAATGACTTATACTTGCACTTACATATAAATAAACACAGAATTTTTAACCGTGCAAGAACTATAGTAATTACTAACTAGTATACAAGATTTAATTTCTGTGATAAGTGTACAAGATATAAATTTCAGTTCGTAATTTAAAAAGTACAATTTTTTCTACACAGTGCATCGTACTGATTTTTTTACAAGAATTTTCCACGTGGTTGTACCTTTGTCGTTATCCCTGCCGTCGCTACAGTCCTGCTCGAGATGTACGCTGCAGTCCTTGCCGTTCCAGCCGTCGTAGCACTTGCACTCCCATTGGCCGTCAGTATTGAATTTGCACTGTCCATGGCCGGAGCAGGAGTTGGGGCAGCCCTCCATCGTGCAGTGGCGGCCGTTCCAGCCGGTGACGCAGAGGCAGGTGCCGTTCTTACACTGGCCGTGTTCGTTGCAGCGCGGGTCGCATTGCTTCAGGTTGCAGAGTTCGCCGGACCAGCCCGGCAGACAGTCGCACGCGTTGTCCACGCAGTGGCCGTGCGGTCCGCAATCAAGATCACATAATTCTGAAAAAAAAAACAAATCGTTATTTCAAAATGTCAATGCTTTTTTATATACAACGACCTATTAAAAAAAAGTTTCTTAAGAAAAGGACGAATGGCTTACCTTTGGAGCAGTCATCACCGGACCACATGGGCTCGCAGAGGCAGGTCTGCGTCTCGAGGTCAAAGTTGCCGTGTCCGCTGCAGCCGGGCAGGCATTGCAGCGCTTCCTTGTCCATCTGGCTGCAGTCGGCGCCTTTCCAACCCTTCTTGCAGATGCAGGTGCCCTCGGCGCAGAAGCCGTGCCCTGAGCAGGTAGGGTGCGGGCAGTCCACCTCCTCGCAGAACTTGCCCTTGTAGCCACGCACGCAGTTGCACTTGCCATTCGTGCAGTGACCGTGTCCATTGCAATCCGGAACCTCGCACTCGTCGTGTCTCAACGAGCATTCTTTACCTAATTAAAAGAATATCTTTGTTAATTAAGATTCCAAGACATAAAGTAATAATTTATCCGAATCGGAATGTAAGAAATTTACTTGAGAGATGACACAGATTTTTAGAGAATGTTTTTGAATGTATAAAAAAAGAAATAGAAAGTCAGCGTAATGTCTATTAATCATATAATCAAACTCATAAGCTCATGTGATTAAGCGTAGAAAAATGTTACGTTAAAAATTGTTTACTATAAAGCAGTGACAAACTCGAAAAATAAAATATCAATGTGTCCTAGATCATTTAAAAATTCTATTAGATCGTTCACATGTAAATTTTAAGTTAGTTTTAAGTTTACATTTAATTTTAGTTTAATGCTATCTTTAGTTGTTTCATCTCTGTACTAAGGACTATGTAGTCCGTTGAAATATTTAAATAAAAAAAATGTCAATTGAATGTATTTGGATCATTTTATGATGTTTTTAGAAAATGTCTACGAATATTGGAAATGATCGAAAAATCAATATTGGTTTAATATTAGTCGGTCATTTCCAATATTCGTAGACATTATCTAAAAAAATCATAAAATGATCCAAAAATACTCAATTGACATTTATAAAATGTTTTTACTCAATTGGCATGTATAAAAATATTTTATAAATGTCAATTGAGTATTTTTGGATCATTTTATGATTTTTTTAGAAAAATGTCTACGAATATTGGAAATGACCGAATTACCAATATTAAACCAATATTGATTTTTCGGTCATTTTCAATATTCGTAGACATTTTTCTAAAAACATCATAAAATGATTCAAAAACACTCAATTGACATTTATAAAATGTTTTTACTCAATTGAAATTTTTGAGTAAGAGAGAGAGAGAGCATAACCGACGGAAAACAAAGAGGCCTTTTCATACTTTTGGAGGCTGAAATTTCTGAGCATTCGGTGCCCCATAAAAAGTTATCACTTCAAGTAATTATTTAAAAATTACTACAGTAATTCATCAGTCCTTGCTTTAGTAAATACCATATAGTAATTTTTAATGCAAAATTTTCGCTCCTCAAACTTAAACGAACATTTTATATTTTATCTTCTCATATAATAACTCGCACAAAGATCTCTTATTAACATGACTCTTCTCATATTTTCATACATCAAAACATTCATAATATTATCACTGGTTCAGTGGCTGTATAACTGTAAGTTAAAGCCAAATAAAAATCCACTACAATAGTATACTATCTTCAAATTTAAATGAGAAAACTTCGTCGAAAGTGATGGAGCAGTGCGGGTACCTTTCCAGCCGGGATTGCACTGGCACTCGCCGTTGATGTACTCGCCGCGCTGGCTGCAGAGCACGGGGCAGACGCTCTCGCTGCAGTCCTCGCCGCCGAAGCCCGGGTTGCACTGGCAGTGGCCGAGGAGGCACTCGCCCTTTCCGCTGCAGCCGTTCGGGCAGTTGTGCGTCATGTCCTCGGCGATCACTGCGATGAAGCTCACCTCCTGCGGGTCGCCGTCGTCGTTGTACAGCGACAGGAACCAGTGGCCCGGCTCCATGTAGTGCGTCACCTCTTTCTTTATCGACGGCTGCTATTCGACAAAAAAAAAAGAAGAAAGTCATTAATGCTACAACGTTATGGAACTTAACTTCTTGTCAAATCGCGCCGATCGATCGACACGCTTCTAATTTATCTTCTAATTCAATCGCATACACGGAGAAAAAGTTTCGACAAAAAATTACTGTGTACTTTTCACTAATCGAAAGGGTATCCTTTAAATCTAGTTTAAATGATGGGTCCTGTAATGTAAGAAGAGTTTCTTTCACTTTCACAGTCGATGATTAATTAGAACAATGTGTTTGTATGTTAATGAATGCGAATAATTACTAAAAATGTAATTTTGAACATTGAAAATAGAATTAGTCACATTTTTTATGTATAGCACACCAAAGTTTAATGTAAGTAGCAGTAAAATTTTACACGTAGTATACCTACTTTTAATAATAAAAAATGTTACTATACTGTATTTTCTAAAATTTAATAGTATATCTATTTCTAATAATTAAACATTTTATTATACTGTATATTCTAAAATTTAATAGTATATCTATTTGTAATAATTAAAAATTTTACTATACTGTATAGTATATTTTAAAATTTAATAGAATACGAGTTTGTCTCAACATTGTTGCACGTTATAGAAATTTTTTATGAAAATTATACATAGCAATTTTTCATTGTAAGTTTCTCTCCATGTAGGTAGCCTCAATAAAAAAAAAACGTCGGAGAAGCGAGGAAGATACACTCAGAAAAGTTAAAAAAAAAAAATTATTATCTGTATGGGAATGCGAACACAGACTGGACTTTCAGATAAAATTTCTATTTTCTATACAGTAAAACTTGCCAATTTTATTGGACAGTACTGGAAATAATCCTTTACATGTAACAAAATTTACTGTTGAATATGCCTATGTGAGAGTCTAGTCTGTAGACGCTTTTCCAGACAAATACTGCTATATAGATAATTATATAGATAATATATAGTATATAGAAGTAAATATAGTAGTATATCTGTCAGACAATCAGACAATCAAACAGATACTACTATAACATACTATAATTTTTACACTATATAATTTTATAATACATTATAATTTTTTATAACATAATGATAATTTTTATACTATAATATACTATAATTTTTGCACAATATAATTTTACAGTACACTATAATTTTTACACTACATTATTTTACAGTACACTATAATTTTTTATAATATAATAACAAACAATAATTTTCATACTATAACATACTATAATTGTTACACTAAATAATCTTATAACACATTAAAATTTTGTTCTCACTGTAAAATTGCGCAGGCAACTTACGTGTGAGGATCTGGTGGTCCTGGCCTTGAATCCGCTGAGCACCTCGAGGAGGTCGTACTGGGTGTGGGTGGGCAGGGCGTTGCGCCTCGCGTAGACGCCGATGCTCGCGCCCCTGAGGATGCTGTAGTCGAAGCGCACGTACGCCGGCTCCGACTGGTAGAACTGCATGTTCCAGTAGCTGTAGGCGGGTATCTCCTTGCTGAGCCGCTGGCCCAGGCTCACCTGGGCGAAGGTCGTGCCGTCCGGCGGGAAGGAGCGCGCCGGGAAGGTCCTGCCGCCTGCAAAGAGGAATTCATTTTCCGGGTCAGCGGGACGTCCCCAAGTTTCTCGCCCTACTCTCCCACGAGCGATATCCCACTCTCCTGGCCGATTGTTGCCTCTCGGTTCGGAGGAGGCGCAAGCGGAGATGGACGTGTGTATTGTAGAAAAAAAGAAGCCGCGGGTTTTTTTTTTTTGTTCTTTCTCTATGACAAGCTTATGAATATATTCTTTTTTTTTCAAATGGATGAGTCTTGAGAAACTGTTTTTTTTTTTTTTGTTACTCTCTAGTGAGCGATGCCGGGTCTTTTACGGATTGATTGATACGACAAAAGTTAAAATATTTTGATGATTTGGTCGTATGTTGTATAGGTATTTTTTCCGTTTTGATATTACACTGTATATAAGTAGATTTTTTTAATGAGTAAATAAAATCGGGCGTGAGTGTACGTAATGTGAAATTAACGGTCATCTGTGAAAGAATAATTTTTTTTTTTTTTTTCAAATACGTAGTTGTCAATCACTTTTTATCGGTGAATCACAAAGTCTTTTAAATACCTCGTGGAATGGCGTTTCGATGAAATAAAAAAAAAAGAGAAGAAGTATAGAAAACTCTTATACGTACATAAATTATAAATTCATTACATTAAACAAAATTTTCAAGCAACCAAACGCACTCGCACAAACAACGCTCGGCGCTCAAACGAGCCGCATAAATTAAAGCAGATGTAAAGCAAGAAGCCACACGCACCCCATTATCGTTCAATCGCAGCCTATAAAGCCGAGATAAAAAAAAAAGAAAAGTTAATCGTTAGTATATAACATAAGATTTTAGTAATTCGAACGTCGATGTTTCGTGAATTCGCATGGTTAGTACAGTTAGTTAATCGCCGCTCGATTAGTCAGCATATAATAATAAAAAAAGAGGAGATTGAAAAAAAAAAAAATAAAAATCGATGACATGTCTTCGTCCATAATACTTGCAGAAGCTCCAGGCTGCCGCCGCCGCCGCCGTGACTCTCTGCGGTTTCCTCTCTGCCCGCCCAGCGTTTAACGAGCGGCTTTCCGCGAACTCGAGAAACGCGCGGCTCAGCATCGGAGCACCGCCAGAGTACCAAAGCGACGGGGAAGACCGACTCCGGCCTCACCTTCGAGGATGAGAATAACGGGCTCGGGCGGCAGCGGAGTCGTCGCCGCCGCGCAGCTACTGACGCTCTCCGTTGCCTCTTCCGACGTCGACTCTTCGCCAACCGTCGGCGACGTCGTCTCTTCGCCAACCGTCGGCGACGTCGTCTCTTCGCCAACCGTCGGCGACGTCGTCTCTTCGCCAACCGTCGGCGACGTCGTCTCTTCGCCCACCGAGGAGGCTGCCTCCTTGGCGGTCGTTGCTTTTTCTATAGTCGACTCCAGGGTGCCGCTTTCTTCGACACTCGAGGCGTTCGCAGTAGCGACGACTGGGGCGATGTCGCCGCCGTCGAGATAAGCGTCGACGCCGAGATAAGCGTCGTCGTCGTCGTTGCCGTCGGGCCTGTCCGTGTACGGAGTCTCAGTGCACGGACAGACGCAGTCGCACTCGCACTCCCCGCCGCTCCAGACTGGAGGCGGGTTCGGAGGCTTCGGAGGTGGCGGAAGGTTCAGGCTCTGCTTCGATTCCGACGCTGTCGTTCCTTCGCTGGCGGACGGCGTTGCACCGGTGGTGTTCGTCGCCCCGAGGGATTTCTCGATTGAGCCCAGGGATTTCTGGATTCTCTCCAGGGACTTGACTATGGCACTCGTTATCGAGTCCTCGTCCTTCGCAGGCTGCTCCTCGGCGCGATTCTCCGAGGGTTTCGCCTTCAGATTAGGCGGCACGTTGTTGACTGTGGTACTGGTTATCGTGTCCTTATCCTTCGTGTCCTTATGCTCCTCGGCGCGATTCTCCGAGGGTTTCGCCTTCAGATTAGGCGGCACGTTGTTGACTGTGGTACTGGTTATCGT
>JAWWEN010000001.1:9473283-9491543 GCA_035582955.1 Sycophila texana | reverse complement strand
ATTTCCGTTGCATTACACTTTTCTTGGCCTAGCCCCTGCGCCGTAACGCGACATAAGGAACTTCGTTCCAAAAAAAATTGGAAACCTTGTAATCTTGTAAAGAGATCCATTGACTCTCAAATGAGTGCAAAACGTCCCACGCGAGTCGTCGGTCCTTCTAATTTTCCCTCGCTTCTTCGCGCGTCTCACAGACGATCGGAGAGCATCTATATAAGTATACATACCTATGTATATACTCACGAAAAAAAAAGTCTCGGGCTTCATTGCCGCGGGGAGGCTCGCCGCGGATATTCCGTGGGAGGTTCCCTGGGCCCTGTTCCTGCGGCCGAGAGCGAGCGCGCGTCACGAGCATCACGATAATGGGCGACGGTAAATAGTTTTACGGCGCCGATTTTATCGGGTGCGCACGGCGTAAATATAAATCTCGTTTCTTCGTAATAAGCGCCGCGGGAATATCTCAGCCGCGGCTTAGAAGAGGCCTTTTTTTCGGTCCTTTTGGAAGGCGGCATTATGGATGCACTCGACCAATGATAAGCCTCGATCGGGCCTGTTTAGAGCCCATGAATTTTCCCTGCTTTATCTTTGGCACGTTACGTTTGCTGGATATAATTTTGTATTGTCGGGGTGTCCATAAATAATTCGGTTTACGAGACGCATTTAGCTACATTTTGCTTTGTTCGTCATATAAATATATAAATGTTATTTACAAATGTTACGATTACTGTGAAATTATTAAAATTACATCTTTGAGTAAGTTTTAAATCCAAATTTAATTTTTACGAAAAATGTATTTTTACATTTTTTATGGACTTTGATTATATTCTAAGTATAACGCTTTGAACTTTTAAAATATTAAATAGAGAGAATTTTTAAAGACAAGAGAAAGCTTCGTCTTTTCCAATAAATCCATTGAGTCTTAGCATGAGAAATTCTATAATAAGCTCATCAAATAGAGTACAATAAATATTGAATAATTTTTTTTTTAAACATTTATTAAAAATATATAACGCGTTAAAATTCATTATCAAGGAGCAATCAATAATCTCTTTTAGATAATATAGAATCGTGACTAATTCACATAAGTTTTCGAAGCGTGATATCTGCAGTGTTATTAATTATTAAATTGATCTAAAGATGAAAATAATTGGCATTCCATTTGCAGAGTTTTGTGAAATTTCTCTTTTTATGCGCGGATTCTTTTTGATACTTTATTAATCAAAAATTATAAATAATATACTACATACTTTTAACTAATTTTTTGTCCAGCCTCCATGCAACTTTATCCCTACTTTAAATAAACCACAGTTGCCTTTATTTGAACGACGAAAGAAATAGAAAAATATCAATTTTTTTATGATATAAAAAAAAAATAAAATTGCCAAACTCTTATCTCCCCGACCGCATGACGCATAGTCCGCAGTTACAAACTATGCGCGCCTTAATCCTCAAGTATTATTGATCCATTTGCTTACCGATCGACCCACATTTTGGTTATACGGTAGTTTTATGGCGGATACCATTTCCGTCCGATTATGCGTCTGCGATTATTTCACCGGGAGAGAGTCCCTTTATATGCGCCGAGGATTTTATTGAGCGCGAGTCGCGCAGCAGCCGAGGATCGGTTCGAGATTGATAAGCTGCGTTTATGGGCTTTCGTATATGTTCACTTCCGCTAGGGAGAATGGGGGGAGGGGATGAGTTCATAAAAGCGGTGAATTAGCTAATGGACGAGCCTCGTCATCCTGCGCAAGCTCATTTCGCGAGAGCCAAATTTTATTGTATATTGATGCCGCGCTCCACTTGGATTAATCAAATGTTTATGCTCGAATATTGATGCAAATACTTTTTAGATGACTGGGCTTATGTGCGCGTCTACGAAAATTAATAAATTATTTGACGGCCTTTTTTCTGTTACTATTTATTTGGAGAGCGACGAGGATAAAAGTACGTAAAAAGTTTTGCGTAAATACTTGACGAGAAGGCAGTAATAAATCATGAGCATATATTGTTAATTAACTTTGTGCGTAATTCTGTACGTCAAAACAGCATTTTTTAATATGCACTAGATTCTGACTTTACTTATTATAAATATATTATTTTTAATATCGATATTTGGTTTATTTTAAAATAAATGAAATATAAAAATAAAATGTATTATATTATTTGATAGTGTACAAGTAAAATCTTTGTCAATTTTCATTATTGCAGATAATCGGCATAATCTTTTCATACAATAATAATTCAGCTAAAAGCGCATCAAATTACACCTTTTTTATCCTAAGTTAAAACGTAAAAAATTTTAATAATGAAAAAAAAAAATAAATAAAATAAAAAAAATTACGTACACCTGAATAATATTATACATAAATATATATTATAACTCCCAAATTAAAATAAACAAGAAAACAAAAAGTATATTGCTGCCTAATCAGATTAAAAAGAAAAAGCATCGAAAGAGGCTCGTTTTAAGGGCGCAAAGTCCTCGAAAATCAACAAACGACCGGGTCGGAAGAGCAAAGGGCGCGCGCGTCTCCGGGAAAGAAGCGACCCTGGCAAGCTCGACGCATTACGCGCGCGTTATTTCTCTAATTGGGCCGTTCATTACGCTAATCAAAGGGAGCGGCGCGCAGCGCGATTCGTCACGTTTCAGACGTCGCCTGCGACGGCGGCGTACACCCCCACAGCACCGGATTTGCATAAGCGCCGCAGATTTTCGACGGACTCTCCCTGTGCTCACTCGCGGCCCGGGCCCTCGCGACTGCGCTTTTCAACTCTGCCTCTTTGCGATCGCGCGGATCCGCAAATAACGCTCTCTGCGTTTCGGGAGAGTTTACTTTTTCGGCTACGTCGTGCTTTGCCCGCCTTTGCGACGATAATTTTCGTAATTATTCATTCGCACAGTTGGCTGGATTTTTTTTTATGCAAAGCGTAGTTTTTTTTCCTTATTCATTTTTTTATTTATTTTTTTTGTTTTTACGACGATTATTTTCGTAATTAATATAGTTCGCACTGTTGGCTGATATTTTTTATACGTAACATTTTTTTGCTTGTTAATTTTATATTTTTTATTTGTAGTTTTTAAATGTAAAATTTAGAAATTTATTTGTAATGATACACTTTTAAATGTATTATTATTACGAATGCTCGCAAAAACTTTTTGGCTCTGTTAATTAATTAAATGTATTTAAATTTTTTTTTTTTATTTAATTCATGCACTTTTTAATTAATATAATGTTTGAAAATGCATTTAATTAATGTAATTGTATAACTTTTCTTTTTCATTTGAAATGGTCGGAGATTAAAATAAGAAGTATCTTACATTTTGATTAAGAGTTAATGGTTCTTTAAAAATTCTTACTCAAGTAAATCGGAAAATTGTAAATTCACTTAGAAAATTGGAGTACTGACATATTATTATATAGTAAAAAGTCGTTCAAACATGAGTAAACGACTTTTCACACGAAACACGTCACTACCCGCGTAAAAATAAATTAATTTTGATAAATTTACCATAAATTAATTTATTTTTACTCGGGTACTTACATTTTTCAGATTGACAGGAGAGTACACAACAAATTCTTAATCTGTTTCCTAAAAAGAAAGACTACTATAATCCAATGTGAAACAATACTTCGGGATTTTAAACTTTTACCCCCAAAGAAAGAAATATCAAACGTCCGGATTTCAAAACTCGAAGTATAAATCCAAAATAATCGAACTACAAAGCGGTAAAAGTTCTCGGTTACAAGAGCAATATCCGAGCGCTCGCGTACGCAAACTTACCCTTTTCCCCTCGTATTTTTACCCGAACGTCCACACGGATTACCCTCGCGGCGCGAGGAACTTATAGACGCTCCGTGAGGCGCCCGAGCCGCGGGCGGACTTTCTTTTTCCGCGCTTCGCCCTTACGCCCGTGAACTTCGGCGATATATCTCCGCGGTGCCGCCCCCCACCCCCTGGAGAAATCGTTCGACCGGCGCGTGTACTTCGACCCTTGTCGGCGCTCGCGCCTTGAATTCTAATTTCGCGACTGCGTGCGCCGGCAAAATTTCTAACGACGCTGCCCTTCTTCATTTCCATTCGCGCGTGGAGGAAAGCTGGTGATAAAACGCGCACGCGAGACAATGAATCTTTTATCGGCCCTCCTCCTCCTCCTCCTCCTTTTTCCCGGCTACGTTTGTTTCCCTCGTTGTTGGCTCGCGAGCGCGTATTGCATTACGCGACGCTTTCAATTTTTTTTTTTGTTTTTTTTTTTTCCTTTTAGTTTTTTGCTCTATTTTATTTATATAAATGTAAAAATGTGAGCGCATTGTACGCGGGCGCACTTATACTTTTCGTAATTAAACTTTTACAACTGAGCTGTAACTGAAATTGAAAAGCTCCGTGACTTTCGCGAATAAAAAATGTAAAAATGAACAAAAAGAAGGATCTTAAAATACTGGCACCGAGGGCGCTTTTTTAATTAAACGAGCGACGCGCGTGCTCGCGTGAGATGCGCGAGGAAAAAAAAAATTCATATTGCAAAAATCGTGGGCGCAGCGGACTTAATTAAAATTGATTTAATCACGCCGCGCCGCGCGCCTCTCGCGGCCGTCGAAATCTAATGCAGCGTTGCCCAGAGGAGAGAGAGAGAGAAAATAAAAATGAAAATGAAAAGAAAAAAAAAGTGGGGAGTAGCGCGACAACGGGCTCGTAAAAAATGAATGCGCTGCTTTAAATATTGCATTACCGGTAGCTCGCGCGCGTGTAAATTTCACGCGGATGCGCGGGCGAGTTACGCGCGAGCCGCGGCTCCTGCATAAAATATGCGGGACGCGCGCGAGCGGGTAATGTTCGCGCGATAATCCGCCGGGCCGCTGTAGACGCTCTGCAGGATACGCTAATTACCGAAATTTTTTTCTTGGTGTAGGCACTGAAGTTTGAATAATTCGCTCCGTCTCTTGGGGAATTTAGCCAGTTATAAACATTAGAAATGTGGGCTATTGAATTATCGATTGAGAAATTTTGTCTTAACTATAAATTAACAATTATTCTATTTTTCTAAAATAAATTTTGTCTAAAAAAATTAAGTTAGTTAATTAGTGTAATACTGTCTGTTTTAATTTTCGGTTGAATAAAAGTTTGTTGGTAGTTCTTGATTAAAAATTACCTTAGTTAAAAATATATTTAAAAAAAGAAGATTAAAAATATATAGCGTAGAATAGAGTAGAATAATTTATTCTTGAGATGATGTAATTTAGAAGTTTTGATAGTTAATGAAAAACAAAAATATAAACGTAAAAATTGTATATTTTTTTCGATAAATGTATGAACAAGATTATAACAATGACTAAACATTTTTTAGGCAATACTGAGACGTTGCTTTTGTCTGATATCTCAATAAGAAAAAGAACTTCAGAAAAAAGTAAAAGTATAAGTCAGTACAAAATTAAATTATAATACCGTCTTTTTAATAATTATCAGTATTGTTGATTATTAAAATGACTATCGATAATAATTTTTATGTAAATGAAACTATTCAGTCGTTGAATAAAAAATATAGATAAATATAAAAATAACTAAAAGAAAATTATAATTGTATCTCAAACGCCGAATACTTTCACTCACTCATTCAAGCTAATAATAAATTATGTGAATAAATAAATTGATATGGGACGACACACCAATAAATAAACATTTACCATCGATCGCCCGTTTCGCGAAAGAGTTAAATTATTCTTAAGATAAAATCGATATTTCTAATAAAATATTTCTAAAAAAAACAATATTAATTCTTTTAAATTTGAATAGCTCCGAATTAACGTATATTATACTACCTTAAGTCAGCAGTGGAAGCCAAGTCGAGTGCAGACGCTCCTTTATTTTTCAAACAAAAGGGCAAAGAAAATTTTCCGATGGGACACAGCTCTTTTTTCGAGGCGCATAACAAGGCAGCGGAGCGCGCTCGCCGGGCGAATATTATTAACGGCGTTTTAGCGAAAAAGGCGCGCCCCGTTGCGACGGGAAAATTAACCTTTGGCCCGCGCGCGCGCTCGCTCGCTTTGGCCGCCCTTCGTTTTTCCCTCGCGCTCGCTGACAAGAGATTTATAAAGCTTGTCGCTTGCAAAATCGCTCCTCTCGACGCTGGTGACGCTCGCGCAAACTCGCGCGAGCTTTGACGCCGTGCGCGCTTAGCCCTCTGTTAACCCCCTTCCTCCCCTCCCTCCCTCCACCCTCATCGCCCTCTTGTTGCCTTCACTTGCCGACGAGAGAGCCCCTTTCAAGTCGCGAGCGCTTGAACGGCCCTTTTTTTTTGGAGCTCTCGGTGGAGTTCTATTATTATTTATCGTGGAAATTTTGAGGAGGTTGCTATTTAGTTGTTGTTGAACCGATGAAAGCACTTGCTCCTATCAATTGCTGCTTTACGTTTTTTCATTTTCGTAATTAAAGGATGGATTAGAACGGAGCTTTTCATTTTTCAGTAGTTTCATTTAAAAAGCGGCGAAAAGAAAGTTATTTGGAATTTCAGGTATATCATTGTGTACAGAAATTAAATGTTGATTTTTTTTTTAAGTTTCGTGGTATAACAATAGTTTAAATAAAAATAGTTACTTTAAATTGTGAAAAAAATCTATTGGCAACGGTTTTATAGTATAATTTTAATGGCTAAATGTTTCTTGTAAGAATACGTACGTTAATGTATTATTCAAATAATCAAATCCATAAACAACAATTTAGTGGTCGTAATCTTCTGAAATACATTATTATTTATAAGCATAACGTTTGATTAAATTTCTTTTACCGCTTAAATTTTGCAGCAACAAACTCAAAATCCATTATAAATCGATTTAAGCCTTCAATCACGCAAGCGCCATAAAATTTAACGAACTATAAAACCTGTAAACTTGCACGAAGACTGCGGAAAATAAGGGAGGATAAAAAGAAGTATAACAGCCACATACGTTCGCCGATCGAGTAGTTCGTATTTACTTTCGCGAAAGATTTATACTCCCTACTTTTAAAAATACGTGCGAAATCTCCGCGGCAATCCTCGAGGTATATATACACTTCAACCGACTGCTATACACATCGAAAAGCTAAGCCAGCGTTTTCGCCGACTTGTGCGCACCTCGTAGAATCATCGCCCAGTTTGAAATCCTCCTTTTTGTCGCCCGCGGCCCTACAAACCACGCTCATTCCCATGAAATCCGGGCCTCGAAGGAAGAGCGCATACGAAATTTGCTTTTATTTCCCAAAACTTTTGCGCCGCGATATTTCTCTCTTCGGTGGCGGGCCGCGAGCGACTTTGCTTTTTAAAAAAAAAAAGCCGATCCCTCATCCGCGCGCGAGCGCGTGAAAAATGGACCCCGTGCCAGATGTAAAGCTTTCTTTTTTTACTCGCGGTCCGAGAAAAACGCGGTGCATCCTGCAGCGATGCGAAAGCAAAAAAAAAATTTATATATATATATGAGGTGGAGGACGCGCGAAAGGCATAAGAGACGCAGGGAGGGAGAGGGGCGCAGGTGCAGCTGGCGGTGTATAACGCGTTCCCGCGAGAAATTAAAGGGAACGCGAGATAAGGAGTTTCTTTTTTTGGCTGGGGGGTCGGAGGATTCCGGGGGGTCCCGGAGCTTTCGCGGAGCGACGAATTTTTGGCGAGCCTTTGAGACGCGCCGATTGATCCCGGATAAGATTGAGGCGCGGCTCTCTGATGAGGACGAGATTTCGGGGCTTTTTTTATTCCGGTGGGGGAGAGAAGCCGGGGATTCGCTTGGGAGAGATACTTAAAAGATAGGATTATTAGCGGCGATTTTAATAAAGCGGATGATGAAACGACGTTTTGTCGTGCCCTGCTAATTGGACGGAGATGGCTATCTCTGTCTCATGATTAAAATACGATATTAAACAGCAGCTGCATAGATACATATATGAATGTTAACTAGTTTTTTTTTTAAATATACAACGAGTTTACTATTGTATCTTGACAATATGCGTTGTAACTTTCAAACTTTATTGGATACTCCTGGTGGGACTAGAAGTTTGTTTGAATGATGCATTTGTTGAATAAAAAAACGTTTGTTGTGCGCGTGTTAAAATTTCCTTTTTGCAGTTTGCTAAATATTTTCTTCGTTTTTTTTAACGTTCGTTTTACGAGCAACGCTGAATATTGATTGAAATATTAGCTTAAATTATGCATTTGCAATTACCCTAAGTGCACGGATAATGTCACTTTTGTGTAAGTGAAAAGTGTAATACGAGCTTATGTATTCTTACTTTCGATTCAATATTTATGTGCGTTTTTCAACAGCATCCATTTTTCTGTTAATGTATTTTCTTTTACATTCAATTACCAAGTTATTGCAAATGACGTATAATTTTAAGCATACACACATATTTAAAAAATTATATACAAATTTCGCAAAATTTACCATCTCACTATCTTATAAATAAAAGCACATTTCAAAAAGGGTTTATTTTAAGTTACCATTTTCAAAGTACTAAAGTAAATTCTTCAATAAGCTGATTATTATTAAACCAGACACGTGTAAAAAAAATTAGGTTTGGATAAATTTTATAAGAAAGCTAATGAGACTTTTCCAAATTAGTTAAATATGATTTTTAGAAGTTTCGCGAAATATCGTATAAAAATCATCATTTCATTGTATATTAACATTCAGATTATCATTTCATTATATATTAACATTCTTCATTTAAACATTTTAAAAAATAAATACAAAGTTAATAAGAACTTTCAACATTTTATTGAATTTGTGTATAAACTTCATCTAAAACTCGTACTAAATTTATCCGAGCGTGTTAAATAATCCTTGACAGAGGTATCATTCGAAGTTATCAGGTCTTGGAAGAGTTTTATTTTTTACTCTTCTGTAGAGACAACGACATATGTGCCATATTTTTAGAAATGCACTAACAATTATTAATAAATAATTTCTTCAAAAACAAAAAATTCCGTGAAAATTAAAGGCCACCACCTACAAGATTTCATTCTCCTAGTGCAATAAAATAAAGCGTCCAAGTTTAATTAAAAGCAGACTGCAAAAAGAAATAACAAATAAAATGGAAAGGAGCATCCCACCCCGGTATATACACACGGATAGACTTTGCCAGTAAAAATTACGGGTACGACACCCGTAAACGTGGGACAGTTTGCCTGTGTGGAAGAATTGCTGTCAGTTCAGTAAATTCCTCCACATAGGCAAACTGTCCCACGTTTACGGGTGTCGTACCCGTAATTTTTACTGTAAAAGTCTATCCGTGCCCTGATGATAGAAAGATTCAGTTGCCCCAAAGTCGCTGACTTAACTGTTAATGAATGTGGATTTGAATAGAGCCAAAATGCACATACATGAATTAACATTTAAGGAATGGTTCAGTGCATTTGGCTCCAATGAATCTTTCTATCAGTGTAGCACGACAGAGTCGAGCGTCGTTGCGGAAAAGCGCGAGGCGCGACCATCGAAGTCAAAGGAGGCCGGGTATATAAGGGGGGCCTCGAGCTGGCGCGCGCGCCTCGGACACGCGCCGCGGAACACGTGTGTCTTCGCCCGGGAGGCCTGCCACCGGAAAGTCGGTGCCGTTCGCGCACGTCCGGGGAAATACGACACCGTGCGAGCGAGAGGGGCGCGCACTTGCCATTAGCTATTTACGGAGACACCGAGAAGCGCGCCCCGCTGCAAATGGACTTGCTCGTTTTGGGAGCTCCTGAGAGAGGCGCGTATCCTCCTCTCCCTCCGGGGAGGAGTATAGGCAAAGGGTTGGCCGCTACTTTATTTTCGGAATGACGAGAGACAAGAGGAGACTATTTCCTCGGCGTGCTTCCGGCACCGCCGGCCATTGTGTTGCGGGCCCGCCTTGTCAATTATTCCGGCGAGCGTATATCGCTCTCTTCTACCCTCTTTTCTCGCTTTCTCTCTTCCTCTCGTCTGCTCGGGTATATGGGCTCCTTTTGCCAGGGGACACTTTGTTTTGCTTTTTGCTCGGGCTTATAGCCCGTCGCGCTCGGATGCTCGCTCCAAGCAGGCCGACGTGTTTCACATTTGACGGGCGCTTTCTATACGTGATTCCTCTCGCGAAGTCGATTTTCAAACGAATGCACTTCGATGCTTCTTCGACTTTATTTTTCTTTTATACACGGTTTTCAGCCCGTTAGTTAGGAATTTTTCTTATACACGAGTTATTTAGGTAGTCTTTTGGGATTCTTTTAAAAATGTTTTTTTTTTTTTTTTACATACTGGGCGTAAAGTGGGTACTTCACCCCCTCCCAGTGGTTAGTAAAGTACTGTACTCGCTTCATGTAAAAAAAAAATCGTAGCAAATTCGTCTTCGGCTCAGGTTATTTTAATTACATGCGATTTTGAGACACTCTTTCTTTACTTTTACTCCTGCATACGTACTATTTATATATACATACGATTTTCGAATAATGATGTTGCTTTAGTTTAAAAAAATAGCTTCTTCATTAAATCTTCTTTACTAAAAGTTGAATTGAATGTTTTATTTAACTATGAATTTTTTTCTAATTATTTACTTATACGTTGTTGCTTCAATTCTTGAGTTGAATTATCCTGAGTAAAATTACGAATTTTAAAAAGATACTTCATAATAAACTTGAAGCTAAATCTTACCTTAGCAGAAAATGATTTTTATTTCAATTAAATCTTAAAATATTTTTACGAATCACGAATCCTTTTTACAGATTGTTATTCTGAAAAAATGATCATATTTAATTATATTATAATTATTTATCAAATAACATTGTAAGTTTTCATGTTCATACAGTAAAATTTACTATACAATATATAGTAATTTTTTTAGAACGCCAGTCTGCAATCACTTTTCTAGATAGTATAGTAATTTTTACTCGAACATTTCTCTGAGTGTATTTATATCGCATTCAATTTCTAATATTTCATTTTACCAGACTCTAATGAATCCCTTGATAACGTAAATTTAATTGTAAACCCGAAATTTTCAAAACACGTAGATAATATAAAGTAACTCGCTGAAAATTAAAATTTCCCCACTGAAATAAATTCGGCGAGTACATACATTCCCAAAGAAAACGTTCTAAAGATTTAAGAACTCGATTTCACCGTAAATTAGTAAATTAGACACGGCGAGCACTGCAGCCCGGTGAAAAGGGTTCGGTAAGAAAATTAATCGATCGAATCGGCTCGCACTCCCATTCGCCAAGTGCGCGTGCGCGTTAAATCGAATTGCGCCGAGCCGTCCGCCTCCGCGTGATCCAATTTCGCCGATCGCCGCGCCGATCGATCGATCGCTCGATCCCCCCCCATTAAGTTCTTCGAAAGCGACTGCGCGAGTCGCTCGGAAGGTCGAGCCGGAGAGGGAAGAGGAGCGAACTCCCCCGCGATAATGCTCTGGGAATCTCCGCGGACACACACACGCGTCCCGGGGATGATGCGAGTCTCACGATCGCGGGTACGCGGCTGTCCACCCGAGCGCAAAATTCTCACGGGGCCGGCGCGAGAGCCTGCCCCGGCTCGCCTCAATTACCGATCGATTTGCGTGTCAATTGTCAGGGGGATGCGGCTCGGGCGCGCGCCTCCTTCCCCCCGCGGCCATCCGCTCGCGGATGTGCGTAAGCGCGCTGCGCATACCCCTTCATCGGCAAACACGCCATTCAAGGTGCGAAGGAAGCAATTTTTTACGCCTGTGATTTTCAAGGATTAGCGGTCGACCCTTTCTTATTTTGCCCCCTCGAGGATCTTGATAAGACGTAAACGTTGATACCGAGTAATTGTTTCGATTTGTGTAGAACGATTTGACCTTGACTGTGGGATCGAAGTGGTTTATAATGGATTCGCGTTAAAAGTAATTTAATTAAGCGTTAATTTACAAGGGATATAAATTAATTTATTTAAAAGCGCATGAAATTGTGAAATATTTATGAGTATCGATTGCGCATTAACCGCGCTCGCGAGCATCGGGCGCATTAAATTTAGAGCTCTGGAAATTTAGTCGTAGCCGGAGTTATTTCCCATGTAATCTTTCAATTTTCCCCGCATTCAACGAGCCAATTTCAATTAACGATTTAATACCCCCGAACAAATCACTCCGGTAGTAACAAACCATAAGTAAAAAGTGATATAGGCACCCCGCTAGTGCCGTGCCATTATCCAATTATCAACTCTGTGTACTATTAAGTAGTTACGTACTCCTCGCGCACGTCCGCGCATTACACCGTCTTCCATCCGAGCGCGTGAAAAGTCACGCGAAAAAAGAATCCTCCGACTTCGATCATCGCCTCCTCAGCCTAGGTAAATAATTCGTATGCTAGTAAAAAAAAAACGTCGGATCTCGGCAACGAGAGATCGGCAGGCCGTATACTTAGAAAAGTCTTATAGTGACATTTACTATACTCTAGAAAATACATTCAGAGAAATTCACTTACTTCATTGGCATTTCCAGGAAATTACCTGATCCTCACTGATAAATCAATGAATTTCACTGGTAAATCAGCGAATTTCACTGGAAGGAATTTAGAGAGTACGATCATAGAGTAAAAGTCCCTGTTGGAAAAGATCATATGATGATTATCACATGACAATTTGGGATGATTCTCCTGTGATGATCATGTGATTGTGATGTAAGAATAGTGTATACCTAATTTTCAATTAAAACCTTTTTGTTTAAAATTTTACGTTTATTAAGAAAAAAATTGTTTTAATTCTTACGATGTGATTAATTATCATATGACAATCATGTAATAGGCCCATTATTATCAAACGATTGTCACAAGATTATCACTTGATCGTCACATGATAATCTCGTGATAAAATGCAGGAATAGGAATAATTTTCTTTCAAACAAAATTAAACTTGTATAAAAAAAAACTATTGAATTAAACTCATGCCAATTAAATTATCATGCGATTATCATGTGATAATCAATGTGATCTTTTTCAACAGGAAATTCTATTAATTACAGTGTCAGAGGAATATACCAGCTTTTGAGACAAACTGCTATATATTTTATTGTAAAAATTGTTATTTTATACAGTACTTTTTCGTAATACTATCGTAAGAAGTAAAATAAATTTTATTAAAACTCGTAGGTCTAACATATCCTCCAATTATTACAACATTTCTCTCCGTGTAGTATCGGCGGTGAACCCTCTAAAAATGAATAAAAATAAAATTTGACTAGAATAAGTGAATAGTCACTTATTTCACGTTAAATATCTTCCACTTATTGCAGCAAGTGGAAGATTTTTCACGTGGAATAAGTGACTATTCACTTATTTTAGTCAATTTCACTTATTTATTTTTACAGAGATAAGGGGCGCAGTAAACAACGCGAGTCCCTCGGCCAGCCCTCGCTTATTACAATCAACCCCCTCCGCCCGGTGTACTCTCGAGCGCACGAAGAAGGCCCGAGCAAAAAGGTCCGAGAGGACGTACGACCTCGTCGTCCTGGTAGCGTCTTCTCTCTGGCGATGCAAATCGCGCGATCGACCCGCAGGTAGAGGGAAGGGCCGTGATTGCCGCGAGGAGGGACAAGTTCAACGTCTGCCTAATGGGCATACTAATCGACGTTAATTCGACGAGGACGCGGCCCGCGCGCGCGTTTAACGAATCTTATTGACGGGGCCGAGCGGCGGGGCTTGCGCCCGAGCCTCCTTCTTTGTCCGATCGATGCGCGCACACACGCAAATTAAGAGCGGATCGATCGGTCGTTGCCTTCGCCGATCCGACGCGCCGAAGCCGCCTTCTTCTTCCTTTGCTTCCACTATAACTCCCCCTCCGCGCCCGATTTACGAGGACGCGGAGACTGATTTGCTGCCGCGCTGAGGTTTTTTTCTTCGATTGATTGTTTCGCTTAGTTTTGCGATGCTTTGGGGCTTGGTTCTTGAAGGATTGCCGGGTGATAAATTGCTTATTGGTTCTCGCAGTGAAAGTTTGTGTAATAATTTATTGATGGGTTTTCTACTTGCCGCTGAATGAGCGTATTATTGAGGGTGAACAATGAGAAACTATATCAAATTGATTTAGCGCGTATTTCATCTAATCTTAATCTAAGTTTGTTTTATAGAAATATTAAAGTATTAATTAGAAAATGAATTTGAAAGGAAAATATTTAAAAAAAAATTGTTTTTCAAATTAATAGTTGTTTGTTCAACGAAAACTTCTCATTTTTTCCGCGTTAATTAATTAATGTATAAACAATACATCCTCGAAGCTCTCAAAGTTCAAAAGAGTAGCACAAACAAAGCCACTTTAATTTATTTGGAAATTGTGTGCATATTAAAAAAATTGAAAAGATACTTCGAATGTATAATTTATATTCAAATTCCGCCGGATCGCTCCGTGACATTATAGCAAACTCGAAACAATCCTCGATCTAATATATAAATGCAAAAAGGAAGGCTGAAATTCCACGTGCATCGACATCACAATAGCGAAACCCCACGCCGAAAAAAAAAATAAATAAATAATCTTAATCAATCCCTGCAATATCATAGATACCCGAGTGCATTAGCCTACTACACTTCGTCCCTCGAAAGTAAAGTGCATTTCAATGTAGCGGCCGTTCCGAGCCCAGCGAATGAGAAAGCCTCGGCTGCGGAACGCGTGCGTCGCGTATCGATCACTCGCACGCATCAACTAAAAAAAAAAACAAAAAAAAAAAACAAAAAAAAAAAAAGAGGGAAACGATCGCGGCATTATTTTCGACACTCGAACAATGCGTCGCGGCGCGTTTTAATCAGCGACGCTTGGCATTATTACTTTTACCTCCTCCGCGTAGCTGGAGGCGCTCTCCTTGGGTGGGCAGTCGATTGTGCCGGGGCGAGGCAAGAGTCGAGGCTCGCGGGCGCATCTTTCCGATGCATATTCCTTAATCGGCCCGTACAATGTAAACGCGTAATTAAGGACGCCGGGCGCCGAGTCGCTCGGTGCATGCGATGTACAATGGCCTTTTGTGAGTATAATTCGCGCTCGACTCCGGCGGTTGTGGCGCTTTGCGTTGGTGCGCGAGCGCTTGAAATTTTCGCCGGCTTCCGGAAGCGACCGCACCGCCGCGCGATTGTCTGCCCCGACCCACGGACTCGGAGACGGGCGCGTGCCGCTTTATCAGCGTTGTCACCGGCTGATATGATTATTAACTTTTCTTAATTGTCTTTAATGGATGGCTTCCTTGTTTCTTTCTTTTTTTTTACTGAATTTATTTTGGGTTCTTTTAATTAGTCGCTTTGTTGGTTTCTTTTGTATGTAATTGAGGTCTGTAGATAGTACGTAATTATTAGAAGGAATATTTTTTTATGGTTAATTGGGTCGACTTTGTATGATGATGAAAAATAAAATTGTAGTATTAAAAAGAAGGAGAAAGAAAGAAAACGCGTGGTAAATGCTGTTAAAAGTTAGGTGAATTAATGCATCGAATGGCCCAAAAACGTATTTTGCGTCAGTTAAACTTTAACGAGACTAAACTCGTTATCTGAAATATTTAAGTATAAATTTCATTCCAATTATAGTGCACGTAAACTTTAGATAAATTTCATTCCAATTATACGTAAACTTTAGAAAAATTTGTTTTTTTTTTTTTTTGTTTTATCGAGAACAAAATACACAAAAAGTTTACCCAATAATTCGGTTAATTTTAACATTTAAAAATCTTTTTTTATTAAACGCTTAATTTTGGGAGTAGATTAAAAATTCTTATTCATTTATTTATTTATCAATACATGTTTAGGTGATTCACACCTTTTTATTTATCATATTCTTATATTTTTCGTATCGCCTGATTTTTAATATCCAAAATTAAAAAATATCTAAATTTAAAAAATTTATTATTTTAATTTTTCACATCCTCTAAAGAAAAGTATTTCTTAACAAGGAATATATAAAGCTCACAGTACAAAGCTCATAGCTTAAATTACTATAGCCACGAAACGAAAATTCATTTACAATTTACATTAAAATCACACCTAAGTGGAACTACGCTAGAATACATAAATCAATTTCAAACGACCTCCCACTAGTACTTTTCATTACCAACTTCTCGCAATCGCAAAATAAAAAAAAAAAGAGTCCACGTCTCTGACGAAAGTCACGATCACCAAGATCCCGGAAATCGTTTATTTCGAAAACAAACAATCCACGTCTCCAAGCCGTGAGATTTCAGTCTCAAGTGTACCGAAATAGCCGTGGAATAGGTTCGATCGGGCGGGCGACAAGTGACGCGGAAGGGCGCCGACGGAATTAAGAGGCGCCGAGAGAGGCACCGCCTCGGCGAAAATCGCGTCGATCGAAAATAAAAGCCGCGCGCGCGCCTTTAAATTAGCCGGTGAAGCGTGTAAAAATACCGAGAGCCGCGTAAATTGCTCGGCGTTGACGCGTCCCTCATCGGAGGACGTGGTAGGGAGAAAAGTTCAATAAATAGACGCCGCGGTGACGTGAATTAAAGGCTAAATGCTCGCCTTTTCGTCGTCGAAAAGTTTGTTACTCGAGCACGCGTGGGTGTATTTCTTATGAAGTATGAATGAACGACTGCTTATGAACAGACCAGGGGGAGTAATTAAACCGCATTTGCGTAGGGTGTCTATTGATATGCGCCCGTTTATTTCTTTGCGAATAACTTTTTTTGCTCGATATACGTACGTACGTCAAATTATAATAATAGTTTAGCGGGTATTTTTGAATCTTTCTTTATTGGACTGGTTTATTTGTGCTCGTTGCGGTTATAATTCAGTCGATTATAAAAGTTATCCGGCTGAGGAGTCGCGCAATTTTCTTTTCTAAAATAAATGTCGGGAAGGTACGTTTATCGATTTAGTGTATAGTTGCCTGCAACTCGTTACCAATGAATGAAAACCGAGCGGGAAAAACGCGCGTGCTCGCGAAATAAATTGTAGCAGTGTGATTGATTGATTGAAAAATTGCGCTGGCTTGGCACGCGGAAAGTTTTCCGTATACGTGTTGCTGCAAAACAAAATTGAGATTGAATTTTTATCGTGGAAAATAAAAAAAAAAAAAAAAAGTTCGAGGGTCGCGCATCTAATAAAAAAATTTTATTTCTCGCGCACCGCTCATCATCTCGGGGAATACATTCGAGGATTGTACAAAGTAAAATTTTGGAGATCTAACTAAAAATTTTGTTGATTCATCCTTAAAAAATTATTTGTATGATTTAACTATATTTAGAAAAATTAACACAATTTTAGTTAAATATTTTATCAATTTAACTATAACACTTTGATTGATTAAATTAAACGTTATTTAGTTAAATACACTAAATGATTTTGTAACGAGAATTCTAATTGGATCTACAAAATATTTCAGTGTAAAATCACAATTTACGTACGCAATAATTAAAATTTATATGTAAATCTTCCGAATAAATTTTGTTATTTTAAAAATTAAATTTGCTATTATAGAATTCAATCTGTGGATTCAATTATAAAACAAAAGTGTAAAATAATACATTATTTTAATTACGTACAGTCCTCAATATTATATTCCATTCGCACAACGTGAATTAATGAAAATACACATTATTTTGGAAAAAATTGCATTGGTATTTACTCGAATCGAGTGGGTCCTCACTTTTTCGCGTTATTATAGAGTACACAGTGCAAGTGCACAAGGCTCACGCGTAAAATGATTAATTGACCAAGTTCAAGCAGAGCGAAAGGAAATAGTGTATATACGTGTAAGAAAAAAGCTAAGCTCGGATAAAAAGTTGGAAAAAATCCAGCGACCGCAGGAACCCGTCGGCGGATTTTCTTGCGCGCGTCAGCGCTGAAAAAGATCTAGGAAACGCGGGCGGTCCGAAGGTGACAGATGGGAAATCTTCGTAATTTTGCCGGACGTCCGAGCTGAGGCGAAAGAAATCGCGCGACTGCTTGACTTGCGAAGAAATCACGAACTTTCCGCCGGAGTTTTATTTTTACCGGGCACATAACGTGTCCTACAACCCTCCCGTTAAACTCGAAATTAATTTTTTTTAACACGAGCACTTCGTGTTAGATATTAAAAATATTTAAGTCGCAGCGTTTAAAAAAAAAAAATTTAACGCTGTCATATTCGATCGGTTATAAATATTTGAATTATTAAATTATGTAAATCTTCAATGATCAATATTATTTGACATTCTCGAGCAATAAATATTTTTTAGTACTAAGGTACCTGTGCCTAATATGGGCATGCGCCTAATATGGCTATGTTCTGGTATTTCGAATTGACCCGCGCTACAGCTGCGCCCCCTCATGGTAATAGTTCTTTAGTATCAACTTATGA
>JAWWEN010000001.1:9441118-9473183 GCA_035582955.1 Sycophila texana | reverse complement strand
TTACACAGACTTCTGTTATTTCTTTGGGATTACACTACCTAGTGACACCACGATTACGGTTTTGAATAGCCCCTCGAAAAAAGTATCAATTGCATCACATTCGAGTGTAACCAAGTCATAAATTTCATTATAAATCAAGAAATAAACGCCCACGCATTTTTCCCCCGACTACTTACGAAACGTAACAGGCAAGCCACGCCACCGTGCCATTACAAAATTTCTAACAAAAAAAAAAAAAAAAGAAAGAAAAACCGCCGGTGCGAAAAAAAAGCTTCGTCGATGAAAGCTCGGCGATCGCGCGTCCCACGCAGGCGCCTCCTTATCTTTTTCATACAAACACCGAAAAGAGCAGGGCTTCCCAGGCGAAATCCCATCTCCTCCTTCGATTCGCGTTATACTTACTCAGCTCCGGCGATCCGCGGCCGCGATAAACAAACGAGCGCATTGTCTCGGCGGCCGACGTCTCTTCATTTCAGCCGCCGGATGAGGCCCGCCTCGGCGGCCAGACAGTGGCTTGCTTGTGCTCGTCATCGTTGCCAAGGCTCCCTCCGCCTCTCTTCCCCCCCCTCGATTCGCAATTGGACGGCCGACTGCGCTTCCTCGCGCGTGGGAGAGCGAGCCCGAGTCGCCCGAGTGATGCAACATATGCGAGCTTGATGTGGCTGCTTTCGCTCTTTTTTTTTTTTTTTTTTATTCTTGAGGGATTTTCGGAGATTTCGAGGGGATATCGTTGAGATAAAGCTTGATGATAGGGTTGCCGCTGCTCTTTACTTTGACGTCGAGAGGATCACTTGGGGCATTCGTTTGATATACTTAAATTATTATTATTAGTTGATTTGGATTTTTTGTGCATTATTTTTCTGGGGAGGGGAAGGTGTATTGATAGGGTCATTTATTTTATCATTGTTTAGTGCGGACTGAAGACGTTTGCAGAAATAATTTTTTCGTAAATATTAGTATACCTTTAAGGAACTCAGTATCAAATATGTGATATGTGATTTATATAGGAAAAAAAATACCCCTAAAGTTAGGTGAAAAATTTCTTCGAAAAATCGTATTGATTACAAAATTTACTACATACTACAAATTTTTGTAAAAAATAAATACTTGTTTTCTGAGCAGACGCGATATTTGTTTAACGCACTTTTACATTTCAATTTTACATAAACTCAGAAAAAATTGAATTTGAATTCTGGAGTTTTCAAAATCTAATGATTTTTTAATTAAACTTTAATTAAAAAAAAAAAACTTGGCTAATTTTTACAGTTTTGATTATGGTTATAATTCTGTAAAGGTATACTTTATAAAATTAAATCCAATTTAAATCATAATTGCTCAATTCAATAATGTTCATTTTAGACTCCAAGCGCAAGTACTTTGCTTATTTATACACCTAACCCATTAGCTCCAAACGCACAATAAAACTTTAGCATTTCGTACCATCGAAATAACAATGGGAAACATCTAAAAAGTGCATTAGACCGTCAAAGGCCCCGAAAAGCGCAGAGAGAGAGAGAAATCACGAAAAGCACACTCGGAAAAAAATCACGAAAGTATCCCGTGGCTCTCGAAGCAGCAACCAGCAGCAGCCGCTCTCGAGTGCGGTAAAAAAAAAAAGCAACCGAGCCCGTCCGCCGCTGCCAAGTGGCCGGCCGGCCGAGAGCAGCAAAGCAAACACGCGAAGCGCACCGAGTGGATTGACAACAATTTGACCGCTCGGGATTATGTTATGTTCCGAGGCAACAAACGGGGGCCAATTTGAGCGCTTTAAAGGCAATCGCCGCTCTCCGCGCGCAGTTACCTCCATATGCACTTCGCGATATGGCCCCCGCGCGTATAATACGCGCCGGTCGTGATACAGAAAACGAAGAAGGGGCTCGCGTATATGTACACGCGCAGATGCGCCATATGCTCGCGCTTATGCGCTCACGAGGCAATTGAGAATAATGAAGTTTGCCCTCTCGATCGGCCCCGGAGCCGCGCGGTGAGTCATTGTTTAAAAGGGTTCGCTGCTCCCGGGGCTCGTAGTCGTCGATTGAGCGCGATTTTTTTTTTGCTCTCTCTCTTTAAGAGAGGAGGCGAAGGGAATCGAGAAAAAGTTTGCTGCATGGCGGAGGGAGGCCGCCCGCCGCCCGACGAACATAATGAATGTAAATAAGACAGTCCATTGTGCGAGCATCGACGCGAAGAAAGCCCGAGGGACAAAAGGAGCCGGATGAAAAGTTTCGGCCGGGCGGCACGGCTGCAGCCTTGAGAGCGCAAAAATGCAAATTCCAAGGAGAAGCCGGTCCCCTGGATTTTTTGCGAGCCTCGTCTATATAAACCTCGACCATAACTCTTTTCTTTTATTATATTGACCAGCAATCGGTCGGGGGATTTTAGATGATGCTGTGCGCGCCGGTGATTGAGATCCGACACATTTCAATTCGATGTCTCGTGCTCGAAGATTTGTATATCGTCGCTTGTAATTGGAAAAGTTCGATTTAACATTTTTTTTGCTGTTGTTGCAAGATTTTACAGTGAATTTCTTGCAAAAATTATGAAACTTGCCTCGTAAAAGAATTGAGCTTTTCATATACGTTTTCCATATTGTGGTTGAACTTTAAGACTCAGATTCCTTTTTTCACACAGTTTTTATGGTCACGCCCATAGAAAATTTTATGAGGAAACTCTCTCAGTGTAAAAATACCTCAACCCCTTTTAGCTTTCAGAACTCATTATTTTTATTTTTATTTTTGTTTTTCATATTTAAATGACATTTAATAGAAGAAGAGATTATTTATTAAATTAGTCAAATCATTTTAAAGAGTAACGATTAAAGTCAAATAAAATAATTCAAGGCAATCGATCTATTATACTAAAAATTATTTCTTCTGTATCGTGGAAAAACGTTCAAGAGCTTTTATTCGCAGATAAATATATTTAAAAGTGACGTGCGTCACATTAAACCGTCATATTAGATTGAATTAATGTGCTCTTAAATGGGACAAAGCTGAAATTTTCATATTTCATTGGATTGAATTTGAGCGCTTTTTAATCGAACAAAGCTGAAATTTTCATTACGAGCGAACGACACGAAAAATCCAATTTAACGTCATTAGAAAACTGCAGTAACTGCAGTGCAGTGGACACCGAATTATCTTCGAAATGCGTTCGGCGTTCAGTGCGATATCTGCGCCCTGAGAAAAGATCGAGCAATTTATTCTCCTCCACGATACTCGTTTATCACTGCGCGAAGTACATTACACTTGATAAGGCGCTATAAACAGACAGTGACAAAGAGCCTCCCTCGGCGCACTGAAGTGTCTTTATTTTTTTCTTTTACTTTTTTTTTTAACAAAATCGCCTTGGATAAACAGGCGATATTCGTCGCGCGGTGGCATATGGGGGAAATATTTGCAGTGTCGTGAGCGCGCGCGGGAAAAAGCACCGTGGCACATTCATTACATCTCCTCTCCTCTGCCGCGGACGGCAATAAAGTCGAGTGTTAATAAACAGCGCAAGCAACTTCATCACCGATGGGCGGGAGAGGCGGACGCAAAAAAGCCGGAATAAATGCGCGCCGCGGCAGAAAAAAAAAAGCGTCGGGCGACAGCGCGTGAGTCGATCGGCGATTGGCTTTTCTATATAGCGACTTGAATTAACACTTGCCTCCTGAGAAAGGGCTATGAATGGAACTTTTGATCTGTCGCTTTGTTTTCGTGGAAAAATCTATTCGGAGTGTACATTTATATGCCGTTGCGTTGTTGGATAATTTTCACTGCTTGATCTATTCCTATATGTGAATACTGAATAAATAATGTTTATAAGACGCGGTGAAAAGGTTGTAAAAGAATGGGTTGCAGGTAATGCAAACAGTGTGAGCTGCTATTTAGCTTTCCTCTTTTTTCTACAATTGTAGGAATTAATTTTTCAATCGAAATTATTGAAATTACATAAGTTATTTAAGAATTGATAGTTAACAGGCGAGCAAGATTTTTCTGGTTTATTATAAATTGTAGTTTTATAATATTTTCTACAATTTTAGGAATCAATTTTTCAATCGAAATGATTGAAATTACATAAAATATTTAATAATTGATAGTTAACAGCCGAGTAATATTTTTCTGGTTTATTATAAATTGTAGTTTTATAATATTCATTGCGAGATGTTTCGAAGTTAAATTGTGTAGACACTTATTTATACCTATGTTTCGTAAATAATGAAATTTTGTAAATTATTCGTTAAGAGTCGTGTTTTCTGCTTTAAATATACGTTTATTAATAAACTGAAAAAGTCTTCATTCAAGATCAGATTTGTTCGACAAATCTAATTCTTCAAAGGCAGAAATTTAAAACAAACACTGAGAAAAATATGTAGGAAAATTTAATAATTTATAATTTCTTTGAGATGCAAAATATTACTGTAATAAATTATTGAAAAATTTACAAAATTAGTAGTAAAATTTGCTATACTTGTGCTAACTGTTACAATTGTTTTTCTAAATTATTCTTACATGTTTCAAGTCTGTTCTCCAGGTCCAAGAATTTACAGCAAATTTTCCTACGCTATTTTTCTCAGTATATAAAATTATCTAGATGACACACAACTACATTATAAACTATTTAATGTATTAAACAAAAATCCAAACAGCTGGAATCAAGTTGCAGTTTTCATTCAAAAAATCCAATCTTCTTCAACAGCAATTTAAACTGAATCGAAAGCTCTAAATCGAAAAAAAAAATCAGCAGCCATTTACAACTCGATCTGAGTCGGCGCGTTATCCTCGCGCGGAAGACGCCGGCGGCTCCGGCGTTATCAGCGCGTGCCCCGGCAATTCGGATTAATTAAGCCCCACCGCGGGGGGCGCACGAGGGAAAGGAGGGGGGGGGGCAGAGAGGAGACTGCCAGGGGCCGCTCCCGCGGCGGAGTCATCTCTTAATTAGCCCCACAACAATGCGCTCGCTTAATCGGCTCACGTGTCACAATTAGCGCGAAAGTCGGGCCCTCGGCGATAAGCAACGTGCCCCTGCGAAGAATCGCCGAGTTTTTGGTCGCTCGGATCGCCGGTTGAATGCTAAATCGCGATCTCGTATAAGCCCGGGACACGAGTCGAGCAAACAGTTATCTTGTTTTTTCTGATTTCTTTTTAGCGCGCCGCATCCTTTTCTTTGTGTTTTCTTTTTATTTTGCCGCACGAGTGTATACGTTTCCCTTATGTCGAGTTTATCTTTAGTCGCTTTGAGCGCTCGTTAGAATGGTGGGTTTACGGAGTATTTTTTTTTCTTCTTCTTCAGAGTAGAAAAATTACGTTTAAATTAGACACGAAGTTAATCCTTTTAGAGCCATTTTATGCGCATTTAATAATGCGAGTAACTTTTTACTGCGTCGTAATAGTTTCTCGAGTTTACTGTGTCTGTTTTTTTTTTTTTTTTTTGAGCGACTAATTATTTTCATCAAAATAGATTCCTTACGAATGTAGTGTACGTACGTGGACTTTACTGTATCGACGTGATGATGACTAATGATTAAGGAATTATAATGACACCAAAAAGCTGACCCACATTACTGAAAATTTTCGTCGATGATACGACAAAAACGTGTGAAAGGATCGTTTTTATTGAAGATTCTCTTTGTCGATAACCAATTAATTGACTGATAAACCTTTAAACCGTACAAATTTTACTCGGTCAAAACTCGTCCCGACGGTCTCTTCTAGATTTTTAATTTGAAACGTAATAAATGATGATAATCACTTGCTGATTTAAAATCATTAATTACAATTTTTTAACACAGATTAAAGAATAACTGATTTCATTATTAATAATGAATTTAACCCGTTAGACTTCAGTAATTATTGTTGTTTATATATTTATGCATATGCCTATATAACATCTTAATATACAATGAATGATTACCTGAATATTTCGAATTTATATAGTTATCGTTTTTATAGATGCTTACTCATGAGAAAAAAGTAAGAACATCAATGCAAAAACAGTGAAATTAATATTTGTAATAAAAAGTTAAGATAATATTAAAAAAACAGTAGATTAATCTCTTTCAAAAAGTAAAATCTACTTTTTTTAAAAGTAGAATCTACACTTAGTAAAGTAGCTATTATATTTATAAACTTTAAAATTATTTTAAAGTTTCAAAATATAATATTGATCTTACACTGCTACAAAGTCAATTCTGTTTTTTTTTTAGTTGTTCCTGCTCATTATTCGAAAGTAAAATTAACTTGCCATTTTGCAGCTACATCTATTATGTTAACAGCAGAATTATTATTGTTTCACTTTTTCCGCGATATATAACACATGATTTAATCATCACATGAGTAATTTACGGTTAATAAATAAAAGTCGAAGCTTCTGGGCAACTAATTAAAAGAAAACAATATTTCCGCAGCCGATATAGCACAAAAATGACGGCCTCTTTTAATTGACTGCAACAAATGTATTTACACGTCTTGCCAATTTAAAACATGCAGTGTGGTGCAACGCGATTACTGTCGGCGTATTAAAATGCACCGGCTAATCTACGGGCGGTGATGGAGAAGAGGAGACGGCGTACGACGGGAGATTGCGCGACGATTGACGCCGCAATTACGCCGGCGGTTCGTAGGGTACTGCGGGGGGATTCGCGGAAATTTTGCAAGGCAAAAAGTCGAGCATGCGAGTAGCGCATCTTTTCGTCTATTGCACAACGCCGAGATTACAGTCGATGGGTTTGTTTTAATTTTATCGTTGGATGTTTTTTTATGCCTTTGTTTTTTTATTCCTCTTGCATTGGATAATTGGACAACGTCGTGCTCGATAAATGAGCCATTCATGATTGTATATTTATTTTAGAAAAAGAAAGATTCTCTTTGGATAGTTTAAGTTAATTTATAATTAAAGTTTATTATTTATTTCCTTGTGCTTTTTTAATTCAGTTTTTTTTTTAGTTTTAATAATTATTAGTACGCGTTTCGTTTACTATGCGTAAAATTTATCTTTAATATTGACATTTATTATTAAGTGTTAGCTGTGGTTATTAAACGATATCAACAAATTTCGAAAGTTTAATAAACCATCCTTTTACTCAGTGTTACCTTATCATATACTGAAAAAAAAAATATTTCTTTAAAGAGTCCCAAGGAAATAGTTTCAATGAATCAACTAAATATTTTGCAGTTGAAATTACCGAACAAAGTGAGTTTAATGTAATGTTTAAATGTTAGTTCAACAAAATATTTAGTTGATATAATAAAACCATTTTTTGTTGAAATAACTAATCTTTTTGTTGCGTGTAGTAAAGACATTTTCACCTATAATCATTTTCTTCAAAACATTTAATTTAAAAAAAAAAATCACATAAAAGCTCTTTAAACAAATGAAAAAGAAAAAGAACTAAGAAACGCATTTAACTCGCTGGCGTCTCGAAAAAGCTCGGAACAACGGATAACAATGGCCATTTATTTGTTTGCTCAATGACTCATTAACCGTCTGGAGGCAACTACCCGAGACAACGGGCCGCAATGAAGATAGCGCGAGCTTCGTCCCTCAAGACTCGGGCTCGTCTTGATTTGGATTTCAAAGTTACAAATGATTTATCTTCTAATTGCATGTCGTGATTGCGAGCCGGAAGCCGAGAGGCCCGCTCCTTTCGCCGTAATCAAAACGTCCCGAGCTACCTCATTAATCATTCGTCGCTTTCGTCTTTGGCGCGGCTCCGTCGCTTGTCTTGGGCCGCGTTTCGGCTGCTCTCGCGTCGTTCGTTTCGTTAAATTAACGGAATTTTTCGATAAGACCGCCCAGGAGGTGAGAGATTGGGTACCGTCACCGTTTTAACTGTTTTACCTGCATTTCGATCGCAGTACCAAGTAAATACTCGATTTTGTGAGAAATCTAAAATAATGGTTATTTATTTAAGAGTTGAAGGGAAGACTTTACCCTTGGAACATTGATTTTATGACTATGAGAATACGTTTTACGAAATCCTTAAATTAAATTCGTTTATTTACGTCGTTCTGTGTAAATTTGCATTGTATTGCGTTTAACGAATTTTTTTCTTATCCATTTTGATCTGCATAACAAGTTTTGAAATACTCGTAATCAAATATTTGAAAAGTTTCTTGAATTGGATGAGAAAAATCTTTTTTATACGCAATATAGTTTAAATTTAGAATGTAGAATTTGCAAATAAGGAATTTAATTTAATAATGTAGTAAACGCTATTCTCAATTTTAATATCAATGCCTCAAAGGTCAAGTAAGCCTTCTCGTAAATGCTTGAAATTATACATATAATTTTGAGTATTAGTCGCTAATACCCTTCATGCGACATTAAATAATAAATGGAAAAAATTTTTTTGAATATTTCGTTCTATTTCAGACAAGTAAAGGTGCACTATCAGCATACAATTAATTCATTCAAATTTTCTGAGAAAGCTCTATTTACCACGAAAATTAAAATAAACGTTACAGATATAATTTTCAAGATTAATATAAATTTTAGGAGGCCTTCTCTTTAAGAAATCTAATGTTTCTTAATATATTAATTATACTAGAATTATTACGCTTATTTGTTTGTAAACGCGGGCCATTAAATTCCGATGTACAATTTAAGAAGTATTTAACTTGCGTTAAATAAAGCATTTTCCTTAATATCCCGCTCGTATAATCTCTTAATCACGCTATTATATCCAAAATAAATTTGATGTTATTCTTAATCCTCTGCGTTCATAATAATTTAAGTATCGAAGCATCTGAAGTACGTAGAAGAATTAGCAGGGCGAATTAAGTGCGTGACGAGCGGATAAATATTGTTCCCCCGTTAAACGCGTAATCGAAATTAATGATAGCGGCCGCGTATCGCCCCATAATTAACTGTCACTTAAGACCTAAAATGTCCGCCTCACCTGACAAACACACGCCGGTCACGTATAGGGGACCTTCGAAAAATCAATATTTTTACGCGTCTCCGCATCCCATTTTCATTCCGTACGCAACTTATAAAGTCGACGCCTTCGACTCAAATATTTGCTCGCTTAATGGCCCGATTTCACCCTCTTTTTCGCCAGGTCATTTTTCCATTTACGCGGGGAGACGCTTTTCCGTCCGCGACACGCACGAGTTGCTTTTTTTTTTTCGAGCGACGTCCACGTGATGATGGTGGAGAGCCTTTGTTTGCGCTTCAACTTAAGTGTATCTGGAACAGTGAACTCGGGGGTTCTTCTCGGAATTTTAATTGCTCACGGCTTGGTCGTGATTTGGAATTTAAGGTTTTTAAAATTTTCGTTTACGAATAGCGCGGAAGATTCGCTCGTGCATACAAAGGAATAATTTAGATATAAAATAGCGTATAAATAATAAATTTCACTACAATGTATTTTATTACCGCGATATAGCCATATCTAAAAAAACTATTTAATTCAGTAACGGCATGTGAATTAGGCCAAATTTGATCAGATCGTTTTGTGATTATACTAGAAGAAAATAATCTAATTATTGTGTTGTAAAAAAATAAATGTTAAAAACTGATCCTCTAATAAATTAATCCTTAAATGTCAAGGAGTAAAAAACCATTTGAAACAAAGTTTTTCGATCGATTTGAAATAAATGTTTTCCTAAAATACGGTAATTTTTTACTCAAATTATAGTATATTACGCAACAAGGGAGGTAAAACAAGAATGGTCTCAGATCGCACGGAAATTGGCACCCGAGCCGAAAGCGAGGGTGACAAATGTGCGATCTGAGGCATTCTTTTTTACTTCCCGTGTAGCGTATTGTATTTTTCTGCCTAGCGAGGCCGAAAATACAAAATTCGCAAAGCGGGAGCGGGAGCGAAAGTGGTACTTTCGTCCCGCTAGGCTGAAAAAAGATTTGTTTTCGTTTTCTTAATATACTAATTGATTCCCTGTACGTCATTTAAAAAACTTATATTAATTTATAACGATTTATATTAAATGAACAATAGTAACGTGAATTCGAAATTAAACAAAATGATTACTTTCATTAGACCAATGTGTAATTCATTTAATCAATTTAGCTGATAATGTCAGGATTGCTCACCAGATAATAATTTGATTATCTATTTATCCTCATCCATATTTTACGAACTAATTTATTTCCAGAAATTTATTCCATCAATTTGCGCAAGCCTAGTGAAATTTATCAATTATTATTATTCCTGATCCACATTCGCCTTTAATTCTGAAACACTCGTGATTATTCAAAACGACATTTTATCACGACTCCCAAGCTCGACAGAATTTTTCCCAATCGAAAATTACAGCTCGATTACTCACCAAAGAAACCGCACCAGTTCCGCAACGCCATGCAAAAATATACAAAAAAAAATCTAATTTCACAATTTTTCAGACAATTTTTATCGATTTCCCCTCGCGGCTCGCCGCTTGAAAAGGAAAGCGAACGCGATAAAAGGCGATCGCGGCCCCGTAATGAATTCCCGGCAATAATCAAAGAGCAGAGCGCGCCTGGGACGTATATTCGCCGGCCGCCCGGGGAATAAAAATAAGCTCCTTTGCAAACAGCCGCGAGAAAGCGGAACGCCGTTTCCTTATCTCGGCGCCCCCACCCCTCCCCGCGCCCCGCGCGTGAGCCTCGCCTCGCTTGATTGATAAAGGCCGCGCACGCGACGCGCTGTTCTCGAAAAGCCGCGGGAATTCCGCTAAATGTACCGGCGATGATGGGCTTGCGGGGCCGCGGCCGCGTAATAGTCGCCGATGTCGCCCGATGAATGGGCCGCCCTGTGCGAGACCCATCAGGAACCGGGTTAATTGAAAGCTTATCCGCGCGCCTTGATTTGACAGTTTTATCGGCTCGTGAATTTTTCGATCGTCCGACGGTGCTCGGATCCTCTTTTTTCTCCGATCAAAAAATTTTTTTTTGTTTTTTTGTTAAGTGCGATTATTACTTTATTCGTTGGGGATTGATGAAATGGCATTAGGCTGGTGCAAGTTTATAAAGCAGATCCTATGTAGGTGTCTTAAAAATAGAATTGAGAGTTTAAAAAATGGTTTTTGAATAATTACTGTATATACAGTGTAAAATTATACTAATACTGTATTTAAGAGTATAAATTTTCAAGAAGCACTTATTTCTATGAATAATTACTTCGAATTAATGAAATAAAAACAGTTTTTTAAAATATACTTTCGTAATTAATGTTGCTTTAAAAGAACTACTCAAGTAATCGATTAAAAAAGAAACTGTCCACTAATTCGTGTGACTATAATGAATATGACCGAGATATTTCAATAGAAATGATGGTTAATTATTTTTCATAAAATATTAGATGCTGCATTGCGACTACATCAAATTAGCTTAAATAGAGTGACGTGCACCAAAACTTTTACTGAAATTGTACTAAAAAATTGAACAGCGAAAATTTGCTCCATTAATTATTACACACAATTAGTCGAACATCATTTGGCAATTTTAAGAGTTTTTTTCACGACAGTTCTACTTTTACACCGTTACCCCTTTAAACCGCGAAAAATGATTATAAATAAACAGTAAAAATAGACATAAGACAGAACGAGCACTTAAAAATAAAAACCGTTCGAGTATCGTTAAATCATTGAGCACCTAATAAACCGCAAGTCGGCGTAAGTGCACATCGCGTGAAAAATTAACGTCGTCCGAAGGCCGGCGATAATAGCGAGGTCCGCAGGGCGCGCGCATCTCATCAGTCGGCCGATCGCGTCGCCTCTCGTCCTCGCAATTATTCCCCCCCGCCCGATATATAGCCTAGGCGGAGGCGCGCATCGCGTCGGCCGTGCGCCTCCGTCCGCGAAATTTCTAGGCCGATTACGCGCCGGCGCGTCAAGCCCTCCGTCGGTGCGTGATTTCCAAATCTCGCCGGATGATCGCAGCCGCGCCGCGGCCCTCGCCTCAATCGCGATGGTTATTCGGGGATTTGACGGGCCGGAGGATTCGGCTGTAAGGCCGACCTCGCTTGTAACGATCGCGGCCACTAATTTCGGTAAATAGGCATTCCGACGGATCGGCGAATTTGCGCGACGATGCAAGCGAGCTGCGCCGCGGCGACTCTGAGTGCGTGGCATCGATTTCCGGCTGATTGTAAATTTGGCCCGATCGCTCGGGCTTTGCGCAAATGGAGAGTGGATTTCATCGATTTCCTTAATTTTCCGGGTGCCTTTATGCGGTATTCGTGGAAAGCGTTTTGGTGTAGGGAAATATTTTATTTTATAACGAGCTTTAATTTTAGGATATGAAGCATACTGAAATTCGAAAATATACAGTCCAAATTCATTGTGACTCTTGCAGTGATAATTATTTTTTGATATTTACTGTACTTTTTGGTCGTATTATGAGAAAAATTATTTGAATAAAAACTTTAAAGTAGAATTTAGTGTATATAATCATTAAAAGTTAAACGCATAATCCAAGTGATGATAGTAGAAATCATTTTACTAATTTTTGAGATAAATGTGATGTAGTAAAAAATTAGCGTATTTATTAGTTCTTTTTATTGTAAGATGTGATAAATTACCAGTGAATTACTTTGAGATTTACTTTAGCTATGTTTACCAATTTTATATTTAATATGCAACGAATTGTCTGAGAAAATGCTATAAAAATTAGGAAGAAAAATTTTCTGCAGAATTTGTGAATAGTTTTTTCAGAATTTTTGCAGAAAATCTGCACAACATTTTTCTGAAGTCTTTCAATAGAAATTCGACATAAATTCTACAAAAAATCTACTGAAAATCTACTGAAAATCTACTGAAAACTTTCGTGCACAAAATTTTGGTGTAAATTTTCTTTAGAAGTTGTGAAACAATTTGTATGAATTCTGCAAACATTTTCTATATGAAATTTAAACATAATCTTTTCATAAGGACAACTTCTGCAAGACACGAATGTGTCCTATTGCGATACAATAAAAAACGTACGTACGTAACAGTAATTTCTCCGTGGAGTAATATTTAATTTTAATTTATACTCTACTCGATTGTCAAAATTTTTCGCTCCACCAGCTTCAACATTTTATAAACATTTAAAAGCAGCTTCCAACGACTTGCATAATACTTACACCTAAACCACCCTGAATGTTCTCAGCAAAAGTAAAAGACGGCTATCGCCTCGGACGGCAGTATAGTAATCAGTAAAAAAGCACCGAATCTCCTCCATAAAACTGCAAAAAGCGAGCGCAAAAGCACGGAGAGCGTCGTAAAATTTGGCTGGTCCAAAAGCAGTCATCAGGAAGGGTCGAGGCAGCAGCCCGCAGCAGGCCCGGATCCGCGAGTGCAGCCCGCAGAGGCGAAACGTCGGCCTCGGCCCCCGATCTGTATGTAGCGTCGCGTCGGCTTCCGCCGGGCCGCGGGCCAATCGATAGTAAACGCTGCTCGCGTGCACCTCGCGCTTCGCAATATGTCGGTGGGGTGCGCGCCGGCTCGTGTAGGCGCGACTCTCCCCGGTCGTTACACACAGCCGCCGGCCTCGGAGCCCCGCGCCGCCACCGCCGGGCTAATGGCCCGATTTCTCCTCGCCTCTGCCTTTCGAAAATTCACCCGGAGAAGCTCGGTTCGTCTCCTTTTTTTTTCTGTTGCTCCGGTGCGGTCGATGAACTCGCGGGAAATTTTGTTATTTTATTTTCGAGGGATCGCAGAGAGAAGGGGGTGTGTAATGTATATACATATATATACATATAGTGCACTGAGAGAATTTTCTCGTAAAAATTACGGTGATTTTCCTGTAAAAATTATGGGAAATAACGTAATCGGAGGACGCTTGGTTACACTGAGAGGGATGTTTTAGTAAAAATTATTAAACTGTTTGAGAACGCAATCACAGACTGAAATTACTAAACTTTCCTGTAAAATTTGCTGTAAATACAGTAAAAATTACAGTACTGTCTGGCAAAATTTACTATTTTTTTTAGTAAATTTTACTGAAAAGTTTAGTAATTTCTCTCGAAATATCAGTCTGTGACAACTTTCTCAAACAGTCCAGTAATTTTTATTAAACGACTTGCAATTTTTACTAAAACATTTCTCTCAGTGTATACTGTAAATTTTTACGGGAAAATCACCGTAATTTTTACCTGAAGCTTGGACGGTTGGTCAAGCTTTATAAATTTTACAAAAAAAAAAAACTGTAATTTTTACGTGAAAATCTTCGAGTTTTGCTTGTAAAATTTACAAAACTTAACCAACCGTCCAAGCTTTAGGTAAAAATTACGGTGATTTTCCCGTAAAAATTTACATTACAGCCAACCGTCCCACGATTACGTAATTTTACGTACACAAGAAAATTTTTTCAGTGTGGGAAAGACTTGACGTAGTGTGAGGTATAAAATTTTTTCGCTTTGCTGTTTAATTACAGTTTCTGATGGGGCGAGAGACACCAGAAATATCGGGAATAGAGAATCGACTGATCAGGAATTTATAATGGTCTAAAAGTTTTTACAGCGCGAGCCTGCTGCGCCTCTCTCTTTTAATTTCTCCGCGGAAATCAGTTTTTACACCCGTAAATTATCCAACTTCGCTAACTAACTCTGCCTGTTATTATTTATTATCGTCATTGTTTTCTTTTTAAATCGATAAATTACACGCGGCGATTTAATTTTCCCGAGCAGATCGGCCAATCGAATGACTGCTAATTCGCATTAAAATGCAAATTTTTTTCAATTAAAAGCACCGGACCTGGTCGCCGGTGTACGGTACGCACACTATCGGCATTTAAACTGCCAAAAAAAGCAAGCATCGTAGAAAATTAATCGCCCGGATGAAAAAAAAAAAAAAAAAGAGGGGGGAGGATAAATCGCGAACAATTCGGCCTCGTCAAAACGGATTAACGCCGAAGGAGACAATGGGGCGAGGGTCGGCGCAGTCCCCCTCCCCGCCACCCCCCAAATCCAGCAGGTCGCGCGCCGCTCGGCACAATGACCGCGGGGCCGAAAACTCGGGGCGCGAGCCCGAATCGAAAACACAGCCGAAGGCGCGCCCGCTAAAATTACACGCGGCTCGCGGGATTACCGTTATAACATCGCCCCGGCGCTGAATTTATTTTTATTGCGATCGCGCGGCTCGCTCATAAGCCGCTCGACGGCTATGCTGCCTGCACCTCTCCCCCCCGGGGCGGTTGCTCTTTGTTCGCCTGGCGCTTCGCGCAGGGGGCGCGGGAGCGAGGCGCGGCTTGACCCCTTCGCGCCGGTCGTGCTGAATATTAGCCTTTCAAATCGTCGAATTGAGACGTCCCTGGGTTTTTTTTTCTCTTCTCTTTTTTTTTTTTTTTATTTCGTTTGTCAATCGGATTATAGGCGCATTTCGAGAGATTTGGCGACGGCGGCTGCTCTTGTTGCTTCTTCGTTTCATTCTTATGATGGGAATTTAATATTGATATTACTTTTGTTCTGAAAATTTTCACTGGGGATTTGAGGAATTTTTTTTTTGTAATGTTTTAGCTTATATCTAGTTTTTAATTTAAATTTTTTTTGTAAATATGAAGGATTTGATTTAAACCGATTAAATTAGTATAGGTCTTTATAAGTAGATGTAATTAACAATTTTATGTTGAATAATGACTATAATTGAGACATATTGGATTGGAAAAGAGCACACGTCACTTTGTCATTTATTTAAGCCGAAGATATCACGAATTTTTATTTGAATCTTATAGAGGGTGAGCAGATAGTGGGTATTTTTATATATAAAAAGCTCCGTAAATTTATAAAAAAAAATCCGTAATGACTAACTGTCTAAGAATCATATATGAAAATTAGATTGATATTTTTCGATGGAAACGACCAACGTCGATGTGTTGCATCGAAAATTTTATCAGAAATTTCACATTATGCATGTTTGGCGCATAATGCCCTCTTTTTTTCATGCAATTTCTTAATTCAATACTAGCAATATAATAAATTACCTGTCCTATTTTTTTAAGAGCCGTGTGCGTACCATTTATTAATTTTCAATAAAACCAAAATATTTTTTCATTTTTTAAATATACGTTAAAATCAATTCTAGCTCAATGCAGGACTCCTTAAATCAGTAATAAATAATCGAAGAAATAAAATAAAAAAAGAAAACAACTAGAAAACTAGATGCACCCGAATAATATTCTATAAAACTTTAATTGGAACTTTCTCACTTTCTATAATGAAATATCGATAACGAGCGAATAAAAAGTATTACCGGCAGATCGCGTAATTTTACTTACCCACCAAATTAAACCATTTCACAGTGCGCCTACGCCAGTATAACGCGGCGGTTCAATGTATGTGCGCGCGCAAAAAAAAAAATAAATAAAAGGGACGGCGGGAAAGGTATATAGGACCAGACCGCCGAAGCTGCCGAGCCGAATAAAAAAGTAGCGTTAATTACAACTCGAAACATTAATCCGGATTTTCCGCGGACCATAATTAAAAAGCTCCGAAAGCTCTCAGGGGTGAATGAACTTCCTGCGATAATGCGCGGAAGGAGTCCTTCCCTCCCACCCCCTCCCCGCCCCTTCTGGCCGCCCTCATTGTTGCATCGCTGACGCTCGATTTTCGTTTATAATTAAAGCGCGCGGCGATAACAGGGCGGTGAATGTAATCGGGGCCTTGTAATCGATAAAATTTGTGCAGTCACTCGTGGCGGCTCTGCGTCGTCAAGTGCCCATCCGCTGCGTATACGCGCATATACTCGGCCGCCACTGGCTCGCATTGTTCCGCATATTTACCTGAAACAAAAATCGTTGGACAAATTATTGCCGATGTAGGGCATTTAATGCGAGGAATTATAATTTAATGAAACAATGTTTACCGCGGGAGATTCATTTGATTTTACGCGATTACTTCTCGAGGGCTTTACAATGGGTCCGCCAATAAAGCGGGCTTCAATTGGTTAACTTAATCAATGATTGCAGTTATGAAGTTTTGATTGAATTTTATTTTTATTTATTTTTTCTTTTTTTTTTTTGTAATTGAAGATTTTTCATTAAAAGTCAACGGCGCAAGCATTTTTGATTCGCTTCAACGAGTCGACTTTATTTTTGTAATTAATTTAATGAGCGTACGCCGTAGAGAGTCAATTGAAAACATTCACTGTGAAGTAGTTGAAATTTTTATCATCGCGATGAATTGTTTTTTTTTTTTTTTTTAAAGAAACAAATAAATTTGTTGCTTTTCATCCTGTATACTACAATCTGGTAAAATTACTCTCTCGGCAACCGTTTCCTTTGTTCAAGCATATAACAACGTAGGTACAAAATGTATCATTCCAAAACATTTCACAGTGTTCCGACTTCCCTTCACAGTTTGTCGGATACTTTGTATATTATATATAACATACAGATACAGTCTACAATGCAACGCGTCACTTCCAATAATACCTCACCCTTCCCAATCTTACAAAAAAAAAAAAAAAAAAACAATTACCACGAGCATTGCGTATCGGTATAAATTGGCAATTACACCGTGAAAAAATGAGGAAAAGGGAGGGGCTGCAGCCTCGTCTGGGATTATCATGCCGGCGGCTCTCCGAATTTATTTTTAATTAACGTGCAAATGAATCCCGCTGCGGCGGCACATCCGGCGCCTTATCGCGCTCGCGACACTCGCGCGAATATTATTGCGCCGCGTGTCCCGGAAGCTCCGCAGCGAACTTTTCTACGGCGAGCTTTATCTAATCGCCCGCGCGGGGGAGTACCAAAGAGAGACGGAGACGGAGAGAAAGGCAGAAGGAGAGGGAGGGAGAGAGAATGGCACTTCACGGAAGTCGGCTATTAATGAAGTCGTTCTCGTTCATTCATCAAGCTCGCGCCGTCGGGCCTGGACCCAGGCTCTCGCTCATTGAGAACAATGGGGACGTTTTGCACGCGCCCGCCGTCGAGCCGACGGCCTCCTTTTCTCTTCCTTTTCTACCGCGTGCCTCTCGCGGAATCAATACGGTAATCGAACTGCGAGATAGAGCCGCTGCTGCTCTTCTTCTCGTTTTTTTTTTTTTTTTTTTTTACTTTTTTGCGGTGCAACTTGTTCGTCGATGATTCATGAGTGACGCAACGAAACCAGCGCGTTCCATCTGATGGATGCGGATATTGGGCTTGTCTGAGAAAAGCGTTGTGTTGTATAGTAAACAAATTTTAACATTCTTTTTGTTATTTCTCTTGGGATAGTATTTATTTATGGGTATTTTAATTTTTATGAATTTTTGTAGGAGAATAGAATTATAAAATAGAATTTTATACTGTAATTATTATCCATGTTATATTGCTAGTTAAATATACTCTTTTGGAGAATGTTTAACTAGGTATGTACAGAATATTATCGGAAAAGCTATTGCTTGTAATTAAACTGTAGCGGAGTATTTAATTTATTTTTCATTATCTTTTGCAAAATAATGAGCTCCATGTAAAACATTAGAGAGGATGCTTTCATAACATATTATCAAAAAAATTTTTTTTTCTTCGTTTAATATACACGTATAGTATCGAAAGAATCCGAATGGTTAAAGGATGAATTTCCGGTTTAATAGCACACAAATTCTTGTTTATCTAATATCATAAATAGTTGACTAATAAAAGTAAAAATCATTAAATTTTTTAAAATTATTATTTAATTACACTAAAATTTACTCTAAGTACAAATATAAAACATAATAATATACTGTTTCGCTAGTAAATAAAATTTCCCCTAATTTTTTCAATAAAACTACATAAACTGCGACTTATATATTCATTTTTCAAAGAGACACTTAATTACTCTTAACTCTCTTGAGAAGTCTATCAACATAATCAGAATACTTGAGGAGTTGCTTTAACGAACGTACGTTTTTTTATTTAATTTATTTTCCTCCCTCCAACTCGAGAGTTGAGAATTTCTTACGCACTATAATTGAAAAAACGTGTCAACCGATCGATCGCACGAACGCGCCCGAGATCGAATCGACGTAAAAGAAAATTAAGGGTAGAGAGAAGGAGGTGAGGGGGATGCGCAGGTGTACTCTATCCAACGCGTCGAACAAGTCATAATCGATAGAGCGGGAAATGGAACATAATGCGACAGGCGCTGATTAATCGAATTTCACGCCCTTTTTTTTAGCGCGGCCAAAGTAAGGAGCTACGACTCGCGTAAGTTTTCACATATTCGAAGGAGCCAACGACCAAAAAAAAAAAAAAAAATAAATAAATAAATAAATGAACGTTTGCAAATTATGCAGTCGCGCCAAGTCGACGGCACGCGATTCGAGTTATTCGCCGCTTGTATAATTTTCTAATTATAATATCTATATTTAATGAGCATTAATATTATCGGCAACATAAATATCGCGATAAACGAAACTATTTATTACGCGAGAAACCAGTCGGAACAGATTTTAGACGTGCTTTCACTCCCTCTATTTATACGCGCTCCCAGCCGTCCGTGCCGTACGATCAAAAGAAAAAAAAAAGGATGAAAAAGGCGACAACTTTTGAAGAATCGCCCGTTAATTGCAATGCAATCCGAACGATTTCGCATTGAATGGAATCTTATCGGCGCGTATAAACAGCCGGATAGGGTCGATTTATCACAAAGGAACAGGTTTTCCCTCTCGCGACGGGATAAAAATCCTTTTTCCCGAGCGGCGGCACGTGGATCGCAATGAAGTCTTCCGCGCGTCCAGTCAATTCAGTCCCAATCTTTTTCCTGCACTTTTTTTTTCCTTCGCAAGATATTTAGACACTCTAACTCGCGCGCAAATTTGCTTTCGCGTTTGGAATTCGACGTGCCGTAGACTCTCCAACCCGCACTTCGTTATATATTATAAAGGATCTCGGAAAAGTAAAGCCGATCGCGGGGCATACGTGCGCACATATCCCGCCAATGTAAATCTCGTCGATAACATTCAAATTAATCTCGCACTGACTTTATATATACGCTCCCGCGGCCGGTCAATTTTATCGGGGGCGACAGTTCGCGCGGCTTCTTTTATTTGCCTATCGCCGCGAAATTCTCCCGCGTTTGAAATGCCCCGACGACTCAGAGCCACAATGGGCCGAGCCTAATGCGCAATACAATAACGTGATTTATCGATTCGAATCGCCGCGAAACCTGCGTATTTAACCACTCCGTGCACGCACGTGTGTTCGCGTGTCCGCATACGCTTTCCATTCACTTATGAACGCTGGGAAAAAAATTGAGTTCTTCGCTCTGACCGCCTACGTGCATTTTTGCACCTACGCTCGTATTCTCACTCGGAGATGTAATTTAATTTGCAGTTACCAGTACGTATGTGCGCACACGCACACGAGCAGTTCGCTGGCATGCAGGCTTCTATAGAGAGCCTCAGCTATACATAATCAAAGAGGTATTCTTTTACGGCGATAGGTTCGCGCCCGTAGGTGTGTTTATTATTCGAATTCGATAAGTGAATTCACGAGAAGGCGATGCATAAAGGGACGTTAGGTCGAAGAAAGCGGATATCAATCGTCTAATATCGGCGCGAGAAATTCTACGACTGCCAGCGTCGCACACTCGGCCTAATTGGTCCCGTTACGCGCAGTAGACGATCGGTGTATATATATATAGTCCGTAGGTGCAGCCTGAACAGGGCCTCTTTATCGGCTCCGACACCGCGTGATTTATATCGCGCGATATATACGCAATTTGCCAATTTTTGGCGGACGATAGTGAAGTTAATGCGAGGGGGTGGGTCTCTATTGTTCGGACGGCGCGTAATGATCTGGCGGGGAGGTGCGCGTGGGCGGCCGGAGGAAGATGCCTCGTCGAACGTTCGAGTGGACTTTTCTGGGAAATTTAATGGATAGGATAGTGGCGCTGCACAGGAAGCAGGCGATAGGCCGATAAACGAAGTGAAAAATTGATTCATTAGGTCTGCTATCGCTTCGCTTTGTGACTCTATTCCCGGACGGCCGTTCGTGTACTTTGTCCGAAACATATTTTTTAATTGCGTTAGTTAAAATTCTTTTTGAAGCTGTGCGGACGCTTTCGGAGCACCTGTTTGACGCGAGTATGCTATCAATTTCGTGTATATATAGATTCCGTTGATAAGATGGTGTGTCGTGCTTTTCCTATGCACCAATTAGAAGGAAGAATGACACTTCCAAGAAATTCGTGTAGATTAAGTTGTAAATTTAACTGCATACACCCCTTCCACGAATCTATTATCTAACGCGGAATGGTTTTTTTTTTTTGTTTCAAAAAAGGAGCTGTGCCCGCTTATATCTGACGGTATTTATTTTTCCTTTGATAAACGATGCAGGCGCAACTTTTTTCCCCACTATAATCAGTGGCTATAATTTAAATCGGAACAACCGCTATAAATCGCGTTATCGACCAATGCTCCCGATATAAGTTTCAGTTTCGTGCGGTCTAAAAAAGTGAGACCCGACAAAAATGCACATTTTATCCGCTGCCCTCATTAAGAGCACAAACAAGAAAGTAGTTTTCGTGTATAAATTACCGGCAGTACTGCGTGCCGCTCCAAGAACAGCGAAAATAGAGAAAAGCCCGGCGACCAATCGGTCATCGTTCCAATAACAAAGCCCCAATTAATTAACCCCCGTAAGGAGTAGTCGATCGTCTTACGCAAGTACACTCCCAACGATCCGAACAGCTGAACGCATACAAAAAAAAATAAATAAATAAATAAAAAATATACAAGTACAATGATTTTAATTCATCGAAACAAACATCGACGAACAATTAGCGCGAGCAGTTGGTCCGGCGATCGGCTCAATTAGAGCCGAAATATTCTCGGTCGCGCAACGGCACTTTTATCTCGGAAAAAATATCGACCCCCACCCTCTCCAGCTGCCAGTGAAAGCGAAGCGCCGAGAGTAAGAGAAAGAGATTCCACGGTTCATTTATTAAGCGTGTGCCGATGGCTCTCTCTCTCTCTCTCTCTCTCTCTCTCTCTCTCTCTCTCCTCGTAAGCCCGAGTTTGATAATAATCCCGGCGTGTACACCCCATTGTAGATCTCGGAAAGATTGCGCGGGAAAGCGGGGTTGCTTCTAAATTTTATAATTGCGCAATTACGGTGGGCGTCGGGTCACGCGGCTGGCGCGCGTCGATGCCGTTAATGGAGAAAGCGCATTGCGGCCGCTCCGACGCCGACATGTCGTCGAATTAGATCTCGTGGAAAATGAATAATTGATTGAGTTACAGGGACAGGTATGAACAAACTATCAGCGGCCAATTAACATTACGCCCGTGGCACATACAATATATCGGTCTGTAAAAAGGGCCTCCGCTGGATCGCTCTATATCTAATTTACTCGATCACGATGTTCGGTAATTATTTAGCTTTTATCCGTTTACGTTGTAATCTACTTGCGTGAAAAAATTAAGTTAGGACAAAGTCGATATACGAAGTTCGTGTTTGGATTAAGTTCGAAATAAGCCTTGGTAGAAATCGTCTAGTTTTTTTTTCCTCGATGAAACGATTTTTTTTTTTTTTAATAATTTAGGCCCATTTAATAGCTAGTTTGGAAAATGGCCATTAAATAGGGCTAAAATGTTAATAAAATCGTTTCATCACGGGATAAAACTTTTTCAAACCAGTCAACTAAACTGATCCGAGCTTTTTAAAAAATTTTTTATAATTTGATGAAGATTTTATAGTTAGTTTAAGATCTTTTAAGTGAGATTTTGTTATTGAGTTTCTTAATAGGAATGTTAGATAATTAATTTAAGTAGTAATTAATATACGCGAACTCTGCGGTTAGTTGAATTGTAATAAACTGTTGTAATCTAAGGGACTTGTAAATAAATAAATAAACTTTGTACAAACTTTAAATGAAGTTTTTTTTTATACAAATTGAATACAATTTTTTTAGTTCTTACTTTAAGTTTGTATTTACTTTTTGAAACGTTTAAATGAGGAATGCCAAAATACATACAAAATGAAATGGCAATCATTATCGTTGATCCTAACATAATTTTTTTTTACGCTGGTATCCTTTGTTTATAACTTTTGAATTTGTAGAGCTCGTCGTTTCAATAATCTCGAAATGAAAGGATTATCGCATTAACGCTCCAATTGAAATGTATATATACATCTAATAATCGTCTATTTATCGTTTTGTGTACACTCTATAAATTTTCAATATTCGCTCTTATAATCCCCCGATAATTAGCGTAATATATCGGCTGCTCTGCTCACCGGCGAATTTCATTTTGAGCGCGGCGCGTAAATCGAAATCGGCAAAGTCAATACCCCGCGGAAAGGCGTGGATTAAAGTGGCATACTTTCAGGCAAAATCTCGTCCTCGTAGGTGCGTATAAACAATAACCAGAGCGGCCAAAGTCCTCATAGCAACTTGCACGTATGTAGCTCGACTCGGCGCTCCGCCGAGATAAGAGCCGCGCGCGCTCGTCTGTTCGAATTTAATGAAGCGAGTCCGGGACTATTTTAAGCGGCCTGCGCGCATTATAAGTGGCCTGCATAAGACGAGCGGAGGAGAAGACGCGGCTCCGCGCTAATAATGCAAAACTCTAGAGCCGTTATTTTCTCGGCGCGCGTATCAACGGGCCCCAGAAGGGAGCAAAGGCGATTATTACTCCGCTCTTCTTCTTCGTGCCTCCCTCCCCTCTCCCCCTCTCTCTCTGTTTTTCTCCGGCGCTCGCTCCGTTCGCGCGCGGAGGAGGAAAATTGTTGCGAGTTTGCACGTCGCGGTTACCCTACGGGGCTCGGCCTACTCTCCGGAGCGCAGCGCGCTTAAGTTCAAAGTCAATATGCGCGCCGGCGAAGAATGCGCGGGGTTGCTCCGCGGAGCGAGCGGAGATGTTTTTTTGCGAGGCGGGGAGTTCGATCGGTAGTACACGATGTGGGTATAGGCAGCGTTTTCTCTTTACTTTTGATTTCTGCCTGTGGTATTTCGGAGAGGAGAGATTATCCGTAATGGGCGGACCGCTCGGTTGCGCTTTACTGTATATATGCGCGGAGTACTGGTGCAGTGCGCCGAGCTGCACTGCATTGTAGTCTAAATATCGTTATGAGTGTTTGAAGAATTTCTGCCTGAATTGCGGAGTAAAAGTCTTATTTATCATCGCGCGGAGAAATGTGCTCTCGTAAAAATTACTTTGTGGGACGTAAAATCAGAGGAATTTGTAGATGGGAGAAAATTACTGTCTGTTTTGTATATTTATGAGCACAGATAACACTAAAATGATTAGTTTCGTAAAAATTATTTAATAAACAATTATTCTACTCGTATTCTATTCTACTCTATTCTATTCTGATTTATTTTTATTTTTTTTATTGCTGAGACCATTTTTTTCTTTAGTATAGAATTGCAGAATTTATTAAACTTTCTTTTGTATAGAATAATATTTTGAATTAACGTATTTTAGCTACGATATATTTAAATCAAATAATTTTGTTGTTCATTAAATTTCATTAATTATAAATGAATGAATAAATTATGAGATTATGAGATGCGTGATCTGACTTATATATTGCCCCGTAAATTCTAATAGTTGTTTAAATATGCTTCTGCAGTTTATGAAAATTTAATTTAAATAAATAAAAGTACAAACATTTGATCGAAAAGATCGTTTTGAATTATTTTAATGATTCATTTAAAACGCTAATAATAGTACTCAACAGCAGTAATAAAGTGAAATGAATTGATGATTAACTTTTTAAGCAACAATTATCAACGAACTGTCAAGAAGCATAAAAAATGAGTCATAATTTTAGTCGTATTCCTTATTTATAAAAACTAATCTTTACAATTTATTTACCTCGAAAACTCAGTAAAACAGACGCTTTTACCTTGTACAAATCTACAGAGAAAATATAATACCACTCGCCACTAAAATATTTTTTTTCTTCAAACTTTACAATAACCAGATAACTTTTAATTGCCACTCCACCGAAACCACTTCGCGTTATTCTCAAATCATTTTTCTTAGCCCGCGTCTCCTAAACGCTTCAACCTCCTCCATCAACGAGCCCATCGACCAGTCCCTTTAATCTGCACCGCCTCCTGCGGAACGAAGAAAAAAAAAAGGAGAAAGGAAACCGCTGGGCCCGAGGTCCGAAAAAGCACAAGGAAAGGGGGGAAGGGACTTGTCTTCTTCGCGAGAATTGCATTAAAATATAATTAGAGCTCGTTCGCCTCGCTCGCGGAGCTTTAATATGCCGGCGGTTTGCGGCTTTCGCTCGCGCGCGCGCGCCCGCCTTAGCTCTCGCGCGCAAAATTCAGCGTTCCAAGGCTGTTAACCGATATTACTCTCGCGCGCGGCGCGCCGACCGTGTGTTTCCATAACGAGCTTCCTATAGGCCACGAGATACGCGCGCTTTGCTGCGGTCGCGCCACGATCCGCCGGGGCTGCTCTCCGCGCCGAGAGGAGAAACTATGCTTGGGCTCGCCTTCCCCGTATCCTCTCGCCCTCCGCCCTAAACATTCTGATTTGGCCTCACTTTTCAACCGAATTTGGACTTTTTACTTTGGCTCGATGAGGCGGGAATTTTGACGAAGTTTAACGATGTAAAAAAAAAAATTTTGCAGATCCAACTTAAAATTTTGTTGAATTCTCCTTACAAAATTGTTTTATTGATTTAACCATAAGTATTTAGTTGAAATAGCAAAATATTTAAGTTGAAAAATCGATTTAGTTAAATATTTTGTCAATTTAGCTGGAACTTTGGTTGATTAAACTAATTGTAAGTGTTTAGTTAAATAAAATACGAGATTAAATACTAAGTGATTGTAAGGAGAATTTTAGAATTTCGATCTACAAAATTTTTATGTCAGTAGTTTAAGAATTTATTGCGAGTACTCCTGATAGTGTTGTAGGTATTTTTTTTCAGTGTGCATCTCGGTGTGCAAATTATTAAAGTGGAAAGATTGAAAAAGTTTTTGTTGCGCGTTCGAGAGTATACAAAAAAAAAAATATATCACCATCAAATTTTAATATCCCAAAGTAATTTTTAGAGGTGAAAGGCTTTTTTTTTATAAATAAAACAATTAAAATTAAATATTTTTGATACTACGAACGGAAATTACTTTTTTCCTCGTATTCAGCAAAAAAAAAACTAATTTATTATTAATAATTTATTATTGTACAAAGTAAAATTACCCTCTACGCAGTTTAATTAGTGAAAAACTAATAAAATTAGGGGAAATTACTCCACTTATAATGACTAAATAGTAAAGCATTTTTCATTAATTTTTAAATTTTACTCACTACAGTATAGTTTTTCATTAATTCAACCTCATATATTCTTAAACAAGTAATATATTAATTATTCAATTTTTAATTGTACTCTCTAACTTTAATCCAGTGAAATCGCACTGAATTTCAAAGCAGTGACATACTTTTGACTGGAAAACAGTACAATTTTACTGTTTTTCAGTGAAAAGTACGTCACTCCTCTGATATTCAGTGGGACTTGACTGAAATAAATTTAGAGGGTACAAATTACAATAATACAGCGTCGCAGTATAAAGAAAATGTCTTAAACCCAATTCCGTCATAAGCTTTATAAATCCATAAAGTTCCCGCTGCATACGGCGCTTTCACGTTGTAGCTGAAAAATCAAAGTCACCGGTTAAATAATTGAACGAGGGGGTGAGCCGCGCGCCCGTGGATGAAACGGCGCGACAACGCGGTTGTGCCCGAGCGGCCAAACAAGCCCGAATAATGGAAACGCCGTATAGCGGCAGAGCTAAAAAGCCGCTAAACTCAAACAACAATGCGCGGCGGCAGCGGAGAGTCGACTTTCGCTCGGCCGCGACTGCAGCGGCGGAAAGAGCAGTGCACTCGGGGGAGCTCCTAACGGCCCGGGCCAAGTGCATCCGAGAGAGGAGAGACAGAGGCAGAGCAACAGGAGCATGAACGGCGGCGTCGAGAGGCCCTCGCTCTCGTCAAAGAGCCGGAATAGCGTTACGCGTACGGGGCGAATAAGGAAGTGGCGGCGCCGAGAGCCTCGGTACACATTGGGCGAAATTGAATTCCTCGGGAGTTGCGCGCGGGCGCGAGCGCAGCGCCCAAGTTTCGTCACTTTGTCGAAATTGTTTTCGGAAGGATCGCGCGCGCGCGCTCCTATTGCACCGACCCGGAGGGCCCCGTCGCTCGCGGAACACGGGGACGGGATCGGAGCGCTCAGCGCGAATTGCGATGGAGACTTGTTTTTTTTTTTTTTCGTCCTTTCGTATAATGCGGGGGTAGTGTTTGCTATGGATCGGTGGATCAGCGATTGGAAAAGTTCGTTCGTTGCGCTTAGATCTTTGGTGTTATAAGATGCGGGGTTGCGCGAGGAAGTGCTCCCAATTGCTGCACACTTTTATGTCAGTTGGACGACAAATGCAGTTTTATGCACGTCGATGTTTGTAGGAGTAATGAATGTTCTTAACAATATAAAAATTTTAAATGAATATACCAAGTGTATTACACGGAGAGAAATGTTATAGTAAAAATTATATACTATGTTCCGTAGAAACAGTGGGACATACTATCGACATATGACGATTTTTACTGTAAAACATAGTACGAATTGCTGTGTACATAGTAAAAATTGCTATGTATATCAATTTTTATTATAACATTTCTCCCCGTGTAGAAAATTCACAAATAAGGGAAATAATAAAGATGTTATTTAATGTTGTTCTTAAAGATAATTAATAGGTGATTAAGTAAGATAGGGTAGATTATTATGAATAATCTTTAGGAAGCTATTTTTCTATTATTAATACAAAAATTTAATCCGGATTAGAGCTACCCTATATATTATTAGAAAATATTTTAATTTTCTAAAAAATGTATATTAATCCTTTTTCCTGCTGTACCATCTTCTACTCTCAATGCACTTAACATAACTCGAATTCTTTGGAAAACTATTTCAATCTACGTAAAATTGAATAAGTGAAATTAACTGAAACACCCTTATTTAAAATCAAATATCTTCTAAATGTTGCAATAAGTGCAAGACTCGACGTTGAATAAGCGTCTATTCACTGCGGCGAAGATTCGCCCATTCAATTTTATAGAGGGATAATCATTACTATTTCTCAAAAAAAAAAAAAAAAATAAAAAATAAGAATCAGTTTCATTTTATTTAGCCATTTCCAATTAAAGTCCCTGCCGAGAAAACCATTCAGCTTAATTATCGCGCATTAAACGCCTTTTCGATGCTACTCACGAAGATCCTCTTACTAACAAAAAGAAAAGTTAGTTATCACCGGCGAGCGAGTGAAATCCCATCCGCTGAAATACGACGAATCCTGCAGCTAGCCAAAGATGCTCACCGGTGCATTTGAATAATCGAACTGCTCGACGTCACACCGACAGCATTAAGCAGTACCGATGAATTGTGCCTCGAGCGACGATCCCGTACATGTACATACTCGAATAAACACACACATGCATACACATAAACACACATTCATCTCACATATATTACACACCTCACACATACACACACATTCATCTCACATATAATACATACCTCACAGATACACACACATGCATATAAATCATATACATAAAAAGGCACACACATGTGCTTTATATATAGACAAAGGCAGGCATATACACAGACACACATTCGCAGAATTAAAGTCCACCTTCCGGCGGCTGCGTTCCGGCTAATATCCGCGCGATATTAACGCGCGCGTTATTAATGGACTTAATACGACGGCTGGCGCGAGATATTTCTCATTCTTCCTGTTGCAGCGCGGGGAAGCACCGCGCAATTCATCGACCAAATCTGAGAATTAAATTCATTGACCCTTTTCAATCGAGCGCCGAATTAGCCCCGAAATGAGAAAAAAAAGGGATTCGGCGAAATTTAGTAATGAATTTGAATCGAAATTGAAATTCTGTGCGATCGTCCCTCTAAACGCATGATTGCGTCGGCGCTGTATCGAGCATTAATTTACCATCGGTATTTTTTTTTTTTTTACTTTGTTTACTAGAGCGATGGATGTTTTTTTTTATAAGAATATTTCATTTTTTTAATATATATAATCTTTTTTTCTATTTTTATTTTATTTTACAAATTGACGGCCGGATAATGCCCATTTACAATAGTTTTATAACAATATGTATTAATATTCTTATGGAAGGTGTTGCAGCAAAGCATAAATCTCATAACTTCAATTTAATAATATTTTAGGATAAATAATTTTATTACTAAATATATTCAATTGTTTATTAAAAGTAGTCTAACATTAGGACGTATAGATAATCTTCACTGCACAAATTTATATACTACATCTTCACTGATTTACTTTGAGCGAATAATCATGATATACTGAAAATTGAACTGAAAATCACGCTGAAACTGCGAATGCGCACGAAATAATGCAGGTGGAAAATTAGTATAATTATTCTTATAGCCGAGAGAGAGAGAGAGATCGTATTAACTTTACTCGCTATTCTCATTAAAACCGCAAGATATACGTTGATTTTTTTTAATCTAAGCAGAACTAAAGCGCCGAGTATACGAAACGGCAGAGCCATTCTGAATTATCATAAACATCAAAATAACAGTTAGCCCAATGGCGAGGCTCATAAAGGCCTCTAATAACGATAATCCACAAATTTTTTTCAGCTCGAAAAATTGCGCGCTAGCCAACGATTGACCCTGTTTTCCCCGCGCGCATCCTTACCGTTAGGCCATCCGCGGCCAAGAGGGCTGTAAAAAGAAGCGGCGCAATTGCGAGAGTTCGCCGCAAGCTCCCCTCCCCCCTTCCCCCCCTGGGACACCTGGTCGTTTCGCCTCCACTGGATCTGTGTCACCGGGGAAAGTTTACTTCGCTCGTAGAACAAGCGGCGCTCGTATACCTCGGATGTGTATCGGAGTGTCCCCTCCTACCGATCAAACGACGCGTGTTTACGCGCGGCATCGCCCGACGAAATCCGAAGTTTCGACGCGCAGTCACGGACTTTGCGACGCGCTCGGGGTGGCTATATGTGCCGCTGTACGAAGGGTCGAAATTTCGAGCGCAGAGGCGATTTCGAATTTTGAGCGCGCGGCGTATCCACAGTTTGATGTCTTTGTCGATGCGCCAGATTTGAAAGTATAAGGGTATGACCGGCGCGTAATTGATAGGCGATCTGTACCGGGAGGAACGATAATGACCCATTTGGATTCTTGAATTATTCCAAGCGACGAAACGAACGCGCTGATCGGATCAATTACGATGCGATCTGAATTCTTTTGGTTCTTTCTTTTTTTTTTTATATATATGTTTTTTTTTTGTCAATGGACCCAATTTATCCACGTCATGAATATGTAAATGCGGCAGGCACTAATTAAGCGGATTTAATTAAAACAATCACTTTTGGACCTGTTCATAAACAATTGCTTCTAATTATACGCCGGTTTATGAGACAGTGGGGTCGCTTTGTGTCGCGTTGCACGCTAAATTGCATGTTACGACGATCTTTTATGACTGCGTTTGGTTTATCAAAATTTTATCGGGGCTAGATACTTAGCTAAGCTTGGTGCCTCGGCTTAATCATAATGCAAAATGTGGTACTGGATAAAGGGATTTTGAAATTTCGAAATTTTTTCATTTTGTTCATTAGTGTGTGCATAATAAGCCGCTTGAATATAATTAGGGATAGTGTTAATTGATCGGAATATTTTATTCAAGTAATCTTTTGATTTTGCTTTTACGGATATTAAATCATTTATTAAATTTGACTTCGATAAGGAAAAATGCATGTATACATTAGAATAATAATTATTAAATTATCCTAATTGGATATATACATTTATTTAAAAAGACGCAATCGAAAATGTTAAATAAATATTTCTGTCGATTAAGACGAGAAATTAAATGAAACTTCGTTAATGTAGACGTTAATTAAATATTTTTTTTTTACAATAGTTTATTTCTACTGATCAGGTAATATTGCTTTTATCGTTAAATTATCATATTAATTAAGATTCAACTACATTAAATATTTTCATTTCCGTAAATAATCCTGCACGTGACGACTTCTTCTATTTTATAATATACAAAAAAAAAAAAAAAAAAAATGTAAATACCAATTGGAGAAGAAAAAATGTTTAAATTATAGAAATATCATAAGATATTCATACTCAAACTCCTTCTATCATTAAATTAATTATCATATCATACATTAATTAATATTCAACTATATTAAATGTTTCCACTTCCTTGCGTAATCCTGCACTAACGTGACGACTTCTTAAATTTTATGATAATAAAAGAAAAACGTACATTTTAATTTAAGAAATAAAAATTTTTTAAATTATTGAAATATCATAAGGCATTTCATACTCACACTCCTAATATATTCGTGACGAAAAGGAAGCGCGCTTTTCGAGGGCAAACCAGGAGCTCGGGTATCTCTCCCGCATCGCTTATCATCAATCATCCCTCGATACGTATCCTTCGACGCGATCGATCTTCCGTCGAGCGTTCAGGCTATTAATTTCTCTGGGAGGGGAGGGGGGGGGTACCCGGTCTTTGTTCTCCGATACGGTGTCCCGTTCTTAATTACCCCGGCCGGCTACTTAGCGCGTGGACTCGATGCGCCGACGCAGATAAGCGCCCGGCGACGGACACGAAAATCCGTCGCGACTGCGGGGATTCGTTTATTTTTCCCTCCGGCAGCCCACGGTAGTAGATTAATTTTTCTCGGCTCAATTTTCTCCCGGTCGCGATGACAGGTTTTTCGGTAGTCGCGCTCCGAAGGTTGCGCAGGGACGGCGTTTATTCCTCTCTTTTTTTTTTCGAGGGGTTCGAATTCGACGGATTCTCAGTGTCAGCGAGATTTTATTTTTTGATTATCAAATATTTTTTACGGTATTTAAATTTACGGTAATTTTATTAAGGTGTAAAGAAAAAGTTATGGTGTCTAAAATTAGTATCATATGCGTGCCTTAATTTTATTTTGATAGAACATAAATTCTTGGGTTGTCGACCGAAGGTGTAATTAGTCATAGTTTAGAGTAATTAGAAATCAAACGATATTTATAACTATACATTTGTAATCATATATAAGTACATTATGTAACAAGGGGCGAAAAGTGCAGATTTTTCCCGCGGGTGAATTTACTTTCACGAGGGTGGTTTACTGCCCGAGCGAAGCGAGGGCAGTACTCACCCGAGGGAAAAATCTACTCGTGAGGGCAG
>JAWWEN010000001.1:9418200-9429178 GCA_035582955.1 Sycophila texana | reverse complement strand
CCCCCCCCCCCCCCCCCCCCCCCCCCCCCGCCCCCCCCCCCCCCCCCCCCCCCCCACAAGGCCTCGACGTGACGCGAGCCGAGTTTGACAAGTCCGCTTCCATTAAGGCTCCCGTCGTCGTCGTCGTCGAGTGCAGCGGGGATCCGCCGGGAATGAAAATGCAAATTTTTTTCCCTCCCTCTCTCTCTCTCTTTGCGCCCTGGACGCCGGTCCTTGCCGGATATCGGACGAAGACGTGCGTATACGCGTGCTAATGCATAATGCATCGCGTCGGCCAGACCTTTCTAATAACGTAAATATATTGAATTCGTGAATGAGTCCGACGAGCGCAGGCCGCCGTGGGGTATTAAGTGGATTCTTCGCTGATAATTTTGGAAGGGCGGCGATGTTCGGTAAAAAGTATGACGAAATGATGAATGAAGACTGCATGTTAATATCGCGTCCCTGGGAGGGTATTTAGCGAGGCTTTTTTTCTCTTTTAGAGCGGCTTAGGGTTTTCAAGAGTCGAAGCGGACGTAACAAATATTTATATGGTGATTTATTAGAGTTGCCTTAACGAATGCTTAATAATTTTGAGCTCTTTTAAAACCTGATCTCTTTTAGAAGCTTTAACATAAACTATTCAAACACGGTTCGAAAAATTAACATATTTTGTGTGTTATAGAAGAATGACACACAATGTGTGTGTGTTAATTCAACACGCAAGTAAATTGCGCATGTGCTTTTTGTTAATCTCCTGTTCTATAATTTACACGACATAAAATTACATATTTTTCCAATAACACACACTTTTGTGTTAATAAAAAAAGTAACGCACAATCTTTAATCAATAAATTTCGCGTATGTTAATTTAAAATACGACATATGTTAATTTTAACACACAGAACATTAACAGACGAAAAAAATAACGTATTACGAATACGTTTGAACCGTGAATGATTTGAACGATATAATAATAAAAAAATGAAGTAACTGTTTATTGTATTTCTACTTTTTAAATAAAAAAAGCTTTTTCTCTCCATGAAAAATGTATGTTTAATTGGTTCTATTGATCGCGGCGTTTTTATTATTTTTACCTATATCGAACGCAAACGACGATACTGCAACTTGCTGTACTATAAGTCATACATAATACGTATATGGTCATGCGGTTTTAACCCATTACTTATTCAATGCATCTTTCCTTTTTAACCATTAAGCGGACTCAGCCTCTTCTTTATATATTATTAACAAACCATTTATCTGTATTTATTGATACAGTTAATACCCACGGCTTGGCGTTCGAATAAACAAAGGAATAAAAAAAGTGCAATCAGAGATGGATGAAATAAAGCGCTCGATATCATTCGAGCTCTTACCGCTCGATCGTATCGCGGCCAAAGAGGGAGAAAGAGAGAGAGAGAGAGAGAGAGAGAGAGAGAGAGAAGAGAGAAAGCGAAAAAGAGACAGAACGCGGCAAAAGAGAGAAATAAAGGGGGGAGGCAGCGCGGCAATTCGCAACGGCAGAGAGAAGCGTAGTTGAATTAACGTCCGCTCGATCTAATCGCCGTAATAACAAGCCTCGGTCCAAATGAAAATGCAAATTTCCGGCGCGCGCGATCGACGCTGTGCAACCGCTCGATTATTCCCTCTTTTCTTTCTTCTCTCTCTCTCTCTCTTTTTCTCTTTGGCCTCCTTCTGTCCGAGACAGACCGCCACTCGAGATTAGGCGCCAGCTGACCCGGCTTTAATTTTCGAAGTAATTCGGGGCGGGTTCGCTTCTTTCTTTCTGGATTCTCTCTTCGGCCACTTTGTCATTCGGCCGGACACTTTTTGCCGGGCACTTGTTAAGCGAGAAACGAATATTCCGTGTGTGTGTGTGTGCCTTTTTGCGAGGGCAATTTTGATAACAGCCTCCTTATACTTATTTCCTTGCAAAAATTAGGATGTGCTTTTTTTCAAAGCTTGGCGCGTGACGAGGCGAATTTTACGCATTAATGTGTTACGACGAGGCTTGTTAGTTCTAAGTCACCGGGACGAGCGTGCGCTTACAGTTTTTTGTTAAGAGACATTTTTCTTTGACGAAGGATAAAAGGAATGGGGCTGCCTTTATTTTTAATGTTGAATGCGATGAGCTTAATTTTTTTTTATGCTTTCTTTTTTGTTGTTAGAAAAATGTTTACGGTACCATTTACAGTTGATCTTTATATTCCAGAGATTATTTCTCGTAGGTGTGACAGAAAATTCAACTTGATAAATTCCTAATTATTACTTTAACAATTATTAAACTTACTAGAAAATTTTTTTTTTTTTTTAAAGAAACGTCGAATGAGGTGACGGAAAGTCAAAAGTTCGCTTCGGTGCAGCATAATATTTCATAAAAAAAAGTTTAACTACTTTCTTCAAAGAAACTTTTTTCATCGTTCGACGTTCATTAACGTGAACTGTGCTTCAGCTTGTAAACTGATTTTTTTTATTTATCACTTGCCATTGAATATTTTCATCGTCAAAAACCAAAGAGAGGAAAGATCATTCGCTTAACGACTTTAGTAAGAAGAGCCAGATTTTTCGGTTTTTGGCAAACATTCACGAAAATAACATCTCGCCGGAGCACTGCCCATTCATCGCGCTTTCAATGTATGATCGAGAAGCAGATCAATCATACTATATCTAATCTAAACAAATTGCTTTCTTCCATTCTTCCACGTTGAACTGTATCGTTTTGATAAATCGCAACAATTACTCAGCCTCCGTGTATGTCCCGCATGCGTCGATTCCCCCCAGGATTCCGCACACAGTCGCGCGGACTTCCCCAAACTTGACGAATAGAACGGTGGAAAAAAGACATGGGAGAGGGACTGTTTTTCTCTCGTCTGCGGCGTGCGAGCAGCTCTCATTGTTGCGCGTGCGGCTGTACAGACTGGGAAGTATTTTTGGGCGTGTGCCCTTCATTGGGGTCTGTAAGGCCTGTTACGACGCCTAATTATTGGAGGAATCACATTTGTAAATTTTTTTTTTTCATTTTTTTATGAAACTGAATTTGTATACCCTACGGGAAACTTTTAATTGAGTTTAACTTGTTTTATTATCCATGAAAAAAAAAATACGTTTCATTGTTATCGTTAATAATAACATTATATTATTATTAATGTAATACATTTTATCGTGAAATTCGAAATAATATTAGCGCAAATTCAAATACATTTGATTTAACCAATAAAGAAAATGAACCTGTAACGAGCACAACAGTGGCTTTATTGAACTAAAAAAAAAAGAGAGAAATTTCCATTAGAGAACATAATTTTACTCTTTGTGTAATACAACGAAAAAGAAAGTCAAGAGTTCAACAAACTGTAAATTAAAACCTTGTTAACGCGTGTATATGCAGTAGGAAATGCTATTGAAAATCTATATATATATATAAATCATTCGTTCCTCGCGCAATACACGATCGGCATTGTGTTTATTTCTATTGAAAAATTTCAATTATTTCGAATGCTAAAAGATGAAAAATGCGGAGCAGCAGCGGTGAACACAGTCTAAATAATAATTCCCGCAGTAAGTTTCAATCGTCGCACAATTGAAGATACCTCGTGACTTCCCATCGATCGATTTTATCGCTGTGCTTACAGACGAAGCAAAAGGAATATAAATGGCTCGACACCGACGGATCTCCAGCGGAAATTGCGGTTCGTCACCGTCGACTAGCGGCGCCAAATCGGAAACTTTAATAAATCCCTCCCCCCCTCGGCGAAGCTCCCGCCTCTTATACGCGTTCGGTCTCCCGAAAAATCGCCGCTTGTGTATCTTCCAGCCCGACAAACATCTCGCGCGGCCCTTTTTTGCATGCGGCGCGCCCGAAGGAGTAGAATGAGAAAAAAATCCATTTCGATGCACCCTCCGAAAAATTCCGGGCACGCGCGCGTCCCTTATTTCCCTCCCTCGATATCGTCTCCCGGCCCTTCCTTTTTCGGCTGGTCGGGCTCGCGCGCTCCTTTGCCCGATTTCTGCCCGTTCGACGGAATCCTTTGCCCCGTGGACCCTTTCTACGATTTTTTTTTTCCTCCTCTCTGTATATCGCCCCTTTTTCCCCCCCTCCTCTCGAGCTACCCGAGCGTTTCTTTATTTTCTATCTATACCGGACTTCCTCTTTTATCTTCCGAGCGCGTTTTCTCGTACTCTCGCGCACGCTCGAGCCATCCCGCCGCGATAGGGCCGCTTGTTTTTATTGTTATTCCCGGGGCGTTAGTTGTTATCCGATTTTCCTCTCGTTCTGTGCTTGTCTCTCTCTCTCTCCCTCTTTTTTTTTTTTTTGTCGACGAAACCGAACGTTTACGACTCGCGTTTCACTCTTTTTTTTTTCGCTGCCGTATCGCAGCGTCATGTGTAGGTTGCCCTTTATTGCTTTATAACAGAGATATTTTGTTTTCTGATCGATCACGACGAAAATTTCTCTGAATACCGTGTTCTTTTTTGATCGGGCGTTTGAATTGTTGGCAATTATTGTATATACTTTGCATTTGATGAAGATAATTTTAAACTTTTCTGTAATATTTAAAACCACGCCTGGAAAAAATGAAACGGTAAATTCTACTGGTATTAAAGCAGTAGATTTAGCTGCAAAATGGCAAGTTAATTTTATTTTTTATAAGAATCTGCAGAAACAGCTTAAGAAAATAGTAAAATAAATTTAAAGTGCCTTTACGAAAGAGGAGATTTTACTTTTTTCTTTAATATTATCGAAATTTTTCAAATAAATTATTATTTTTACTGCTCGAAACATTAAGTCTACTATTTTGGCATTGCTATTCTTACTTTTTTCTTATTCAGTAGACTTTATAAGTGCGAAATAGTAACAATTACAGTTTTATTCTGGTCATACGTTTAATAGGCTTATTCATCACTTTTTCAAGTCACAATTATAAGAATCAATAGTTTATCTACTGTTAAGTTAAGTAAAATGAATACAAAAAAACTTGCACTTTTTAAATTTTACGCGTATTTAATAAAGGACAATCCTTTAAATAAAAAATATACATATAAGTATATCGACACAGATAGCGCAAATAAATCTATTAAAATTTATAATAAAAACGGCAAATGGTCGCTAATATAACAGCATACGCGGCAAATTATAATACCGAAATGAGGTAGTAACTTCCCCATCATAAAGAGAATTTAAAAGTGCGATCCGAGCTGTCGACTGAAAACCGCAGTACCGGCGCAATCCACGATTCACATTCGCGCTTTAAGGCCTCTTTTACAACCGCGCGGGCCGCTTTTACGTCCCCCGCGCCCAGGGCTCCCTCCTTTGAACGCACTTTGTTTCCACCTTTATTCCCGCGGCTCGCTTTATATTTTTCGCTCGTCCCGTGCCTCTCCCCCCGGCGCTTATCCCCCCGCCGGATAAAGTTTCCAATATCCTGCCGACGTTGGACCAACGCTACTAGAAATGGAGTGGAGCCGGAGGAACTTCTTCTCCAGCTCCCTCCGGCCGCGTGCAGCCAGTCTGGCGACTTTGAGAAATTTTCCTCTCTTACTCTCTCTTTCTCGACGGTCGTGGCGCGGATACTCCTTTTTTTTTCTCTCGTCAGGGTCCCTTGCCTCGATCACTCCCGCGATGCGGGCGCAAGCAATTTCGAGGCGAGGGCGAAATTTTCACGCCAATTACTTCCGCGGGATTTTATCATCGAATTATCGAAGTCGATTGAATTCGCCGTATTTCATTCGGGCGCCTCGGAATTTCAGTGGCGCCAGACCTGCGGATCAAGCATTTATTATTTCCGCGCGGGATTCGCTCCGCATTCTCTCTGTGGCTCCTTTTTTTCTCTTTTGCTTTGCCAGTTTTTTTATGTTTGCACGGAAGACGATTATCTTAAATTTTTTTAATGGATTGTTTTTTACAATGGTAGATGATAATTCGCTTTAAACAAATTTTTTTTTGTGTTTAAATGGTTCGGGAATATTTGGTTCGTGAAGTAAATTAGCGTTTGGAAATTGTAATCAATAATGATACGATATTTATACAATTTTAGCTTTCAACCGAACTATTTCGATGTTCAGTGAATATTGCAGTTTACGTTGCAAAATAAAAGCTATTTCAGGCAAAAATGCAAAACTATAACGATCGATCGAACTCTGGAGAACATAAAAACATTTTTTGAAAACCGTTGAAAACATGCAGTATGCAATATACAAATTTGTAATGCAAATTTTGATGCATTTTTATTTAAAAAAAAAAAAAAGAAAAATATTTTAAACTCACACTCAATTAAAATATTAAAAGTTTTCATCCGCACTGGGTCACTGTCGTCCAAATTACCTTCTTCATACAAACGATCGAAAAACATAAAAGAACGTTAGGGTAGCAAAGACAAAGTCTAGAAATCGCTCTAATAAGAAGCTGAAAATATTACTTTACAAAAATAATATTAGCTCTCGTCTCCCCAGATTTTTGTTTACTCTCATGTAAAATACACGAGGCGACGAATCATTTCCAAGTGCAAACAAGGGTCCGCCTTTTCTCTCTCTCTGTCTCGGCTTTTCTTTCATTTTTGTTTCCCTTTATTCATCGAAAGTGGATGGATCCACTTTTCCTGATACGCGGCATTTTTTTCGCTCCTGTTATCCCCACAGGCTTGTATCACCGCGAGAATTTTTTTGTTTCCCATTCTATTAGCAGCTGCCGTGTATCAAAAATTGCGAAAATAAATCACTCGTCGAGTGGATTTAGGCGAAAACGCCTTTAGTAAAATAAAGAAGGCGCCGAGAGTGCCTTGATGCATCGACCAAATTTATCTCGAGCGTGCCTGCGTGGATTTGAATAAAATATTCATTTTGGAAAGAGAAAGTGCGGGGGCGCACTATTTTGAATTTACGCTGAGAATAGATATTTAGCGCTGCAAATTTCGTTAACAATATTTTGTTTAATTAAATACTAATATGTTTAGATATGACGCCTAGTATGCTAATAATTAATTGATATCATACTAGATTTTAATTTTTCATTATAATAAACACGAATTAAACTAACTGAAATTACTTGTCCTAGAATTTTATAGCGATAAAAAAAACGAAAAAATTATTACTTCACGAATACACTGTATGTATCTCTTTTTTACGAAGAAATATCATCAAAAACAAATAATAATTCCTCATTCATCAGCCTCGAAAGTCAGCGCATGTTTGCAGATATATGTACACCCTGGCCGTCAATCGCCTCCCATCCAATTTCGCCAAAATCCAGCCACAAAGCCCATCGCGGATATCATTGCATCTCCTGGCTGATCCGTACGCGCGAGACAGCGCCGCTACAAAGGACCGACCTACGGTCGTCCAAAAAAAAGCCCGGTAGAAGCGATGAGATCCGAGCGAAAAAAAAGAGGTCCAAATCGAACACACAAAAAAAAGGAGGCGTCCAATCGGCTTAAGTCCGCGTGTTGCATCGGCAGCGGGGATGCAACGATAGTGTCTCGCTTTCATTCTATTACGCACCTCCCTTCTCTCTCTAATCTACCAAAGAGACGGTGAATGATCTCCGCCTCCCCTCCGCCTGTGCGCCACGTGTGTCGGCTCCAATACACACATATCTCTTATCGCGAATTCAGAAAAAGAAAAAAAAGTGGGGGAGTGGGGTGTGGGGTGCACGCGACTCGAGCTTTGCGCGCTGCAACGGTGACTTATGCTAACGATAATAAAATAACGCCGAATTGCGCCTGGGGGGGCCCCCCTCGGAATTTATTAGGATAAGCACCTTAGAGCGAATGGGTATTGTGCGTTTGAGCTTCGTTATTGCGATTTTTGATTGCCTCGGCCCTTTCTTTCTTTTTTTTTTTTTTATTCTGGATTGGAATGGGAATTGTGCGGGGGACTAGCTTGGCTGCTTGCCGATTGGTACAGTTGATGAACTTTTTTATTGGGCCTTTGTGCTGGAAAACTTTGTATCGGGTAAAGGAATTGAACATTGATCGAGTTATTGAAATTAAGTTGACATTTTATACCGCACATTTGAGTTTATGAACCTTTATTTTCATTATATCAATGTACGCGTTGTATTATCAATAGTAATATATTGTTCGATATAATATCGTTTTTGTGTAATAAATAATATAATATAATAATTCGCTTATGATATCTTGTTAGTTTTAATTGAGCATAGATTTTTTTACCTTTGTTAAAACATCGGGAAAACGTGACTACTATTAATGTAATATTGAAAACTAAGTTAAATTATGTGTGTAGATAATTTAATATTATAAAAAAATAAGCAGTACTAGAAAGTAATTATTTAAAAAAAGTAGAATTATTCATGCCAATTATAGAACTCTTGTAGGAAAATCGCAAGAATTATTTCAGTTATATAAGCTCTAATGATATATACTATTAACAATTTAATAATTTTTAAACAATGTTATAATTAGTTTAATAATTTGATCTCTAAAAAGGTACGTGTTTTTTCTGCTTAACAAGAGAAATTACTATTAAAATGACGATTCCCTTAAATAATAATAATTGAATAACTTTATTTTCTAAACTATATTCGAATAAGTAATTCTCGATAAATATTACAAATGCTAACATTAACGACTTTATTGAATTTAAATTCACAAGTTTGAAGTCGCGTCTATCATAACTACCCACTTGGATCCGATAAAAGATGAAAAATTAGGTAAATTAGACAGACCAGTATTGTGAACACCCTCGACACGTTCGCTCATTTAAATTCGAGCGCCGCCGAAACGTTGCGCATTTTTCAAGCGCACGGTGTCTGAGCGCATACCGACGGTACTCTTCAGTATAAAGCAAAAAGTCACCGGTTAATCGTCGCGCGCTGATGGTTTAATTCCACCTACGGTGGTCCCCGCGCCTCGCGTATATCTCCAAGTGCTCGCGTATAATTAAAGCTCCCTACCTACTTAAATTTCTGACGCACCGCGCTCCGCTCTTCAGTCCGCACTCGCGCTAATTTTCTCATTTTCTCGCGGGCGTCGCGGAAAAGAAGACGCGGCAATTTACTCGTCGCCCACCCATTAATTCCTAATCCAAATAATAATCCTCGAGCGCCCCAATGCGGTAATTAGCGCTTTTCGCGCGCCTTTTTATCTCTTCTTGTTTTTCTTATTCAGTATCAGATGCTAGTTAACGCGTCGGAATGAAGCTGACGATTACGCGCTCGCGCCGACTGATGCCTCGAATTTCTCAGGGGAATTGAATTAAATTAGCTGCGGTATAAATGTATCAGTCAGTGATCTGCATGCGTCAAATGAAAAATCGCTGTTTGCATTGTAGTTGCAGTTTAAAATGCGGCGAAGCTCGCTGACCTGGATTCGTTGTGCTTTGTGCAAAAATGATGATTTTACAAATTACGCGCGGCTCGACGGGCTTCATCGCTTTTATTTCTCAGTAATTATAAATTACAGCTTTCTTTTTTCTCGTGTAAATTAGTTCTTACATAGTTTCATTTGAGTTAGTATAGTATTTCCACTGCGAAGGTAGTATCATCAATGTGTATATGTATAAACGCGTGTGTGTTCTTACAAAAATTCGATGCACCGAATGTGATATTACAGATAACCCTTAGTTTTATTTTTACTAACACACTCGTTCGAAATGAATTAGAACATAATTAGGAAATTAAAAAAATTTAATAAATATTTTATTAATGTATCATGGAAATTAAACTAAACAGATTTTTTCAATTATGAAAAAATGAAATTTAGATACACATAGAAAAGCTCGAAATTTTGGCGACATTTAATAGGAAATATATCTTCTAACCAATCAAACCGGTTTTTAAAATGTTTAACAACATCTTGTCATCTTTTATTTTATAAGAGAGAATTTTAGGACGAAATAAACTACTTGTCACTGTCCGTAAGGTTGTAGTTTAATTTTTTAGCTTTAGTTTTCTTTTGAGCAAAAAAAACTTTAGTAAGATGTATCATTATGATCGTGTAACAAAAAAAAAAAAAAAAACAAAGAAAAAAATCGAACGATTGACCAGGCAGCTACGTTTGCACGATCTATCAGCGGCGCGCGAATAATGGAAAACGCATTTTACCGGGGTTGTCATTCCTGCGGAGCGTCGCGAGGACTACCGGCGCATCTTCTCCCTCTCGCTCTGTCCTTCCGGATGTTTAATGCGCGCCTGCGTCGCTCGTCCGGATTAACCCGTCGCGACATCGCCATTTTTACTGCTGCGCGCACGGGACGGGCTCCAAAGTGCTCGCCCCAGTCTTTTATCTCATTCTCGGGCAAAAAATGGTGCTTTATAACATCGTCGATCGATTCGGGCCGGGCGCACAAAAAAAAAAAGAAGAAAAAAAAAACACACGAAAGGAGGGAAAATGCACGGAAGCGCAAGGCAAAAGGATACTCTTCCCGCGCGCGTGATTTTGTTCCTTTTATTTTTTGCGACTACGAGCGAAGGTTAAACAATTTTAAAGCGTGCGAAAATTGATCGCGCAAAAAGCGAGGAGATAATTCGCGTTCAGCGACCGGCGATCAATGTATTTATTCGATAGAAATTAAGCGCATCGAGAGAGCAGCGGGGGCGAAGAAAGCCTTTTGATTTTTCACTTGTTTTTCGATTCCTGCGCCATCGAGGCATGCCTGTAGAAAGTAATTTTATAATTTCCTCGGCGGTCTATTGGTACGGTTGCGACATTTAATGTAATTGTCCGGTACTTCCGTTTTCCATGAGTGAAAATTAACTAGAATTATATATAATACATTGGAGACAAATAAATTTAATTTAAATTTACAATGAATTTAGTTAATTATAAGCAATTGTTTCAGTTTAATCGAGTGACTTTTAATCAATTTTTAGTTTTATTATATTGAATTGAATGATAATACTTTATTTGCTTCTCTTTTAATTAAGGGGGGTTTATACCTAAAAATTTTGAAAAAATCAATTTTTTTCTTTTTGTATTTTCTGATTGTACATCCCATTCCGAACATATACATACATTTTTGAGCAGAAATTTAAGAAATTAAG
>JAWWEN010000001.1:9403044-9417586 GCA_035582955.1 Sycophila texana | reverse complement strand
TTAGTGCTGATTTAGTACTCCCAAAAATGCGCACTAGTGCGTGAAGTACTACTTCACGCACAGAGTTGCATAAAAATTTTTTAAATTCCTGATAAAATTAGCATAGAAGTCTGTAGACACATTTTATCTTAATTTATGTCTGTTTAAAAAAAAAATCCATTTGGTTAAATCTCCCTATTGAACGAATTGATAAAATAATTTTGATGGAGGCTGACTTAAATTATAATTTAATAATTATTGGCTATTGCTATCATTATTGCGCGAATTAGAGTTGTATGAATTATACTTAATAAGCGGTAGCTTGATGTGGCCAATTCACTTTATGCTGACAAGGCGATGTTGTTTATTTAAAAAATTAGGCAACAAACAATTTTCTCTTTTATTTTACTGTCACTATGTGAATGTCAATAAATCCAAAAACTTAGGAAATTCATGGTAGACGAACTCTTGCGCGGTTGTTATTTATATTATAATTTCATTCTACGAAAGAACTATACAGCCCATTGAATTAATTAAATAAAAGTAAATGTAATTTCAGTTCGAAGTATAGGTGTATCCCGTGTGCAAAATGAAAGTAAAATACGGCAGCTCCCGATTGAAAATTCCTTTAAATTATCAGTGATTTTTTTCGAGCGTGCCCGGAGGTCTGGGATTAAGCGAGAGCGACGATACTCGGCCACCTCTTAACCCCTTAGCCCAGTGGGGCGCAACACGGCGGCTGCTGAAGTGGCGAGAGGGTCTCTAAAGTGTTAAGGTCGCCGGGTGCACTCGAGCGGGAGATGCGCCGGAGGGAGGCCCGAGTGGAAAACGCTCGGCGCCAGTGGAGGAAAAAAAAAATTGATATTTCCTCGTGCGTAGGGCTGCTCCGCGGCCTGACGAGCTTTTTTTCAGCGCCGATTAATCGCCGCTTCATTTAATTCTCACGATGAATTTTCCGTCGCGCTATAACGCATGCACCTGTTCTTTCCTTTTTCCAGCCTTCCAATTCATTTTGTTATGCATGCATAAATAAATACTCGCCAACTTTTATTTATAGAGTTATCGAATTGTAACTCGCTCGCATGATTCCACGCAAAATTCAAAAGGTAGTTTATTCTCTTCGTTTGTTAATTGTTTCTGCAGCGAATTTGCGCTTTTTTGTCGAGGGCGGGTAAAATTAATTTTAAATCGAAAATAATGCAATGCAAAGGGCAAACCGACTTTTTCGCGCGCACATTAACAGCGTAAAGCTTTACTTGTAATATATTGTACAAATATAATGTTTCAATTGCATAACGAAACATTGTTTGCGCAGCGTACCCTAACAATATTTATACGAGTGAAAGAGAAAAAAATTTAATTGCATTAAACATTTTTTAAATGTAATACGATGAGATATGCTCAATTAATTATAAAATTGATTATCAAATTTATATTCGATCAGTGCGCATGAGTAAATCGTTTTAAAAAATTTAATGACGGTAAAATATTCTTTAAATGCAGTAATCGACAATCAATAATAATTGATAAAAATATATTCACCTATTCAAATTGCATTTTATACCACTATACCCATTGGTAATTATCAAATTTTTATTTAAGCAAACTACAATAAAGCTCCTCCTCCCTTTACAGCAACAGTCAATTAAAAAGTAACTGCTTTTATTTTTACGCGCCTCTCTCGGTTTACTCACGAACAAGTTCAGTTCGCCGAAAATTTCGTCCTCTCGAAAAGTCAAAAAAAAAAAAAAAAAAAACAAAGAAAGAAAAAGAAAGTGGAAACAAGAGCGCAAACTGCGAGAAAAACAAGCGGCCAAAAAAAAGAAGGAAGTAGAAGACGCGATAAGCGATAAAGAAGCGAAATGGAGAATCGCTGCAGCGAAAAGAGCGAGGGTGGTGCACTCGCGTCGCCATGGCGACCGGCGGAGCCGCCAAATGGACCTCCGCACGCGCGACGCGAGAGCGCTGGAGGCTCGCGAGATAGAGAGGAAGACTCCCGGGAGAAAGTGGAAGGGATTAAGCGAGCGAAAGAGTAGGGAAGAGGGAATGCGAATTAAAAGAGGAAAAATCGCGGTGAAAAATGAGACGACGAGGAGGGCCGGGATGAGGGGGAGAGGGATGGCGAGGAAAATGTTTCGGAGGGCACGCGCTTGGCCGAACGAGATGAAACATGGATTCAGACGCGCGGCAACTTTCCTCCCCGCTCAGCCGTGGGACGAGTTTTTTTTTCTTTCTTTTTTTTTTTTGTTTTCTTGGCGATTTATTGCGCCTCGTCCGATGAAGTTGTGCCTGATGATTAAACATTTTCGCGGCGATTCGGGCGTCGATTTGAAGGATGTCGACAATTTTAAAAATAGTATAGTATAGAATAGAATATAGTGATTTATTGTAAATTGCAATATTTACAAAGATTTCCAAAAGTAATATCGAGTATAAATAATTAGAAATTTCTAAAAATAAAAACCATTATAAAATACAATATAAAATGCAGGATAAATATATCACAGCCATTTTAGAATGTAAAATGACTAGATATAGTAAAAAATTATAGCGTTAAACTATTACTATCATGATATTAGGGTAGGGATATTATTTACTTGAATAGATAATGGAGGATATTGGGAAAGTGTCTTTGTAAAAATTAGATATTAGATTTTTTTTATTTAATTTCATCAGGCAATTAAAATAAAGTTGCGCCTGATAATAAAACATTTTCTCGGTGTTTCGAGTGTTGATTTAAAGAATGTCGACTATTATAAAAATTAGAGCGTCAAGCTGTTGATATTAAAGCAGCGATTATTTATTTGAATAGATAAATAAGATTGAATGATAAAAAGATTGAATGTAAGATAGCCGGAAAATATCTTATTAAAAATTAGAGATTAGATTTTTTTTATAATGCAATTGTATTAATTAGCTATTAAAATCAAACAATTAAAATACTTTATTAAATAAAAGCACAAGAAACTCTTTAATTTTTATTTTTTACTAAAACAGTCTTTGAGATAATTAAAATAGATTATTGAAATTTTTTTCTATAATCTATTTTAAAGTATTCTTACGCTATTATTGACGCTTTCCTTTTTTTTCAGCAATTTTGCGATAAAGCAATGAGATTGTGGTAAAAATTGCCTGGAAAATAACGACCTTTCTTAATATTTCTCATAACACTATAAAATATACAACAATATTCTTTTAACTATATACCGCGCAATTTCCACAAATATTTACCCACGCCAAAAAGAAAAAAAGAAAAAAAGAAAAAATCCGCTGGACTGTTAATATCGAGCGCGAAAATGGAATGCCCAAGCGAGAAGAGGTCGCTTACGAAGTCGAGGTACGAATAAGCCTTGGGCCAGGGGCACGGCCGAGGCGAAGAAGAAAGGCGATTTAGCCGGGAGTACGGCTGAACGTGCAAATGGGTGATGCCGTAGAATGACAAGGAGGATAGTCACGGCGCGTATCGCCATCTCGGGAAATCTTCGCTTATTGCAGTGACGACGACGCGCTCTGCAGTCTATGTAAACTGCTCGACGTTCTCCGGTCGGGATTCGAACTCACATGGGCGCGCCAAGTACTCACGCCGGCGGCGGGACACTTTTTCAGTTAATTTGCCGACAAACTCACCTGGAGATCCAGGAATATTTTGTTTATAGATCATCAGATTTAGCTTATTGAATTGTAATTAAAGAAAGAATAAAAGAAGGTTCTTTAATCAATTAAATGATTTAATTAAGTATTTAATTAATTTAATTGATTGCTTATGAAGCGCGAAGCTTTGCTACTTTTCATGCTAAGAGCTTGAGCGCACAAGCATAAAATTTTCATAAAGAGAGAGATTGCGAGTTTTTTTCTTGAAATTAATTTGGAAAATAAAAATATTCTTCAACTCGAGTAACAAAATAAATTGGAGAAATTATTCGTGAAAATAAAATTTGCATAAATGTTAGTATCGTGTATGATAATGCATGCAGATTAATTCATAACATGTTCCACGATTATACGTAAGAAAAGTACAAGTCTTAAATATCTCGAAGCGAGTTTTTCCGAGTATATATACTTTGAAATTAAATTTTCCGTCGAATTTTTTTTTTTTATCCACAAGTATTACGCGACACTGAGATGTTTGCCAGTAAGAAGATTTTACAATAAAGTAAAAACTTTTCCAATAGCTTTGATAGCTCGAAACGAAAGTCTAGAAAGAAGTATGAGAAATTACAAATTTTATTTCTCAGTTGATGGATAACTCCTTTGTGACTCCGTACTAAAATTATACTTTTATTTCAAGCCCGTAATCCCGCATTCAAAATTACGCAATAATTATTGTATAAAACGCTTAAAGGGGCGCGAAAAGTATATACCATCCGTATTTAATTTCTTTTACTTCTCTTTTCATTTCGTACAAACCAACGAGTTGAAAAAAACTTCCATAAAACTGTTAATTTCAAAGCATATAGTGACTTATTACCGACCCTAACGCGGCGAAATTTTTTCAATTCAATTTTTTTTACGCCAATATAGCGTGTCTCGCGTTTATAGCAAGATTCGGTTGGAAACGATTACAAACCGATAAATCGATTCGACGCAGAAATAGCCTGCAACAACGATTTGGTCGTTGCGACGTTAAAGTTAGGCAACGGGGCGAAGAAGTCGTCGCTCTCCATTGGGTAAATTCCCGAAACGACGGAATTCCATCTTGCCGAGTAGATAATCGAATTTACCATTGTCCATCGTCTCCATTTAGCCAAGGACGACGGCGACGACGACGTCGAAGGGAATTCGCGCAATTTCGCGAAATAGGGTCAACTTTGTGCCGATCTCCGACTCCCTTTAGAGAGTTTGCGTGGCTCTTAAGAGTCCGCTCCGTTGAGGAATACGCAACAACCCTTATAGCTAAGATCAAAAATGATCGAAAAGCTCCGAAATATTCGACGGTATAAAGGGGCGATCTTTAAAAGAAAAAAGAAATTTTAACTTGCCTTAAACGAAGTACACCGTGGAAACGAATCTTAATATTGTGAAATTTGCAGTTTATTGGTAAATTATAATTACAGATTTGGAAATGATTGACTTCAGAATATTAAGCTGCGGCAATCACCGGCAAGTAATTAAAGTGCAATTACCTCTTGGCAGCGTAATAATACTCGGCAAACTATATATAAGCACAAAGCAAGCTTCAAATCAATTTGCAAATTAATCCATAAAATTGAATTTTTTTTTTCACAACGTAAACTCTCCGTGGTACATTTTTTTTCTCGATGAACGCATTTATTCATGCAATTTTTTTAAGCGCCAATGTGTTATTCAAACCGCAGCAAAAAAAAAAAAAAATAAATAAATAAAATAACATAAAATAAAATCACTGGAAATTTAAAATTCACAGTAGAATTCATCATCACTGTAAATAATCAACAGACTTATAGTTCGTCCATCCAATGCGCCGATATATATATACATTTCCATCAGCGATCAATAATTTTTTAATCATAAGTAATTTATCAGGAGTTGTTGCACCCATCTGGACGCCAACCATTAATTCTCTCAATAAAAAAAAAGCTACCGCTCGAAAATTCGCCCAATAAAAAACAATCATCGAGAAATTTTAACTCCCCGTGTACACAGCAAATTGACATTTCATACGAGAAAAAAAGCCAATAGTCGAAGAGAGGGCGTATTGCATAATTTATTTCATTCAAGGAAGTCAATGAGAGAAAAAGCGGAGCGCGAGATTTATTAAAGAGGTAACGAGGAGGATTCCGCGTGAAAGGGAATAAAGTGGAAGTATACTATAGAAAGGAACTAGCGCTGGAAGGGGGAAGGGGGTGGAAGTCGTCGTCCTCCGGGCCCGCATCGACTCGGTCGAGCCAAAAGCTCCGGGGGCGCGGAGTCGGATCGATAAGAGCCGGAGCTTGGTACTTTTCCGCGCTCCGCGCCGCGGTGTTTATGTAAGCGAGGCCGCGGAGAGGAGGCGAGATTTTTTTTTTTTTTTTTTTTTTATTATTATTTTCATTTTTAACCCGACGACGGAAGGCGTGGCGGTGGACACCGCGCCGTGCGCTATCGGCCGCCTCACCCACTTTATCAATTCCTTCCGCCTGGCTCGCTCTGATGAGCCGCCTCGCCGCCTTCGACGCGCGTGGCTGTACACGCCGCGGGGCTTCCCGATTGATTTCTAACGTTGCGTCCTAGAGATTTTTACGTTTTATTATTGTTAACTTTCCGCTTGACGGGATTTCACGGCAAGAAAAAAAAGATGTTTTAATCATTCTTTATCGTGAAAATATTCGGTATCCGTTGTTTACACTTTTGTATTTTAGTTAGAATTTTTGGTTGCATTGCAGTGGGTTGGAAGTTTTTGAAATAAATCATGCTTTTTAGAAAGTTTCTTTAATAATTTAAATAGACCTGTACGAATATATAGTTAAATTTTTGTTTACTTAATACACTATAAATACTTTTTATATATCTGATGTATGTATAAAGGCTAAAATGTTTCTGGCGAGTATGATGTATCTTGCAAATTGCTAATATTTTGTAGACGTAAAACTATAATTCCGAGTAAAAGGTACAATTTCACTTATTGCTAAAAAAGGGCAATTATCTTATAGCGTTTAATTATCGGAGAAAAAGCCAATTCAGAACTAAACTGAAGTGATGACCGGACATTCTACGTGATTGACGTATCCTAAAAGTATAATTTGAAAAAAAAAATTTGTATGAAGAGGATACAGAATGTAGATAGAGAAATCAATAATTGAAATGTAGTCACTCAATTTACTATAAAAGGTACTTCCTGTGAATTAATTAAAAGTCGATACATTTTTTCCCTTTATGTCAGACGAAAATCTTTCTAGCGATTATTTTTTAACTTTAAATTTGTAAACATTTTATAAAGAAAAATAACTATTCAGTGTATCCACTATAATTTCTCTTATTAATAAAAAATAATTATTATGAGATAAAAGACATTTAAAGATTGAAGTGAACCGTGTTTGAAACCTATAAATAGTTATTTAAAAAAAATAAACAAACTACAGAAAGTAGGAAAAATTCAAAGTTCAATATTTTGACACTCTTATACATTGCCACAATTAAGAAAAAAAAACAAACACGTCATTCTAAATTTATAAATAGTTTCCATTTATTTAAAAAATCGAACATCTATCCATTAAACTCTGACCAATCGAATTAGCAAATCAAAAATAAAAACCTTTTCCAAGTGATTTCCTCTCGTCCGCGCGCAACCTTAATCAAATCAATCAGGGAGGCGAATTCTATTTCAACACCGCGAGCCCGACCTAAAAAAGTACACTCGGAAAAATCACTGTCTATATACCGGTCGATATAGATGAGAAAATAAGAAAGACTCCCGAGGCGAAGAAACAGCCGCGCTCGATAAGACGAACAGCCGCGAGCGCGAAATTTCGCTCGTCGCTCGATAAAAGAGAGCTGCGGCTTACTGCAACTGACGCTATAATATACAGATATACACCGACGGCACACATTAAAGGTTGTTGGCCCGGTGGTGCTCGCGTGAATTAGTTAGGCGGCTGCGCCTCGTAGGGTGGATCGCGGGCGATCGATCATCGAAGATTTTTCTCCGCGCGCTAAATTTTCGGAGATGAATCGCTCGCCTCGACGCCGAGCCGCGGAGGGAAGAGCTTGCGCTTTAACGACTGGCCGGAGATGCGGCTATAGGATAATGGCGGTTGCGAAGAGGTGTAACGACTCTCTTATCTTATGGGCTCGTCTCCCGAGGTATTTTTAAATATCGACGTTATTGGAAAGTAGGCATCCATATCGATTTTGACTCGCGCGCCTTTTCAGTTAAAGAGCTTTCTATTTCAAATCGCTTATCGCGCGGGATGAGCTTTACAAGACTGTCTCGCTTTTATAGCTACATGAACGTTGATTTTAGAACTGTACATCCATTTTTTTTTTTTTTTTTTTTTAATGAAATGAAATGAGTGAAAAGAAAAAAAAACGATTAGTTTCTCTGGTCTTAAAATAAAATTACATTATACATTAAAGTTAATTTTATGAATTTAACTGCGTAGAGAAGTTTTTATTCGCTTTGTATATATGTATATATTACAATGAAGTTTGAGTGATATCTGCCAGACTGAAACTGACATTCCAATTTCAATACAACGATTCATAGACATGTAGGGCGACTTTATCTCTATAACAATAGTAGATAAATTTAGAGAATTAATAATTATACAAATCTTTGTCTAACAGTATTTCGACGCTATACGCCGACACTTAAAAATTAATTAATAATGACGAGACAATGCGAGGGGATAACATAGAGACACGGTAAAAACTGTGTTAGCTCATTAAGAATAAAAAAGCTACTCGCGACGCGAGCGGTAACATAAAACCTAAATACCAGTGGGGCTCATTACCTCGAAACTCTCGCAATCTAGATTACCCAGACTCGTCCGGCTAAACCAGTAGCTAAAAGATCCACCGTCCGGCCCGAACAAAAAAAAAAAAAAAAAAAAAAAAAAAAATTGCGCAATCGAGGGGTTTAATTTAAGAGCAGCTTGTCGAACTCACGTAGACGCGGCCGATGGGGAGTACACGAGCCTCGGAAAAATGGCTAGAGACGGAGAAAAGGGTGCAGGTAGCGGGTAGGGGGGTCGAGATAGATAGGCAAGAGTCTATCGATCACGCGGATGCACTATGGCCGATGGTAAGTGAGCGTCGACCTCAAATTCAGCCAGCTCTCTCCGGCGCGGCGCAGGCACCTGCACGCGGGGGTGGCATTCATATTTCATCGGCCAAAAGGTGTTCCGCCTCGGCGCCGCCGCGGGGGCAATATGCGAGGCTTTTCTTCCGCGAGCGCGGCTCGAGCGAGCGCCTCTTTAAAAAGGACAGATGGCTACACTCCTGCGCCTCTTCCTCCCTCTCTTCTTTTTTTTTTTTTTCTTTTCTTTCTTTTCCTCGCGCCCGTCCTTTCGCCGCGCCGTACGTCGACCCGAGCGACCGCGAGGTTGTCTCTCTCTCTTTTTTTTATTCTCTCCTCGATTGTATACTTGACTTTTTTTTACGCCGCTTATTTCTTTTGGCGGTATGCACGCCCTTACGCGGGGAACCGATTTTTGATGAATTTTTAATCGGGAAATCGACGGTGCGAAATTGGTTTTCTTTGTGCGCGTGTAACGAGGTCGGATTACGGCCGATTAATGACGAGGCGGAATTTAACGAATTTAAAGGGCGCGCGTATTCCGAATTCAACTCGTTACTCACTCGCGCTCCATTTATTTGTAAATAAACGATCGGTAATTGAAGGTACGGCCGAAATAAGGCTTTTCATTCATTATGAAAACTCCGGTGGTTTGCGCTTAATACCCTACTACAATTGAAACCCCTAACTTGTGTGGAAGCAGCATTAATTGTAGCCCAGCTATATGCTGACTGAAATATTTTCTCTTCTCCTTTGACTTTTGCCGAACCGAATGGTAGTAATGAAAAGTATACTATACACGCCCAGGCGATGCTCGTGAAAAATGTAAAGTCCCGCGGACGGAATCCCGCGGAATCGAGTAAAACCGAGGCTAAAGTGGCCTCGGCGCAATCTCTTGGATCTCGGGTCGTTTTGCGAGGGACACGCAGACGCCTGTGCGGGGCCTGCATTATTTATGAAGCCAGCCCCTGATGAGAGACGCCGACGAGCTCCGGATTTGCCACCTTTGTGCGCCTACTTCGATTTCGCTCTTTGCACCTTTTTTTCGAGCGCCTCGCCGACGTCTTATTGACGCTCGAGACGATAGAATGAGATGTAACGCTTCTGCTATTGAGCACTAGGGGTTTCTCGTCGATTGGTTTACAATGTGCTATATGGTTGCTTTTTTCGAAATTTAATGTTTTTTTTTAAGATTTTTTTTTATTTTTTATTTTTTAATTGTATCGTAACAGATAAGCACCTATTTACATAAAAAACAAATGTGTTTTCATGTGAAAAAGTTCAAATCATTAAATCGAAACAACTTTCCCTTCAGTAAAATTGAAAAATATACTTTCTTGCAATGTATATACGCTAATAAATATAGAGTTTTTAGATCTCTTGTAAAAAAATAGAGAAAAATTCTCATTCATAACTATAGGAATTTCGTACCAGCGTTGTTTAGTGTGATTCTTGAAGTTTGATAAGCATAACAAAATTTCTGTAGACTATAGAAGTTTTAATCGTTCGCGAAGGGCGAAACTTGGATAATTACAGTGCACTTCTATGTACCTAACATTTTATGCAAATGCAGTAATAAGAGATTTTTGTAAATCCTACTTTACAGCATTAGCTATTTATTGCATAGGATAATTCTTCTACGCTTTATAATAATGATATCGCAAGATAAGCCCCTTGTAAACCTCAGTGTAAAGAGACGATGAAAAAAAGTCGATTATCGATGGCTCGTCGATAGCACGTCTATTTCAGTTTCTCCGAGATGAAAAGAAATTTCTTTTCCACTGAGATAATTATCCGATCAATAGCGGCTGAATTAAACATTAGGATCTTTACACGAGCAGAATCCATCGTTTATTCGCAATAGCATTTATTATCCATACTTATTTTAACCTCGAGTCGATATAATCCTTTGCTTTGCATTGTCCCTGCCGACGTCACTCGATGCTGCAATTTATTTTGCATCAGCGTTAAACTTTCATGATATGCATATTGCATTTACTGAAATTCCATATAATTTTCTCTGAGAAGGTATAATTTTTACACGATTAAATTGGTCGATATTGACATACGGAGGTACGTGTATTTGAGAGAATACTAGAAACTGGGATTGTAGCGTTTTATTAAAAAGAAAATTGCAATGTCTATCGATCGTTCTTCTTTAGAAGGAAAATTCGTTGACTATATATTTCTATTTAGCAGGTTCTCTAAATGCAATAAAAACACTTTTATATGCATCTAACAATATGATTATATTACATTGTCATTATCGTGAATTTTATTTATTCTCATTTAAAGAGAATATAGAGAATGTTTAAAATTTTGTTTTTTGCTTTTTTAAATAAATTTCAAGCCATTAAACCATCAGTTTGCAGAATCACCTTTGAAACTCCATTTTTTATCGAGCTCGAGCGAAGGGTAAAGGGGGAGGGGTCGACGGCCCCGGCAGCAGCCAGTTTCCCAAGCGTCGAAAAAACAAAGGCGCCTGCGCTCGTTATCAATCGTCACTCCTACCGGCTTCAATAAGTGCGTCACGATTTTGAAAAACACGGCTTCCCTCTTTCAAGCCGGGGATCCATTTTTCCGAATCTCCCACGGCGGGCTCCACGTAAGAAATAACGAAACGTGAGCCACGAGCCCTCGTAAGGGGAGCGGAGGGATATGTCGGGACATCTGTTCGTAAATAGTTGATAAGCCGGTGCGCGGCTTAGGCCCCAGTTCACGACTTATTTAGCAGCGACGCTGATAGAGATTCGTCGCCGCTACTCACGACTTTTTTTTCCCGCCGCGGATCGGACCCGCATTTCGCTTCTTTCGAGATTGGCGCTGCTTCGTACACTTGATCGAGACAAGGGCAGACGCTCTGCTTTGCCTTCTTCTTCATATTTATGGGGCTACACGATTGATTCTTTTTTTTTGGGGGGCGAAGGAGATTATTTTTTTTATTTTGTTAGTTTGAAATTCATTATGCGAGAAAAAGAAGTATTTTATATACGTAATAAGTAATTAGATGTTTAATGTCTGGATTTTAGTTCAAACTAATTGTTATATGGAACATTTCAATGTTTAAATGTTCACAAAGAGAATTCGATATTGTCTTTTACTATTTATCTTTTATATATAGACGAAATTCTTAAGAGAAAAATAAAGTAAAGATAAAAAAAGATAAAATCAATTTTCCCTTTTGGAATTTTTGAAAAATGCTCCAAAAGAATTTAACTTTTAGGAAGCTGAATTTTTATTAATTATTTTTTTGTATATGTGTTAATACAATATAAACTTTAATTTTTTTCTTTTTCGTTAAAAACTAAAGTTTATCCAGACATAAAATTATACTACGTTCGTCTCGTCCTCGAGATCAATGTGTAGTCACGCCAGTTGCACGATCCATTTCACAGCATTTTAAAGTATAAATTCGAAAATTCTTTATGCTCGTTGCTAGGCAACGGTGATATCTTCTTCATTACGTTTTGCTGTGCGATCCAGGTCACACGTAAAAATTCTGAAAAAATTATTTTGAAGAATTTTTAATTATGCCATCAAGATCAAGACATAGGAGAGAACATCGGCGTAGAAGACACACTCATCGTGGGAAATATTACAAAAGGCGGACGCGCTCGAGGTCTTATTCAACTTGTACGTCTTGTACATCTTCTACGTCTCGGACCCGAAGTCGGTCTTACACAAGATCAACCAGCAATCGATCTGACGATAGGTCTGTATCTCCACGATATTGGCGGGATTCGCCAAGAAATTATTATGCTCGAGGAAGACGTGAAAAATTCGAGCGAGGCCGGCACCGAGACGTTGATGCGCGTTACCTGCGGGGTACGCCTTCACGTAGTAGCCGTAGCCGCAGCACATCAAAAAAGAAGGAAACGGATACCAACGAGGGTGTCAAGACTGCTGGAGGTCAACAAAATTCAACAAATGATTCCAGCAAATCAGCGGGGGACGTTTCAAATGAAACTTTGAAATTATTAGGAGTAGAACCCTCAAAGCAAACAGTAGGTCCACCAATACATGATGCCTTATCAAACCAATGGACGGATATTTTAAAACAAGGAATGGACAAGGAAGTAAAAGAAAACCTTATTAAAAAATACTTACCACCCTCGAATTGTAGTTTATTGAAATCTCCCGAGGTTAACGCGGAGGTTAAGAGTGTTATGGCAAGCATTGCACTTAAAAAAGACTCGTACAATCAAGCTCGACAACAACAACTTGGGGCCGGTATCAGCGCTATTGGTGCAGCTTTGTCAGCAGTATTAAATAAGGAGGAGAACATTGATAATAATCTTAAAGCTTTTTTAATTGAAAATTTGGGAGAAGGAGCAAGATTGTTGACAGATCTCTTCCATGAAATATCTGGAGTAAGGAGGGCCTTTATAATTCCTACTTTGAATTTTACAGCCAAAAGTGTAGCAGAAAATTGTCAAGCCGACGAATTATTATTTGGAAAAGATTTTGCGGAGAAACACAAAAATGCCATGGCTGTGGAAAAGGATGCGGCCAATTTAACCAAACCAACGTCAGCAGTCTCATCCAAGAAAACAAATTCTCGTTACGACAATTCCAGGTCATTTTACTCATCGAACACTCGCCCCAGTGGCTCTTTAAACTCGAAAGTCCCTCCCAAGAAGAGTGTGAAACCGTACCGATCGGGAGGGAATCAGAGGACACGCTGGTACGGACAACGGACAGCTCAGCGGACTCGACGTTAAACGTGAGTAAAACCGCGGGCCGTTTGAAATATTTTTTACCCGCTTGGAAAATGATCACGAATAATAAAGAGGTTTTACAGTACGTGAAAGGATATAAGATGCCTGTAAATTACAATATTATTCAATTGCATACTCCGGAAGAGCCTCAATTTTCTTCTAATGAACTAAGGGAATGTAGGAAAGCCGTAAATAAGTTATTAGAAAAAGGCGCAATTTCGCGATGTACTCCGCATAAAAATCAGTTTATTTCGTCGTATTTTTTAAGGGATAAACCGGATGGTAGCAAACGCTTTATTCTTAACCTAAAAAATTTTAATAAATTTATAAAGCCTAACCATTTTAAAATGGAAGATAGAAAAACAGCAACATATTTATTAGAAAAGGACGATTATATGGCAACAATCGATTTACACGATGCTTATTTTCTTATACCAATGGATGTCGAAAGTCGAAAGTATCTGCGATTTAATTTTGAAAATGTAATGTATGAATTTTGCTGCCTTCCTTTTGGTCTAAGCGATGCACCTCGAGCATTCACAAAATTACTAAAAGCAGTAGCAAAAATTTTACGTTCAAAAAACTTAAAGTCGGTTTTTTACTTGGACGATATTTTTCTTATAGGCAAAACAAAAGTGGATTGTGAAAATAACGTCAAAGAAACTGTAGAACTGTTAGAATCTCTTGGGTTCATCTTAAATACAAAGAAATGTAAATTAATTCCCTCACAAATTTGCGACTATTTAGGATTTTCATTTGATTCAAAAAATTATCACATTGGATTAACAGAAAAGAAACGAGTAAAATTGTTAAAATTAGCCATTACATTCAGGAACAAATCTAATTGTAAAATAAGAGATTGGGCACAATTTGTTGGTAATTTAGTAGCAGCAAGCCCAGCAATTAAATACAGTTTCGCATATTTAAAAAGTTTGGAGAGATGTAAATATTTAGCATTACTAAATTCAAAAGGGAGTTATGATGGAAATTTAACTGTAACAGAGGAAGCGTACAGTGATATTGATTGGTGGATTAAGAAATTACCTTTCGCTGTAAATCCGATAAGACAACATAATTTCTTTCTCGAAATTTTCACGGACGCGTCCTTAACAGGATGGGGAGCTGTTTGCAATAATAAAAAATCGCATGGATG
>JAWWEN010000001.1:9364938-9395468 GCA_035582955.1 Sycophila texana | reverse complement strand
ATAATTTAGGCTACGATGAGTCTAAAAATTTCTATCTGGGCTCATTTTGGCAGGAATATAACATATTTCTAGAATATATAATAGAAAATATATATTTTATTATAATATTTAATTTTCAAATTATTTTTCAAAAAAAATTTTAGGTATAAAGCCCCCTTAAGAGACTAAAAATTGGTACGTCATACACTAAAAACTTGTAACTGAAATTATTTATATAGCATTTAATTTTTAATATAGCAGAATACTAATTTTTTCTATGCAGAATATTAATTTTTGCTACACAGAATAATATAAGAAGAAAAAGAGAGACAGAACTGGTTTACGCATGCGCATGCGAAAGCGCGCGTTTCATTTGTTTACACGAGTGAATACGAATATAGGAGTGAGTCATAAAGGGCCTATACGACTCACGAACTTTTCGAATCAAATTCATGAATCACGTTACCACTGATTTTACAGATATGAAATATCCACTTACCTGTAACCTACTGCAACAACTCCAACTCCAACTCCAACTCCAACTCCAACTCCGAAGAGGAAGCTGACCCGATTGAAGAATTCCAGAACAACATAAGCACAAACACAAAGACAAAGAATTTTCAATGCCCATCTGGTATCGCCAAGTACTTTCCGCGAACTGGTCTCGATGCTGGCCGGATCGAGAAAAAGCACGTTGACTTGCTTTCACTACTTTTATATGTCGGATGGCGATCGGAGCTCCCTCTTCCGACGAGTTTCACATGATGAGGTGATTGTTGGCATAAGAGCCGTCTGGCGGTTAGCCCGACATGATGAGGCGACAAGTTTATCGCAACAAAATCATTTGGGTTAAAGGCCTTTACACGCACTTGCGATAAGGAGTGGGAATAAGTAAATAAGGGGGAATAAAGAAATAAGAGGAATAACAGCGGGAATAAGGCCTAAGACTGGGAATGGAAATGAGGAATAAATGAGAATAAAAAAAGGAACAATTGAAAATAAGGCAGGAATAATCGAGAACAAGAATGAATAAAGAATAACTTTATTTTTATTTCTTTTGAGGCCTTAGAAAAAAGGGCCCTGACACGAAAAATGATAATAAGAATAAGAATAAGGCGGTAACTATAGATATATTAGCTGTGTTAATTTTATTCCTTATACTTATTCCCATTTTGCGTGTCAGGGCCCTAAGACTTCTTATTCCCGCTGTTATTTCTCTTAGGGCCTTTACACGCACTTGCGATAAGGAGTGGGAATAAGGAAATAAGGGGGAATAAAGAAATAAGAGGAATAACAGCGGGAACAAGGCCTAAGACTAGCAATGGGAATGAGGAATAAATGAGAATAAAAAAAGGAACAATTGAAAATAAAGCAGGAATAATCGAGAACAAGAAAGGAATAAAGAATAACTTTATTTTTATTTCTTTTGAGGCCTTACAAAAAAAGGGCCCTGACACGAAAAATGATAATAAGAATAAGAATAAGGCGATAACTGTAGATATATTAGCTGTGTTAATTTTATTCCTTATACTTATTTCCATTTTACGTGTCAGGGCCCTAAGACTTCTTATTCCCGCTGTTATTTCTCTTAGGGCCTTTACACCCACTTGCGATAAGGAGTGGAAATAAGGAAATAAGGCCCTTTTACCAAGTTTATCGCAACAAAAGCATTTGGGTTAAGGGCCTTAGTTCCTTTTTTTTATTCTTATTTATTCCTCATTCCCATTCCCAGTCTTAGGCCTTATTCCCGCTCTTATTCCTCTTATTTCTTTATTCCCCCCTTATTTCCTTATTGCCACTCCTTATCGCAAGTGCGTGTAAAGGCCCTTAACCCAACCCAAATGCTTTTGTTGCGACAAACTTAAGGGCCTTATTTCCTTATTTCCACTCCTTATCGCAAGTACGTGTAAAGGCCCTAAGAGACATACCAGCGGGAATAAGAAGTCTTAGGGCCCTGACACGCAAAATTGGAATAAGTATAAGGAATAAAATTAACACAGCTAATATATCTATAGTTACCGGCTTATTCTTATTCTTATTATCATTTTTCGTGTCAGCGCCCTTTTTTTGTAAGGCCTCAAAAGAAATAAAAATAAAGTTATTCTTTATTCCTTTCTTGTTCTCGATTATTCCTGCCTTATTTTCAATTGTTCCTTTTTTTGTTCTCATTTATTCCTCATTCCTATTCCCAGTCTTAGGCCTTATTCCCGCTGTTATTCCACTTATTTCTTTATGTCCCATTATTTTCTTATTCCCATTCCTTATCGCAAGTGCGTGTAAAGGCCCTTAACCCAACCCAAATGCTTTTGTTGCGACAAACTTAAGGGCCTTATTTCCTTATTTTCTTATTCCCACTCCTTATCGCAAGTGCGTGTAAAGGCCCTAAGAGAAATAACAGCGGGAATAAGAAGTCTTAGTGCCCTGACACGCAAAATGGGAATAAGTATAAGGAATAAAATTAACACAGCTAATATATCTATAGTTACCGCCTTATTCTTATTCTTATTATCATTTTTCGTATCAGGGACCTTATTTTGTAAGGCCTCAAAAGAAATAAAAATAAAATTATTCTTTATTCCTTTCTTGTTCTCGATTATTCCTGCCTTATTTTCAATTGTTCCTTTTTTTATTTACATTTATTCCTCATTCCCATTCCCAGTCTTAGGCCTTATTCCCGCTGTTATTCCTCTTATTTCTTTATTACCCCCTTATTTCCTTATTTTCACTCCTTATCGCAAGTGCGTGTAAATGCCCTTAACCCAACCCAAATGCTTTTGTTGCTATAAACTCGTCATCATGTCGGGCTAACCGCAAGGCGGCCCTTATGCCGACAATCACCTCATCATGTGAGACTCGTCGGAAGAGGGAGCTCCGATCACCATCGTACATATAAAAGTAGTGAAAGCAAGCCAACGTGCTTTTTCTCGATCCGGCCAGCATCGAGACCAGTTCGTTGGAAGTACTTGGCGATACCAGATGGGCATTGGAAATTCTTTGTCTTTGTGTTTGTGTTTGTGCTTATGTTGTTCTGGAGTTCTTCAATCGGGTCACCTTCCTCTTCGAAGTTGCAGTAGGTTACAGGTAAGTGTATATTTCATATCAGTAAAATCAGTGTTAACGGGATTCATGAATTTGATTTGAAAACTCCCGATCCAGTGACTATCCCTTTGCTTAATCGTTAGTTCTTTCTGAAAAATTATTAGATGTTGCATAAACAACTTTGCAGAGAGGCATTTATAAATTTCTTAAAGTTTAAAGAATAAATAGACTACGAACTTTTATTGTAAGTGCGTGTAAAGGCCCATAAAGAAATAAGGGGGGAATAAGGAAATAGAATATAATAGAATAGAATAGATCTTTATTATGATAATAAAATAAGAGGAATAACAGAATAATTTTTTCTCTCCGTGTAGTATGGTCGTTAATTGATGACAGTTCAGTCATGTTGAAAATAAATAGTTTTTTGCAGTGCACTTTATACTCTAGTTCGTTTATTATTTTCTTGATTTATGAAATTTTTATTATACAAATGAAGTGTGCAATCATTAATTACGCGCATTATTTTCTCGCGAAAGGTATATAGCCGAACTAATCGATATTAATAACATAAAAAACCGTTGTCCATTACTTTGGCACTGCCGCTTTTAAAGATCACTGAATTATAAAAATATAATGCGGAAAAGTTATAGATTTTTAATAAAATTTTAAGTAAAGCAGCTTAACATAGCAGCATACATAAAATATTAATGCAAATAGAAAAAGAAAAATGTAAATTTTTATATTTCCAAAAATCACTACCATCTGAATTATTTAATTAGCTTTTGGAGCAGTAGGTCCTTTATCTAAAAAGAATAATTTATAGAGATCCCCGACTAGGTTTTCGAATTAATGACTTTCCAGCATGTTTGCAAAAGTTGTGAAATTGTGTACAACAAGAAATTTCATTGAAAAATCGTACTCTATTTCAGATTTATATTTACATCTTAGCTTTTTTTCTCGCCCACATCACATTCGCGTACACATACACCGATGTTTATTTATTTATTTATTTTTTTTTTTAAAGTAACATTTTTTTGGACACTTTGAACTTAAATAATATAGGGTACTTTCTACAGCAAAAGCTAAAATGAACTAATATTTTTGCTAACACAACACAAAGCTTTCTCTGTGAGAAAAACAATAGTGGTACTTTCATTTACGTTATTAACCAGAGTTCACAGAATAAAGTTCATGATATCACAACTGTATTATGCATTATAAACTGCGATGAAGGTCTGTTTTTATTCAAGAACTTTTAACATGTTTCAAAGTTTCGCAATAGAGAAACAAGAATTGCTAATTCTGCATACTTGTCGAATGAATAATTAATCAGTATGAAATCAGCACGTAACAAGGGTTTTATTCATTTTACAGCACTTTCATTAGCAACTTTACACTGTCTTTAAGAAATAATTGTCGTAATGTTGTTATATGAGAATACTTCATTGAGATGTCTATTTTTCAAAACTATTCTCATAATAAACACATAATATTTAATACACACTTATTTTTACATAAAAATAAACTGGTGTCTAAAGATTTGTTTTTCCCACACTGCGGGTAGATTGCGAAATAAGATTTTTTCTCCCTAGAAAATAAAACGAATTTGAGACTGTCTCCTCGTCTTTTTTGACGCCCTCGTTCCTTTATATACATACTCGCTTATTACACAACGTATTATTTATAGAAAATTTTTTATGATAAGAACAAATATTTTTAGTATATAAATTAATATTGCAAATTACAAAAAAAAATGCTTAAAACAATTCTACTGATCTCTATAATGAATTCAAAGTTTAAAAGAAAATAAATAAATCAGTATGGCACTGTGAATTCCAGATAAGACTTTTTCGAAAACTTCAAAGACCTCATTGACGACGAAACTTACACGAAGAATCGTCCAATTGCTCTGGATTCATGGTTTTGCACAATCCCACAATATTCCGCGAAAATTCCCAACAAAGGGGGAAAAAACGAAAGCTCGCCGCGCGCGCGACTCTACTTTCCCGACAAAAAAGAAAAAGGCAAGAAAAAAAAAGAAAGAGAAAGATATAGCCGAGTGCGGAGCCACTCTGGCGGCAATCTCGCACCTCCGCCGTATATACCAAGAGTGCGTGAGCGATAAAAAGCGCCGCGGGGCGAAAAGGGAGGCGTAATTGTGCGCGCGCCCGGAAAGTCGGTCACCGAGCGAGCGGAGACTCTCTCCGGGTTTGGGAAAACGCGAAATGGTTTTCCTTTTACGCTCGACTTCTTTTTTTTCCTCTTTTTCTGCATCGCTCTCTCTCTCTCTCTCCCTCTCGAGTCCTCGAGGTCGAGAAATTACAGATCGATGGCTGCGCTGATTTAATTCGACACTTGTTTGTCCTCTCGTTGGGTGGATGTTATGTGTTTTTTATCCCGAGAATTTCGAAATTTTCGCGCGCGAAAAAATACGGCGGGTTTTTCTTTTAGCTGCGTTTCATCAGTGCATTTGGGGCCAAGAAGAAACGCCGGGGCATCCGCGAGGTTCATCGATATTCAATTTTTGCACGAGTTCCGAGTCTCCGTGGAACATCACTTACTTGCCTATATCGATTTTTGGTTATTGGATATATACGCGGCAAATTACTTTTTCATATATCCGCTCTTTCCTTTTTTTTTACAAATTCATTTTGAATAAATTAAACGATCCGGCGTATCTGCCATTCACTAATCCGAAGATGGATTTTCAATTTTTTTTTATTTTTGATTACCTATTTTATTTTACTTTTTTTTGCTTGAATCGCGAGTTGAGTTATATCTTAATTATTTTTGGAAAAATGGGGTTGGTTAATTATAAGATTGTGAAAACGTTAGTCACAGGTTTGCTAAATCCGTGGAAAGCTAAAGTTTTTGAGGATATTTGTCGCTTTGACATTTTCCGTCAAGTTTTGAAGTTACAGATATAACTGGAAACATGTTTATAAATTAATGTAATTTAAACGCAATTTGAAGTTGCCGCGGAAAACATCGTAATGAAACGTATTATGATGACCTACATACGCGTGCCACATAATTCCCTCCGCAAGTTATGTTATGTAATTTGTGGCTTATTGTACACGCAGTTCTGAACAGCTACATGCGTCATGATTTTTTTATCCAATAGAAAATGTAAATAACTACCTGTAATCAGCGTCAAGCAAAATTCACCGTTGCATTTATCACGAGAGAATTAGAGACGAATGTAATTAACAGAATAAAACTTTTCCAGAATATATTTTAATTCACCCGCACTTTTTCGAGTATTCCGCGCATTTTTTCTACTCACAGCACTCAACAGCAAATAAATATAAAACGAATTCCCTCATCGCCATTCGCCATTAAAAATAAAAATAAATAAGAATCCTCAAACACGAAGACCCTCGTACAATGCAAATAGCACTGGGATGCTTTGCGATCGTTTGGCCGTCGTCCGGGCAGGACGGAGAGCCCGGGGCACGAGTTACCGCGGCGCAACTGTACCAACAACAATAATCGGAAGATTCTGTTTAACGTCACTCGTCAGTACTCGCCTTAATGCATCCCGCGAGAGGCGAGCGCACTTCGGAGCGGAGGCCCCGGACTTGGGCAGGCCGCCTCAAGTGGCTCGGGTCCCCAGCGTGCGGCTATTTCGAACGCCGGCGGATTATTCAAGGAGAAGAGGCCGCGCGACGGACGAGGACGAGGAAGACTTGATGGTTATTTGCATAGCGCCGATATCGACAAAGGCAAGGTTGACGACCGGCGAGTTAAGTATTTTTAATAGGCGGTCAGACCAAAGGCTCTCTCCTCATGCCTCTCTCTCTCTCTCTCTTTCTCTCTCTCTCTCTCTCTCTCTCTCTCTCTCTCTCTCTCTCTCTCTTTCTCTGGACAGAGCATCAAGTGCAATTGATTGCCCCCGACCGGCGGCTACCGAGTACCGAGGAGCGGAGAGAGATAATCGCCGGCGACGAGGACGAGCCGCTGAATAATCCGCCGTTTCCACGGCACGCGCGAATGTAAATGGATTTCGCGAGCGACGCCGATCACTTATGCGCGCCGATATCTTTTGTCTCCTCGTGATGTGCGCTGGTGCATTTTCATCCGGTCCTTGCGCGACGAACCCTCGGCTTCTGCGCGGAATGCACTTTTATATTCGCCGAAAGTTATACGAGCTCCTCGCTCGAGTGCAGGTGGATAAGCGTTAAAAAGTGAAGAGAGAATTTTTTCGATTGCTCGGTGTGCGGGTATTGCGATAATTTATCTTTCAAGCGTGGGACAATTTTAGACGGTAGAATTTTTGGTTAATCAATAATCGCGGGCGAAGAGGTGGCATTGAAGTGCTTGTTTCCAGTGGGTGATCAATCATGTCGAATTTACGACATTCAGCGGAGTTTAAAGAGCGTTGAATTAAGGACCATTACATCGATCATACTTGATTGTAAATTCTTGAAAGAACGAACTGCTTCGCAGAACCACCTGTTAGCAAAAAATTTTACTGATTAATTTACAAATGCTGTTGAAGCACTCTGTTAATGACGCGACTGAGCTTTACGTCATCAAGTGGTGTCAATGTCTTACTTTTCCATCTTTATTGTGTTAAATAATCTCTGGTTGATCAAAAATTTTTTAATTAAGAATCATGCACTTTAGTGAATGCTATTATCAGATCGTTTTAACGGGAAATCACCGTAACTGAATCTTGGACGGTTTATCAAGCTTTGTAAATTTATCTAAGATAAAAACCTTGTAAAAATTATAACGGTTTTTTTTTCACGTCAAAATTACGGAGCCTTTTTTTTTGTAAAATTTACAAAGCTTGACTTAACCGTCCAAGGTTCAGGTAAATTTACGGTAATTTTCCCGTCAAAAGTACACAGTATTTACCTTACCCACCGGTCCACTATTAGGTTTTCTCACGTAATTTTTATGGGAAAACCATCGTAATTTTTATCGAGAAAATTCTCTCAGTGCACGAATGAAAATCATATCAGACCAGGGAGATCTCAAGCTTTCATGACCAACAAAGCATAAATCCAATATAAAATCAATCGCGCTTCAGTCGCGTATATACATTACATATATACATTGAAGACGCTTGCGGCAAGCGCGCCGAACCTCGCGCTCTTTTCCGATTCAATCGCAAAGTCCCGGCGATGCAATATTTAGCGCGCATCTCCTAGGCGTGCGCTTCATCCCCGGCTAAATTATTCAGCGCGACCCAAAAATCCCTCCAGGGATCGAGGCGGCGCATCGCGAGGAGCACCCCCCCCCCTCCCTCAACCCCTCGCAGGATTCTCGGAGCTTAGCGTGGAGCACGCGCGCGCCCCTCCGGCCTCGGGAGGCGGCAATTAAGGCCAGCGCGAATCTGCCGCGGGACCCCCGACGCCTCGATGAAAATAATGACGCGCCGAAGTCAATTAGGGCCGCTGTATCGAGAGCGAGAGTATAGGGGGGCGAACGGGAGCGACGCGAGAAACTCTCCGCTCGATGTGGTATTCGAACGAGGACTGATTGTTGGCGTTAAAACTTCGTACTTACTCGATTGGTTGAGAAAATTTTCGATGGTTCGACAATAAAGTGGTTGAAATTTAATTTTGAATCTTATTTATTGGTGTATTAAATGACGTAGATTACTGGCACTTGAGAATTACCATGGGAAAAAGAATTTTTTTTTTTAAATTAATTGTTACATTTGTTGAGTTATAGATAATTTGATTCCTGGACAAGCGGTTCAATCTTTATAAATTATTTTCAATTATTAACTCGAAATCGTTCTCTCTAACGAAAAAAGCCCATTTAAAAAAAGGATTATTTTAATTTGTCGTTATTAAAACACTAGAGGAAAATAAATTCTTCCAGGACTTGATAAACTTGTGGTATTGTTCGTATGATACCCTGAATTTAGCAGGGTTTGAAAGAATTTATTTAAGTTTAGTGCTCTATATAAAAACAAGAAAAGTTAAAATAAAAGTCTTGTATATACTTTTCTTCGTTAGAGGCAACAAAAATACTTGAAAAAAAATTTGTTGATTCTCGTCTATCGTCAAACAGTGAACAAACTTCTTTACTGATCGAATGATAAATTTAAAATGTTATTGTAAATCTGGACGACCACACGACCCCGATTAAACAAATTTACTCACTAATTACTACTGATTATCCTCAAAAAATGCAAGCAACATTCAAATCCCTCGTCATCAATTGCATAATCAGTACAATTCGTCGGAAAAGCATAGGCGCCTGGGGGGACTCCCATTCGTCACGTCGAGACAGAATCAATCATAATCACAACCACGCGCAATTAACAAAAGACACATCGTCCCGGCGGCACGACGCTCTGATCCCCGTCGCTGCACATATACGCCGAGGAAAGAGTGCGAGAGCTCGCGCGCTCCTCGAGTGGAGCGCATTTAAAGCCCCGGAGCAGCTAAGTGCGAGCTCGGCAAAAGGGGGGCAAAGAATATGAAGAGTACGCGCCGAGAAGGCTCGTCGTTCGGTGGGGTCCCGTCCATAAATTACGTCACGTCCCGGTGCAGCGGCGCGTCGCAGTCCCTTAAAGCTCGCGCGCGAGCGTCATTATTTTCGAGCTCGACTATTTTCGCACAGCCGTGAATCTCTATGTGTGCGAGTGTACTTTTGCGTCTGGACGTTTATGTATGTATTTATGCATGTATTTATGTGTGTGCTTGTGTATGTGTACGTGCATATGAGTGGGTGTGTGTGCGTAGAAGCGTGTAGGTCGCCCCCGGGCGGCACGTGCGTGGAGGCCGCGCGAACGTGCCACCCTCGAGGATGGGGGGAGGGGGGGGGGAGAAAAATACGAGTTGCATTTGTTTTCATTAAAATGCCGTTCGCCTTTATTAAGCCCTTGTTTGCCTTTAGCGCCTCTCGTTCGCCCCCCACGGCAGTGCGACGCGCGCGAAACTCGGCGAAATAAAAGGAGAGGAGAGGAGAGCTTTCCGCCCTCTCGCTATGCGCGGTGCTCGCAGTGCTCCTCTTTTAGGAGCCGCTCCGCGCGATACTCGTATGGCGATCTGTTATACTGATTCCTTTTTTATTCGCGAGTAGTTTACGATTTGGGCCGATGTATACTGATCCTGCGATAATTTTTTTTTTATTTTTATTATTGTAAATTTAAAATTTTTTCTTCGTATGAATAATATCATATTTTGTTTAGTTAGATTATAAGTAGATGCCAAACGTTATTTTTTTAAAGATTTGGTTAACTAACTAAGTATTTCAATAAGTTTATTTATGTTTTGAGAAATATGCAAGTAAAGGACTAGTCAGTTCTTTAAAAATAAATTATTAATGAGTCGTAATATATAACTCTCATTGTATTATCTCTTTTCAATTTGCTTTCTGGGTCTCATGAGATTTATGAAAGAATTAAAGTTCTTTTTATTATTCCAGGTATTTATTATGTGGTGACATAACAACGCCTATTGTATTATGGAAAAATTGAGATGATGACAGTGCCCACATGTTGGAATGACATCACTGACTTGAATTAATTTAATGAACGTCTATGCCTATAATCATAGTACGTTCTATTGAATATCAGTGCTTCGAATAAGGTAAGCCTTTGAATTGATGCAAATTTTATAACTATTCAGAATTCTTTATTGCAACGCAGATTAGAGAGAATAAGCCTTGGGTTTGATCTCACTTTTCTGAAAACTATAATATACTTTTATAAGATTAGCGATAGAAGGCTAGGATACTTGGAAAGTGGTTTCTCAATCGAGTTTCTAGTTCGTTGCAACTAGGATATTTGTATCAGGGTCGTTGAATCCATGACTAAAAATACAATGACATCGATTTCACCGTGGTACTTGTTTCATTATACTTAAAGTGTTTATATTATTCGTGGTGTTGCAACCGAGACACTCGTCAAAGTTTTTCTCCCTTCAGGAATTTAATTTCTGCCACTAAATAAAAATTATAAAATATACATCCCCATGTATATAATATTTAGAATATTTCATCCCTGTAAATTTGAAAATGTGAATAGTGACATTTTGCATGTGAAAATTCAGTGGACGACATAAAAAATGTTAACTATTCTCATTTTCCAAGTGAATTTCAAATTTTCAGATTTAGAGAGATTATAGTATATTTACGGAGATTATAATTCCATGTTAAACCAAAACCAAAATCTCTTACACAATGACTAAAACTGCATAAAAAATGTCCCTCTCCTAAATTGACGGAGTAAGTTTGTCCCGCCTGATAGAAAACGATACGGATGCAATGAAATATAAAAAAAAAAAAGACCGAACGAGATTTATAAATATTCCACAGGGTACGGTCTCCACTTCCCCTCCGAGGAAGTTACATGAATTTTCCAAAAAGAAAAGGCATCATTAATGTCGACATCCTAGACTATGCGCGGAAGGACGGACGTAGAGAGCGCGAGAAGGAAAGGTCTCCTCGTCGGGACAGGGGGAAAGGGGGTGGGGGGAGCGACGGCATTGTTACGTGAAAAGAAAATATTGAAGATTCGCCGTGGTGCGGGCATGAGGATTCCGAAAGCCCGAGACTTTACTGCGGGCTTGCCAATCTTTCTCTCCGTCTCGTATTCTCCTCTCTCTCTTGCTCCGACGAATCGATAAGGCACCGCGGGATTCGCCAGACGACATCCAGGAAGGAACCTTCGAAAAACCACTTGACGAGAGGGAGCGAGAAGGTGGGAGGGGGTTGGTTGAAGCGAAGGGATGGCTACAAGAACGAACGGAGAAGAAGGAGCGCCCTGAACGATTCATAGCTCCCACAAGTCCAACGACCCTAACCAAACAACTTCTCTCGCTTCCTCTATCTTTTTTTTTTTTTTGTTCTTATAGATTCGAACTTCTCCCGATATTCCTTCGAATCCTTTTTTTTTTTTTTTGAGACAGGCCGAAGGGAGGTGGCTAGACTGAATCAATAGGAATTTGTTGGGCTGACGGCGGGCCGACAAATCGCATTATTGTAATTGATTTTCAGAAAGTTCCAATTGGCTGGTAATGGGAACTCCCAGTGAAATTCATAACAACTTCAAAACAAACTTATTGGCAATATTTACTTACGCGAGAACGAAGCTTGGACAACTTTGCTAACCTTCGAAAGTGCATTTTGTTTATTTGAACGAACAAAACCACGGCATAGTTATATCGATAGCAGTATATATTTCACGGAGTAGCATCTTGTCCAAATTAAAAATTAGCAATTATAAAGAGAAACGATCCCTTGGAAAGCGTCTTAACGTCAACCCGCAGCCATCAAAAACCACCTCGAAAGTTTCCCAAACACCTGAAATACAAATCCAAAATACGCATTGGTGCAAATCCACGACGGTCATACCGTTACCAGTATATAATTAGCGGAATAGCGTCTTGCCAAAAAAAGTGATTATAAAGAGAGATGAACCTTCGGATCGAATCGCAGCCTCCAACGTTTCCCAAATACCTACTCTCTAAATTCCTTCCAGTCAAATTCACTGATTTACCAGTGACATTCACTAATTTATCAGTGAAGATCATTTCCAGGAAATTACCTGATCCTCATTGATAAATCAGTGAATTTCACTGGATGTATTTTCTAGAGTAAAATACAAATCCAAAATACGCATTGGTGCAAATCCACGACGGTCATACCGATACCAGTATAATTAACGGAATAGCGTCTTGTAAAGAAAAAAGTGATTATAAAGAGAGATGAACCTTCGGATCGAACCGCAGGCTCCAACGTTTCCCAAATACCTACTCTCTAAATTCCTTCCAGTAAAATTCACTGATTTACCAGTGACATTCACTAATTTATCAGTGAAGATCATTTCCAGGAAATTACCTGATCCTCATTGATAAATCAGTGAATTTCACTGGATGTATTTTCTAGAGTAAAATAAAAAATTCAAAACACGCATTGGTGCAAAACCATTATATTTAACGGAGCAGCGTCTTGTCCGAAAAATTAGCAATTATAAAGAGAGAGACGAACCCTCGGATCGCGTTTTAACGTCAAATCGCAGCCATCAAAAGCAGCCACGAACGTTTCCCAAACACCTAAAATCCAAATCCAAAGCACGCATTGGTGCTTTACAACCGGCTCTATATCCCCCTACATATTTCTCCCTATACCCCCAGTAGTAACGCACGGCCCCCGACCCCGAAAAAGCCTGAGGAATAAAATAAAAAGCGTATATAGAAGCGAACGAAGGAGGCATACCGACGAGAGGAGGAGGTCTCGACATCGCGGAACGCGGAAATATACGGCTCTCGTAACTCAGGCCGGGCGATAAGCCGAGCAATTCGCCGAGTGCTGTAGGCGGGCGTCGCGGGCGATATGGCGTCGGAATTTCGCGAAACGCAAAGCTCCCCGCGCGCCCGGTCAAGGGCGGTATAAAGGGATTTAAAGTAGTGCCGTAGCCTGGCGGGGAGCACTTTACCGTCGCGCGACAAAGTTCGCGACGTCGACGCCACAGAGGGATCGCCCGAGTTTGCCTAAGTGCCGCGGCCTCGCCGGTAATGCATTCCCGCGGCGAAGGCTCGAAACGACCCGCCAGCTGTACGCCCAACGTCCGACCGGATGAAATTGGCTTTTTACCGCCTTTTGTGCAATTACGCGACTGCCCCGGCCGTGGGGGGGAAAAAAATGTGCGGGTGCGCGGCGGAATGCGATGCCGATGACTGGATATGGAGAGCGACTCCGGCCGCTTGACTGAACGAGCTGTGCCGAGCTTTAATGGATTAAACGTTTCGTTCTGATCTTTTGTGCTATTCGAGTTCGTTGGGATGAAAGAGAATGGATCAGTATTGAGTTACTGGAATATATTAGGAGGACGTCTTTGTGGAGGACTTGGAGTACTAGTTTCTTGATGCTGTGATTGACGGATATAACCGAGACGTGCACGATTAAAGTTCGTGTTATTTTTTTTTTTTTTTTTTTTTGGAATCTTCGACAGTCGTTTAGCCATCTGAAAATGTGAAAATTCACTTACAAGGAGAGTGCCCAGGTCACAGATTTTTATGAAATTTTAGTTTAATCTAATAGGCAGGCTTTTATTTAGCATAGGCAGTGTGATTTGTTAGCATTGCAAGTATATCTGTATATACAACTTTTTTAGCGTTGGCCATATGGGCAATGCTAATGTTTTTAGTTGTACCTATTGTACAAAGACCTATTAGATCAAACTAAAGCTGGTTTGTTTCATCATTTGGTGTTAGAAAACGATTTCCTAAGTTTCATCCAAATCACGACAGTCCCTGTGTTAGAAAATGTGAATAGTGACAATTTGTATGTAAAAATTCGTCCACATTGAATTAGTGGACGACGTTTGATATAAAAAACGTTACCATTCTCATTTTCCAAGTGAATTTCACATTTTCATATTTAGAGAGAGTGGTACGTTTGGATTGTAAAGTTAATACACCAGATTTAGAATGTGTGCAGTATCTATTCACGCATATTATTCTATTCTAAAATATCTGCGAGTGAAACTTTCGTCATACACTGGAAAATTAGTCGTGATTTGCTATTAAATTTCCAGTGCACATCGACATAATTCATTGGAAGAAATGTTCAAATACATATCATAATACCAGCATCGATGATTTCGATAAATCGACAAATGGCTAATCCTTAAGTACAAACTTCCAGAAGCAACATCAACACAATTCATCGGAAGAAATATTAAAAAACAAATCATAATAACGTGAGCAACGATGACTAATCATAAAATTCATATTTCGTAAAGCGACGTCAACATAAATTGATCGGAGGAAATATTCAATTAACAAATCGTATAATATTAATAACGACGATTTCGATAAATCGATGAAACGGCCAACCATAACAGGTAGACACTACCAAAAGCCTCCAAATTTCCTATTTTAGCAATCAGTCCGAAAAAAAGTGGCACCGCATCGTCAGCCTTGTTACGGAAGCTTATCACGGGTGAGGGCAAGGGCGTTTTCCCAGTCTTTTCGCGTCATTCCCTTTCACGTCGGTATGCAGATGCACAATTTGCATGATGGCAGTGCACCAATATAAAGCAGTAGCGTCGGCAACCGGCTAACCAAAGAGCAGAGCGGCCGCACGCAGAGGAGCCGCGATGGGCGTGGTGGGGGTGCAGAGAGGACGCAGAGAGGCGAGCAAGGACTCTGACGGAGGCAAAGGTCGTCGACGCGCGTACACCGTGATGCCTCGGCGTTTACCTGCCAATCCGCGTATATACCGGAGGCCTTTGGCGCGACGCAATCGGGGGCCAATGTATACACTACTCACCTGGCTGGTACATTGGTCCTCTGTCACGAGCCCTGGTACGGCCTGATGTATCATTGCACAGGACACTAGATTAGCAAGCACACTTTAGATCATCACACGGCCCTCTCTCTCTCTCTTCCTCCTTCTCCTTTTACCCTCTATCCTCAGGAGATTCACTTCTAAGCGGCTGGGAAATTAAATGCCGGGCAAAACGGAGGGGGAGCTTCCTCCCACCACCTGACTTGGATTCCTAATCCGCGATCGTATCACTGGTTATCCTCGCGTTAGCACCGACGGGTCAGGAGACTCTCTCTCCCCCCTCCCCTCTCCCGTGGCAGCGAGAGAGAGGCGCGAAAAGCTCAAGCGCGCGCCGCTTCCTCTCTCCGGCGAAAGCGCGGGAAGCCTGTGTATATGTGCGGCCGAGGGATTGATGACCTCCGCTTATATATATATCGTCCTTGCGAGAAAGGGTCTCTCGTGCCGCGGGACCCTTAGGCTCGAGCGAGGGAGCCACTTCCTTCGCTCCTGCGGCGCTCGCGCGTACCTTGCACTCGGGTGGGCGCGCGCGGGGGTGGAAAGGGAGCCAAAAGGAAAAACTGTGGTCGAAGCGAGCCACGCGCCAGAGATTGCGAAGACTCGGGGTGTTCGCGATTGGAGGCCAGGCGGTGCACTGACTGCTCTCCGCGGAGTTCCTTGCTCTCTCTCTCTCTCTCTCACTCTGTCTCCCTCCGTCCCCCGTCGCTCTCTTTTCTTCTCTCGTTCTCTCTCGCTCTCTCTCCCTCGCTCTATCGTTCGTTCGACCAGCGGCACTCCGCACTTGGTGGCTGCCCGCGGCGCGGGCGCATGCGCCACTTCTCCGCTCGCGCTCGTCGTCGTAGGATACGCCGCACATCCCCGCCAGAGCCGGTGGCCCCATAAGCGCGCACCCACACCTAGAGCCAGGCCGGTGGCCCGGTGTGCGACGCGCCGTCGGCCCCTCTTCAACCCCCTCCGAGACGCGGCGCTACCACCACCCCCTGGCGCCGAGCTACCAGCGGCCGCGGCTGGGGGAGGCCGACGACACCAACACCCCCAGCGGCCCGGTGTGCCTACGCGCCCCAGCGCAGGGGTGGAGCGTGCGTGTGTGAGTGCGCGCACCCCCCAAGCGCGCTTCCGGAGGTCCCGTCGGGGGAGCGCGCACCACCGGCAACCAACCCCCTCGACGTCACTGCGACGACGACGAGGACGCCGAGGACTACGGCTGCTGAACCTCCCCTACTGCACCCCCGTCCTCCCCCCCCCCGCGTGCGCGACCGGGAAGGCATTCCGAGGCGCAGCCGTAAGTCTCGCGAGCAGGATGCCGGCTCCGGATGAGTCGATTAACCTCCGCTTTCTCTGTTTCTTTCGCGGACTTTTCAGCTGCAGCTGCTTTTTTCGACCCTCGCGATGCTTTTCTTTCGGCGCGGCGGCAATTCCGCGCCGCGGCGGGAGCTTTCGCTGCGCGAATATACTTGTAGTTGCATTGGGATTAATGCGGGTCGTGCGCAGAGGAATTTTGCTTTGTACAGTTTATAAAGTTGTGTGACACGCTCTCAATAATTAAGGGTTTATTTATTTTTTTATTATTACTATATTGTTTTGAGAATTCAGGGTGCGGTGGTGTTGGCGCTGGTGAAGGTAGACACGATGCAAACGAGTCGGTTAATTGTAACTCGAACAAAGTTGCATTGGATAACAGTGCAAGTATCAAGATTCACTTGGAAAAGTTTTTTTTTTTTATTTTCATGGAAACAAATTGAAATCGAATACCAATTTTGAGCCCATAGTTATTTACTTTTATTTCTTTAAAGTGTTATTGATTGAGATTCGATTTAACGGCGCTCATTCTGGCTTCTATCGGCGAACGAAATAAAATATCTTATGACGCTGACTATATTCTATTTTTTTTTTCATGCTGCCTGGAATAAAAAAATGTATTTTTCATAATTATTCACTAGCTTGTGCATTAAAGTGAGTATTCGTTTTTTTGATAAAACGATTTTTTAAACATTTGTGGACCATTTACTTTTACCTCTTCTACTTTGTCATTCTGAACATGTGTAATTAACTTAGAAATATAAATAATTACAGTATATATGTGAAAAGTCACTCACATGTTAAATCAGTGAACAACTTTTCGCCTAAAATAAGTCATTATTCACAATTTCTAAGTGATTTTTACACTTTCAGATTTAGTGAGTATATTATTATACTTTTTATCTGTGAAACCTTGAATTAGTCTGTAAATTTAATCCAGTGAAATCCCACTGAATTTCAAAGCAGTGACAGTGACATACTTTTCTACAAAAGTATAATATCACTGCTTTGAAAAATACAATGGAATTTTACTGGAATAAATTTAGTGGGTACGCACTATCAAAACGACGTTGTAAACTAAAAGATTTAATAAAGCAGCAAACGCAATTAGATTGGTATAATTTTGAAGTGCCATACCTATCGAATCCCATTAAAAAAATAACACCACTCAAACTTCGAGCAGTCGCGAACGTCACTCACTGGCGCTGTGCGCGGCGAAATGCAAGTTGCGCGTCAAGTCAACCCCGTCACTCCTATAGCGGCTCGTTATCATCCTCCCCAGAAATATACACAGCACGAGTCGTCGTCCCGCGGGCGCCCGTTCGATTATTCCATCGATCCGCGTGACCTGAATTCACGGAAGTGGGATAAACGTCGAATGTATTCTCATTAATGCCGCGGAGTCAAGTCAATTTCCGGCGCGCAATATGACCCCATTTTCCAAAAGTGGCAAAAATATTGTCTCCGCCGTTTTCGCTTTGTAGCTTTATTCCCTTTCTCGCTCTCGTGTATGCAGGCGCGCGCGGGCGATATAAGTCGCGGGGGCTTGCTTGCTTCCAGGCATGCGGCGTAGATCGCGCTCCACTGGCTCTTTTACGCGGTGTAAAAGTGAAACGGTTCAGCTGGAAATAAACGATTGCAGGCCTTCCGATGCGCGACTTTTGTTGCATCCACTTGCGAACGAGCTCGATTTGCAAATGAATTTGATTAAGCTTCGTGTGTGGATACGTCTGCATGGACTATTTTTTTAGTAGGTGCTGTTTCTTATTGAGATTTTATTACTTGATACTCTATAATATAGGAAAACGACGATTTTCGGAACAGTTAGTTTTTTTACAGGGAGTATTATTTTGTATTATAGTTTAATTCAAAAGAGGAGTGTTTTTGGTTCTGTTTATAGCTAAATGTGTACAGTTATAGTTACTTTCGTATTATGAAATCGTATTCGACGTTTTATTTCATTTGGGAGTAATTTAATACGATCTCTAGTTTCTTGTAAATATATATATAAAAATATTCTCTATTCAGCGATTTTTTTATTGTTTATTTTATGAATTGCACTTCCAGCACGTATTACTTGATATTTTTTAAAAGCAAATTACGTTTAGACTGATTATTTATTCTAATTATCAATTAATTTTCTTATTGTAGAATATTATTATTCATAAAAGCACACTGAGAAAAATTTTTCGTAAAAATTAGGTTGAAGCTTCCCGTTAAAATTATTTGAAAAAACGAAATCGAAGGATGATTTGTAAGCACTGGATATTTTTTCGAAAAATCGCTGTAATTTTTATGTACAACTTTGAATTTTCTTTTTTTAGAAAAGCTCCGTAATTTTTCTGGGAAGCTTTACGATAGCTTTTAACGGGAAATTCTCTTGCATTTTACAGAGTTTACATATCACAAAACTTCGTGAAATTGTCCTAGTTTCAGGTATCATTCAGGGTAATTCTTAGATGTATATTGAACTTTTATGGAAACCTCGTAATTTTTATAAAAAAAGCTCTGTAAAATTTACAGTAAAACTTCCCGGAAAAATGAAGGAGCTTTACTAGTAAAAATTGGAAAGCTTCACTGCTTGCAAATCGATCCCCGATCGCGTTTTTTAAAATAGTGTTTACAGAAAGCTTTACCCCAATTTTTTCAATAAAAAAGTGTTCTCAAGTGTACAAGTTGAGTTTACCGTTATTACTGTCGTACAAGTGAAAAAAATACTTAAGTGTTTTTTTACTTGTACACGGATAGACTTTTCCTGTAAAAATTACGGGTACGACACCCATAAACGTGCGGGACAGTTTGCCTGTGTGGAAGAATTTACTGAACTGACAGCAATTTTTACTGAACTGACAGAAATTTTTACTAAACTGTTCGGTAAAAATTGCTGTCAGTTCAGTAAATTCTTCCACACAGGCAAACTTTCCCACGCTTACGGGTGTCGTACCCGTAATTTTTACTGGAACAGTCTATCCGTGTACGGCAGATTAGAACGAAATATTGAGCTACAATGTTATTACTTAAAACAGAACTATACTTGCTTGACTTTCTGAAGCCTGGAACCTATTCGTATGCTTTACACGAATTTTTTCACAAAGAAAGCACGCGATATTAAGCGTAGCTAAGAGAACCCACTCAATGCACGTGGAAGCGACCGTTGACCCCGACGCAACGCCATTTAGCCGCGTCATCTTCTAATCGGTCCTACCGAGCCGGACGTACCTGCCGTAGTCGCCTCCGAAGATGACGCGCACATTTACCTACGTACACTCGTCCGGACGGGCCCCGGAACGAAAATTTCCACGTACCCCAGCGCTGGATGGGACGCGGACAATCGCGCCGAGTCATCTCGTCTCGTATCTCTCTCCCTCTCTCACCTGCCCCCCTCGCCCTCCGGTCGATTATGTCAGAGCTGGTTACGGTTTGTTTATCTGATCCACAGCTCGGCCAGACGCCGGGGCTACCGGCGGCGCGCGCCCGCGCCCTGGGGGCGCGCCGCACCCCCCTTTGCAGTCCACAGAGCGAGTGAAGAGCCGCGCGGCACTTCTTTCTCCTCGTGCGGCGGACCGTAGATAGCGCGGCCCGCGCCTGTCGCCCCCGGCGAGGACTTCCTTTTCTCGTCGTTTCTCGCGGCTTGCGCCGCCGCCATCCCCCTGCACATACGCGCTGCTCTAAACGCCCGACTTTATTCTTTCGCGATCTCGACCCAGAGCACGTACTTGTTGCGATACCGTCGCTTGTGTGACGAAGTATTTGCGGGATGAGACACTCGTGTAATGGAGATTCGATCTGCCGATGAGCCGGGAGTGAGTCAATGTTGGATTTCGCTCTGAAAGACGCGAAAAAGAGGGTGACATTTGGAGTGTTACCCTCTAAAGTTGAATTAGTGAAAAACCACTAAAAATTAGTGAATTCCACTAAATATTAGTGAAATTTGCTCCACTATTTCGAGATTAGTGGAGCAAATTTCACTAATATATAGTGGAATTCACTAATTCAACTTTAGAGAGTACGTGTTAGAAAAATGTTACGTTAAAAATTACTGTAGGATTTGATAAAACGAAGATGAACGAACTCGAAAAATGAAGAGACGATTTTATGTTGTTGTAGCAAATTTTATTATAAATTATAGTCAAATTTAATGTAACTATTATAGCCAAATTTAATTGAAATATTTTACTACTTTTGAGAGCCACTATCTTTTTATTTTACAAATTTATTGTTGCTTTGATAAATAGTAATTTTTAATGCAACATTTTTCTTAGTGTATATAGTGTATATGTGTGTATACGTGTTTGCAAGTATATGGTACGTGCCTACGTGTCTATGTGGATGTGGGTCGTTAGATCGTTATGCTTGGATATACATGCGTGAAGTTGCGTGAGTTTTTAGATATCGTGAAGCGCACGTTAAAAAACACTTTCGAGATGAAGTACTATCTTTATATGTCAAAATATTTACTATTATGTTATTTTTAATGAAAGCTTCTCAGCTGTAATATTTTCAATTAAAAATGTTGAAGTTAATTTGACACTTTGGACCCACAAGCGTTAATTATTCTAATTAGCATAAAGTTTTGCGCCGTTTCGGATTGCATTTTTTGAATTTAAAAATAAAAGTTTCTATATTTGAAAAGCATAAGTTGACCTCAAAATTTGAGATCACTGACCTAAAACCAACTCTGAAACGAAAAACTTTTGTTGGAAATCTACTTTTCCCGAATATGCTACGCGGAATAAATACTTATGCGCTACTTTAATAATCAAATCCATACACGGAGGAAATTCTGTTCTAAAAATTGAAAAAATTTACTACCAACTCTAAAAAATGTTGCTATAGCTCTTATAAATTTTGCAAGAAAACTATTATACTTTTCCAATAGTATTAATCTGCGTGGACCTTTAAATCGACTATTACAATCTTTATTAGTACAGAATTTTTCTCCATGTATATACTGTTTTTATCAAACTCAATAAGAAAAGTAATGTACTACGATAACCTCATTTTGATTTTATGACAGATTTTAAAGGCAGTTTAAACAGTAAAAACAAATAAAAACCCCGCTAATTGTGATCAATTAGCAATTTCCTTGTTAGCCTCTTGAAAAAATCTGAATTTATTAAAAAAAAAAAAAAAGGCAAATCAACTCGGCGCATCCTCTATCATCTCATCTGCGTGACGATGCGCCTCGGCTTTGTTCGGCACTTGCGCTCGTAATTCTCCTCTTCCTACGCTCGCGCCGGAGCTCACTCCGCGCGAATCACGTACCAATTAGACGAGGCCGCGAGCCATGTGATCGCCATTTTTGGCCGGCGGCCGCTCGTGGGAAAGCGCGCCCTCGCATCGGAAATGAATTATACGAGGCCCGGCAGGCTCTCGCTCCGGCCTTACATTTGATCGAGCGCTGCACATTTGACGCGGAAGACTGCCGTATCTCGTGCTACGGCCATTCTTTATATACGATTGTTTTTCTGCCGTGGCGAATGCGCCACTTCCGGGAATACGAGGTCTTTACCCTTTACGACCGAGAATTACATTTTGAATTTCCCGCGGAAAAGGCGATTGAACGCTGCTCGTTTCGCGTAATACGCGAATCAAATGACGAGGCTGTAATTAATTAATTGTCCATACACGGAGATAAATCCTCCAGTAAATTTTACAAAGTAATGTTATAATTTTGTCAGAGACTTTTATCAATCTGATAAATTTTACTAAATACTATTGTAATTTTTTGTGCAGAACCTACGAACTATTCTAAGTAACCAGCGAGTTTTTCTAACTATTCTATGAATTTTTCTAAGAAAGCTACGAGTTTTTCTAACAAACCTACGAGTTTTTACAAGAATCCTATACGCATTTTTCTAATAGAAAGTTACGATTTTTCTAAGAAAGCGACGAGTTATTCTAAAAAACCTACGAGATTTTCTAAGAATCCTACGGATTTTTTCTAAGAAAGCTACGAATTTTTCTAAAAAAATTTTTTGTAAAACTGGCAATGGTACCTTGCAAAATTTACTAGCAGTAGATGCTTTTCTTCATGTAAATTTTATCATTTATCTGTTACAATTCGCCACGAAGCAATAAGTAACTGATCATACAGAGCAGTGACGGGTAAAGGATCGCGTCAACAATTGAACTTCTCGCGGGCGGCTTTTGTCGTGCGATCATCGAGGCCGCGCAATGCAAAAACATTTATCACCGAAAAACGAAGGCCGCCTCGCGCGCGAAAGGCCGCGGAATATCTGTAAGAAATTTCATATTGCAGGAAATCATAAATCTCGAGCGACGGCTGAGACGAAAGGGGTGGCTGGATAATAAAACGGGGCAGGAATGAGACGCGAGCGGCCGAGAGGGAGGAGGACCAAACGGAGCGCCAGAGTCGAGTTCAAAAAAAAAAAAAAAAAAAAAACGGCGCACGGTGGAGAAAAGAAAGGGGCGCGGGAGAGAAAAATAGGTGGAGACGACTTTGCCTACTGCGCGCTCGTGCAGATGTACGCGCGAGAGGAGAGACGCGCGGAAGGATGAATAATAACGTTTGAAATTCGAGACGCGGAATAAAACGACGTCGCGCTAAAAAAGACGGGAGGTGGGAGGGAGGGAGATGTGGAAGGCGCTGGGATACCGGGAATCGGGCGTTCGATAAAATGGAATATCTAATAAGGGCCGCGTAAAAGGATGAAAGGTGCACGCAAGACGCCGAGTAGGTTTTACACGTGTATAGCTCGCTACCGACGATTTTGCTTCTTTTTTTTCTATTGCTGCAGTTTAAATATGGATCCTGGGGAATGCATTTAATGGAAAGGAATAAGATTATTTCTAGAGTTGGTCTTATAAAAGACTGTTATTTATCAATGGTTCTCTGGAATTTTTTTATAGCTTTTATAATTTTAGTAAGAGTAGGCAGTAGTTGTTCTCGTATACTCATAATTATTAAAATAAAGAGTAGTACAATTCAATTATTTTAAACAGTAAGTTTTCTCAGACCTGAAGTAATGTGAATAACACTTTTTAACACTTTTTGGCCGGTTTCGGTAGGCTGGATGTTACGGTATTTGGTTCAGCGGTAGATATTCTTCATCAATTCCTAATCAAGGGACTGGTCTTTTAGCTACTCAATCGTTGATGAATGTCTTGGCTGCAATGAATTTACAGGGAATGATGCACTATTAGATCCTAGCTGAGAACGATGAAATGGTTAGCACAAGGGTCCACCTGAATTCGACGTTCTTGACCTTAGGGCGCTATTGTAAATTTCCCCTTTTTCAACCATAAAAAAAAGTTGTCCATTAATCGATGGAAAATCCTTGCTTAGAGGGTTATTACCTTCTATTATCCTTTCTTTAAAAAACAATAACAGTTTGGTTAATAGATCAATATTCGGTTGGATGGAATTAAAACTCAAAACGATTTGATGAGAATTGAATTTTTCCATTGGATAATTTATCAAAGAAGTTATCTTTCTCACCCAAGCCTGTAAATTTTCTTTTGAATACTTGTTGACGCGTGTTGATTGATTCTCTAATACCTCAAAAATCAGAATTACTTTATTGTCTACGTACAGCCATTTACTTTGAATTCTAAAAAATTTGCATACCAATAAAATGAAGCGCGCGAAGCACGATGAATTTTAAATAGAATTTATATAATTCACTTACAAACTTCAGTGCGCTAGACTACCCTATTGTGCAACTAAAAAAATTCATTGCCCGTTACATTCCCTCGCGGGAGTCAAGTTTTCACATCAGCGGCATCATTAATTTGCCACTCAGAATTCACAATATTGAAGCATGAAAAATACACGATCAATGCAAACAATAATCCATCAGCGGCATAATAACATCGTCAGGCGTTCAATAGCGCAGACGAACAAAGTCGAGAGGAAGGCAGAGCCGAAAGCTCCTCTCCTCCGCGCCACTATATCTCGAAGGAAATCTTTCTACGCCGCTACCACGACGTATATCAGTACCCACGTCTCGGCGCTCGTGCCCTTTTTCTCCCCCTTGCCGCCCCCCCCCCCCTCGCTCACGATTTTTTTCTTTTATCCTTTCCATTTTTATTTCTATCCGTCTCCATTTTGCTCCTCTCATTCCTCCGTCCTCTCCTCCGTTCGCCTCCTCTCCCTCCGCGACGTTCCCTCCGCGATGTCACTTCCGATCCTCTCGATATCGGGAGTCGCGCGCCGCGCACAAAGGACGCGCAGACGGAGATAAAAAGGGAGAGGCGACTCTCCTCTCTTCTTCTACAAAGTACCGCGCGCATCACGGCTGAGTGCTTTAATCCAAAGGCATAAGTAAATTGTATTGGAATAATTATTCGCGATACTCTTTGAACTGTCTGTCTGATCCGGATAAGTGGGGAGCGGGAGGAGGGCAGATGTGGAAGGCTTCTTTTTCCGTGCTCTTGTTGTTGCGCGACGACCGTTTCTCGCTCTCCGCGCGCGTATATACACTTTGGAGTTCATTAGTTTCAAGGCCCGACGCTAAATGGATATACATTTCAATCGATCAGGCATTTATCGGCGCAGTGTTCCGTTTAATGTTGCGCTCGATGATAATTGCGCGGTGAGCGCTTTCAATTAGCGAGACTCGAATATTGTTCGAATACCACTCCATTTAGTATCTTATTTAATTTGATAATTAATACAATGAAGAGCTCGATCGTTGTAGCCCGGGGTGAACACTTTTAAAGTGGTCGATCGCTTAAATAAAATGATCCCCCCCCTTCTTTTTTTTTTTTTAATTGCCATCATGAACGATATACATACCGCGTAATCCCACGTGAAAAAACGATGTAAAGATTTTATAAAACGCGTTTTATAAAATATTGGTCGTATAAAGTTTTATAAAATTTTGTATAAAATCGATAACGCGAACATTTTGTATCGTGAAAACTCGTTTACACGTTGAATGAGTGAACGATTTTTTACATAAAACATTCATATTTTTTATATGTGAATCTTATCACGGTTAAAAATTTTACGTTTTGTGTCTTCCGATGGAAGATTACACAATAAATTTGTTTATTTTACGTTTTTTTCGCATTCTCTTATCTTCATATAAAATAATCATTAGTACACAAAAATTATGTTCAGTTTGGAACTACTTTCCTAAAAATACAAAAATAATGTTCTCTATGTCCGTCTAAACATTATTTTAATCTTTAGAATTGAACAGATTTTCAACATAGATTCAAACGAAAATATGTTTAAAATGTAGCTTCGAAACGCGAGAATATCAATATCAATAATACTAATAATAATAATAAAGAAAAATACCGAATTTCATAAATCACGGGGCACACGCGGGGTCCTTTCTTAAAGACGAAGAATTATAGCGTTTGGAAAAAATTCCTCCGGAGCGGAGAGAACAAATCGCTCGGCTTGCGATAAATCACCGCGGCGCGAAATAAATACCTTTTGAGTCATTCCCATCGAAGACAATGCAGGTAGCCCGTCGCGAAAAATTCCGCTGAACCGTGGGGGCTTTTCTCGCCCGGGGGCTCATAATTCGAAAGGAGGCGCGAACGGCCACGTGAAAGCGGAGGCCCCGACAATCGGCGGCGGTGTTATCTCGGCGTAAGAGCGAACGGCGGCGGCTCCGGGCGAATGACGTCGAATAAAACCTCGTCGAGCCGCGCGCATCAAGATGGATGGCTTCTAAAGTAGCGAGAACGAATGCGTGGTGCAAGTAGCTCGGGAGAAAAAAGACGACGGCGCGCGACGGTGAAGCGGAGAAATTCACCGGGATTAAGCGCTGCGTGTCGCTCCGCTGTTTTCGACAGGCTCTTTCTGTCTGATATTCCTTTATTTCTTCTTCTTCTTCTTCTTCTTTTTTTTAGAAAGAATATTAATGGAATGATTTGACTTTATTTGATTTAGTGCGAGTTTTTCTCGGTTCGGATTTACTCGTTTTGTTTAAATAATTTTACGAGTGCCTTGGTAAATTTGATTTGGAATCTTTCGGCGTATCATTTTTTAATCATCACCTTTTTTTTAAAGAAATAAATGGAACTTTTTATTTATGTTTATTAAAAATTCAACAATATTGATCGATTTTATGAAAAAGAAGGAGAAAAACATTATTCATACAATTTATTTGTTACTTGAAAACCGAAGGTATAATAAGTCTAAGTATAGAAGGTCTATAATATGCAATAAGTCTTCGGGTAAGACACGATTTGGTATTTCATTCAAAATTTATTAAAAAATTTTTTATTAAACGATTGCGTGAATATTTACGTTAACTTCTACTAATTAAAACGTTTTTCCTCTTAGAAAAATTTATTAAACTAAAATAATAGTCAATAATAAAGTTACCTTAAAAAATATTTTAAACAATTTTAAATGTGTAAATTTATATTAATACATTTCATAATCAAAGAAATGGATTTTTCCATTCAGATTGTGAAATTAAGATTATTTTTTTAAATAAAACGTTTAGATTAACACATAGAGATAAAGGAACGAACTACACAAGATCATCGTGTTCATAAAAAATCGCAATAAATAAATTTAAAAAAAAAAAAACTCGATCGTCGTTCCGGCTGCGATCTACACTCGAATGCCACTTACCTTACAAGTTAATACAAACACGTCTTCATCGTCCAAAACAACGCAAAAATAATTAACAGCCGTTATCAAGATCGTTTGTCAAAACCTCGCGCGGTCCTACTCAAACATCCCACTCCTTTAACCGAAATGGAAAAGCAGCCGCGCCACTCGTCCCCCACCGATCCGCGTCCTATCAAAATCAAGACGCACTCTCGAATCGTCCAAAGAGAGAGAGAGAGAAAAAAAACAAAACACCTAAAACAAGAAGAAAAAGAAAAACGCGTCGCTGAGAGGCGAGCCGAAGGGGATCGAGGAAAGACAGAGGAGGAGCGAAAAGGCGGTTTATTTGCGGCGAAATTGGTGAAAAAACGAGGCAACAAGAAATCCGACGCGGCGGCGTCACAAAAGAGACAGCGCGGGGGTTGACACGCTCTCGGCGCGTCGAGAGGAACGTGTTTCAGCCTCGGATGCTATCGAGCGAAAGAGTGAGGTTCCACGGGGGAGGGGGAGGGGAAAAAAAAGGGCGAGAAGCCCGAACGGCCCCACGGATGTACATTTCGCTCGCTCCTCCGGCCGGGGCCTTAACGAGCCGTCGGCCGCGTAGATATTTCGTCCCTACATACTCGCCCGCATCGGCGACGGTTCCCATCGGGTCGAGGGAGGAGTGGATGCAAAGTGACGAGGCCCCGAGAGGAGTAAGATAATACAATTAAAGGTCCGCCGGCCGACTTTTCGGATTTCTGCTGCTGCCGAAGGCCCTTAATTCGACGGCGGACGCACACCTGACGCCGCTGACGTGGCGATTTATTTCGCGCACGCGTGTCTCGTGGATCGTCCATTATCGGGGTGTCACACTGGCGCGGTAGCACGCGGAATTTCGAGAGGATTAGCGGCGGCTTTTCCTCCTTTTTTTTCGTACGGCGCTGATTCTTCAAATATTGAATCTTGCACCTGGAGGTGGTTATCGGAGGTGCATCTGATGTAACGAGATTTTTTTTTTATTTGTTGTACTTTTAATTCGGCCTATCTGTCATGGACAGTTTGTTTTATTAAAAAATTAATTTTTCTTTTTATTTGAAAGAGTTGGTCGACCTATAGTTTTGTAGTAGAGAGCTGCTCCTTTATAAATATTGAATCTTTATACGTATAGGTGTTTATCGAATATATATTGTCTTAATCTGAGGAACAGTATCTGAGGCAGCAGATTTTGTTTTTTTTTTCATTTTTGCATCAATAGTTTGTTTTATTAAAAAATTGATTTTTATTTTATTTGAAAGAGTTGGTCGAGAGACCTATAGTTTTATAGTATCTATAGAGCTGCTCCTTTAAATATTGAATCTTTAGATGTAAATGTTTATCGAAGGAGTATATCTATAAGAAAGCAGATTCTTTCTTTGGTTGTTCTTTTGATTATTCATTTTTACATGAACAGTTTATTTTATTAACAATTTTTATATTTTTTTTATTTGACAAAGTTGAATAACCTAAAGATTTATATACATGTGGTTTTTATTCAGTCACTTTTTAATGGTATCAAAAACCAGTATACATTATTAAAAAAAATATATATACTTAAGCAAATATTCATTTCATTTGAGTGCAGATTTAAATATTCATATTAAACGAAAACGCATTTATTCTGGTATTCTACAGTTGCAGGTGTAATTAAAAATTCCATCTCCGCCGATGCAAACGTTATTACTGAGAATGCATTTCAAATCACAGAGGACCCTTTGAAAGTTATTACACGGTTTAGCGTGTATTGCTGCAACAAAATAAATGACATTATTTAGCCTGCGACCGAGTGCGGTTTCATCGTATGGTTGAAAAAAAAAAATATATATATTTCATGAACATTTTTTTTTTTAAGTCAATGCAAATTTGTTTCAATTAGACGGAAATTTGAGCATCGTTTGTTATTTAAAAAGAACGTTTAGTGAGAGAGTAAAAAAAAGGAGGACAACAAAGAGGAGGGTGGAATTAAATGAAAAAAGAAAGAAATGATCGCTTCGAACGTTGAAGTAGGGAACTTAAATTTGTTTAAACTCACTCTGTGACATTACCACCATCACAATAAACAAAATAATGCAGAACAATTTCATTTTGACTTCGCAGAGGAATCCCCGATTTCACCAGCTGAAAAACCAATATAAAGTCAATTAAGCTTCCTTTATTCATTTGCCTAAATTTGTATATAAACACTGCGGGGAAAAAAATCTCCACTCAATGCTGTCACTTTTAACAAAATCGACGCACACTTTTAACAAAATCAACGAGCGTGAAAATTTTATATTTATGAGAAAAATTCCGTTTCGCGCGCAGACCTATATTACCCGGTAAAAATTGTCGCAATTAAATTTAGATTACTCGCTCCGGCACCGAACTTTCTCCCTCGAAAAAATATTACAGTCCTCATCCCTCCGCAGCGATCTCGAGGGGTAAGCCACGTGTCGTTGTAACGTAAATTTTTCCCCGTCTAACGATGAAAAACACGTTAGCGTGCAGACAAAAAAAAAGAGGGCCGTGACGATAAAGCATGAGAGAGCCGAGGGACGATTAGATCGTCGAAATGGTGTCTCTCGAAATGAATTTATTCGCGATGGCGACGAATAGTCCGATGCCGCCCACCAGCGCTGGGTAAGAAATGGAAAGATCCTCCGCTAGTATAATAGGCTGCTTATCTCGCTCGCGCGCTCGGATCCTCTTTTGCCTTATCCTCCTTCCCCGAGCCTCGTAAAGCCGCTAAACGAGGAGACGCAAGGCTATCTGCACGAAATTGTAAGAGGCTGGTTCTTTGATCTTCAATCGACCCTACCTCGAAAATTTATCGTTTCCTTCTGCTGATTTCGGTTTCGTGTTTTTCTTTTTCCCGCCAAATTGTTGCTTTGCTTTAATTACTTCATTTATTATTGTAATTTCTTAGGTCTTCTTATAAGAAAAATTTCTGTATAGAAGCCGAATCCTTCTTTTAGTTACAAATAATTTAATCTTCAGAGAATTATTAAAGACTTTCCGTTGTATTATTTTAAAGATTCTTAATAAAAAAAAAAAAAAAAAAAAAAAAAAAAAATGAATCATTTTTTAATGTAAAAATGAAACTAAATTGAGAATATTACAGTAGCTCTGCTTTAATCTACAGCAGTATCGATTTATTCTAGAGCAACACTCTTATTTAAACTTTGATTTTTATTCTACTTCAAACCACATAGTATTTTAATAATTTGCTGCTTTAAGTAATTTTATTTTTCAATATAATATTAAATGCTTTAAGATGCTTTGTATTATGAAAAAGAAAATTCATGAAAAGAGTTATTCATAATCAGTAGCTGTAATGCTACACTGAGAAAAAAGTCAAAAGTAAATTTAACTATACACCCTAGTAAACCGGAATATAGTTAATTTTACCAGA
>JAWWEN010000001.1:9338694-9364838 GCA_035582955.1 Sycophila texana | reverse complement strand
GTACAACCCACCCCTCTACGTACATATAAGTACGCCCCTAAGTGTCACGGCAGTGTTCCGGATAGCTGTAAGGTCCCAGTATAAGCCCAGTACTGTAGAAAAAAAAATATAATTTTTCGTTTTTTTTTCATCTGGCCAGTATCGGGCCAGTATTGGGCCAGTATCGGGCCAATCGTTAGCCGACGTCGGCCCGATGCTGAACCGTTGGTTTTGCCAATTCCGGTCCGGTGTTATCACTCCAGTTCAGGTCCGGAGTTGGGCCGATGGTAATTCCAATACTGTGCCAACTACGGGGTACTGGCGCCCAGTACTGGGCCGACGTCGGGCCGCTGGTAAATTTTTTCGCGGGTAGTTTCTAGTAAAATTTAGCATAGTTTCTTTTTAAAATTTATTGTAACTCTAAAAAATTTTGCTATAGCTCTCATAAATTTTGTAACAAACTATTGTTATTTTTCCTATAATATCAGTCATTGAGAACAAATTACAATTAAATGACACAATTTTTACTATAATAAATGCCAAAGAACAAACTATACAGTCCATGTCACTAAAAGCTCTACATCCAAATTGAAGATTTTTTCTGTGTTTCACCGAATTTGCAATGATAAACAGTCTGATTTTACAAAAAAAAATTGTTGAACCTACCGAAAAGTTTAGTTAAAAAAAAAAAACAGCGAGGAATTCGCGATGAATTAAACAATCGATCGCGTACAGGGCGCCTGCATTCCTAAAACTCTTCAAGCCCCAAGCCCATGCGAGGCTCATAACTCGCTGTCAATCTATGAAACGCTGCACGAAATTGTCAATCATAGCCGCGGGTGCCTAAAAGAACTCCTAGGAATTCGATAGCCGTCGAGTAGCGAGGCAGCAGGGAGGCGCGCAGCGGGCGGCCCTCAAAGGCACTCGGCGCACCTCCGCCTCGGCGCTCCTTCGCTTCGCCTAATGGATTCGACTTTTCGGATTATTAAAACGCGTGTTCCCACCCCGCGGGGCGCTCCTCTATGCGGGGCCGGGAGCCGCTTGATGAGCGTCTTCGAGAGGACGGACTCGCGAAACTCAAGGACAAACGACTGCTGCGGTTCTTTTTTTTCTTTTTTATTCGCCAAGGGGGTTATAGTCTGTGTTCGAATAGCCGCAATATTTATGCTTTGACTGTTGGGTCGATGCGGCGGAATAGATATGGATCGGTGTTGCGGAGTGAAATATGAGTTTTAGATTGATGGTGCTTGAATAGAGACAGACTGGGCGGATTTTAGAAAAGACTTGCTCTTCATTATCTACGTTAGTGTTTCACAAATTTAATATAATGAAAAGATTATTTATTTTTATTTAAATTTAAATAAATGATAAATTTATGTAAGCGTAAATTATTATCATTCGCAGCTTAATTATAGAAGCATCGATAAAGACTCGAACGACCAGACCCAACTAATTATTATTGTCTCGATCTAAAAAAAAAATAAAAATATTTAAAAATTCGCTTTATTTACAAAATTTTGCAAAAGCGATTATTCTCACGCTATTTGTGTGTAAGTTATTAAACGGACTCCGAAAAGCAGCTACTCTGCATAATTCAAAACAATTTAGCATTGTTTTCAAACAATTAAAAAGTAATTCGTCCACAGTGGCGTTCTTATAAACACTGGAGAATTCAGAAAATTTGCAACACTGGCCCAGCCTAGTAAAACTTTTTTCCCAATTTATCAGGCGCACAGCACGAAAAAATATTGCGAAAAATGATAAACGAGAAAAAAAAACGAGGAAATAGAGACGTCGATGTGCGATAGTTCGCGTGGTCGTAAGCACCTTAGCGTGAAACGCAAAATTGCAAAATCTGCAGCTGGAACGAAAAAACAATGAAAAAAAATAACCACCTCCCCTTATGAAAACTCGCTTTCCCTGCTGGCAATTCTCGAGTTCAGCTAGACGGAAAATTCCGGGAAACCAGGAGTAATTCTTTTTAACGGCGTGGGGGACGCGTCAACCCCGCCGGAAAAATTCAGATGACGAATCGATTGCCACTTCGAATTTCTACGGAGCGCGCGATTAAAAGCGCGTTGCACACGACAAAGTCAATTGACCGCTGATACGTCAAAAATCGGGAGTTTCGAGGGGGAAGGGGGTGCGAGGGGAGGGGGCTCTGGTCGAGGCTCGAAAGTCCGTCGTTGCATTCGGAAATTTTCAATTTGCCGGTAATTACATGCGAGTCCTCTGCGCCTGACACAATTCGTTCGTTAACCGCGTGAAATAATAATTATTATTCCGTCCCCGCTTGAGCACCAGGGAGCACATTGACATTTTATTGCGGGGGATTCTGCGTAAACTCCCCGCATTATGACAAATTGTCCGATCGTGCGGGGGCGTCTACGAAGTGCAGATTATTTTGCAGCTTCGCTTGCACATTTTAAAACCTCATTTTTTTTACATTTTCTTTTTTTGTCAGCGTAATGTAAATTTTTTCAGTCATTCTTTATAATTTTTATGTTTCAAAGGAAATTATGTGTGCAAATAGAAGTATTTATTTGAGAAACCAATTCGTTAATTTGTATATCTTCTTATACAAAATTAATACAACTTATGCATATTATAATAATTATTATTAAAATGTGTAAGTATAAACTAAAGTATTTAATGAAGAAGAAGATTGAAAAGTCAGATTCTTCGATGTGGAATATAGTGAATTATACACACACGTGGCTCGAATTTTTTTCCAAAAAAATTAAGGAACAATTGAGTAGTTGAAAAACAGCAGTGTGTAATGAAGTAATTAAACGATTTTTTATTAGTATAAATGAAAAAAAATATATTTATCAATTTTTAAAATCTCACTCAGATGAAAAACACTAGAGTTTTTAGCGACTCTGTCTTAGCCACACCCTAATCACATTTGCACCCAGCAAACTTAAGATATACGACACTTCTGCCGGTATCGCCCCAAAATCTCGGCTTTTGCGATTCTCGTTTCCGCACCTCTGACTCACGCAGTGTCTGTTACTTTCGCGGTTCGACCGTTGGGTCAGGCTTCGCTGTTTCGGCCAATTGGGATATTCACGCGCGGTAATTAGTTTGATTTATAGCAAAAGAGAAGACAGCTTCCGGTACAGTTGTGTAACGACATGTGTGTTGTTTCCAAATTTACGATAAAGCTTGAATTGCAAATTCAAATATTAATTCGCAGGGAATGAAGCTATAAAAGTGATGACTCAATTTGAGTCTCGTACTTTACATTCTTACTGAAAATTTTAGAAAAAGATATAGAAAAAGAAAAGGAGGACACTTAAATTTTTGTTGTTTTTAGCAAGAACTACTTATAGAAAATTAGAGCATGCGTTTTAACGTCTAAATTTTAATTTAAAATTCGTGACGAAGTAATGATTATTCATCAATTACTTCAGGTTCGATTATGATCACCTAAACTCTTTCAATTGACGATTACATTATCACGAACGTTTAAATCTATTACCGCTTACAGGCAAATGTATTCTAAAAAATAAAAAAAAAAACTACCGCGAAAAAATAAACAATTTCTTTTAAGCAACAATAAAAATCAAGTTAATAAGCTGAGTTTTTCGCGTAGAATTTATATACATTCCCGTCGTTCCTCGGGATGTGAATGGGTAACGGGCGAAATTCGGCGGGTGTGCACTTTTCGCCGGATTTATTTTAGCGCAGCGCTGTTTGCCAAACGAATCGGGCCGAACGATCCAAGAGAGAGAAACGGTTTGGCAAACTCCGTCCTTACGTCCGTGCGTACATTGGCTGGCAGCGATCCCGAAGGTACTATCTGCACGTCTAGACGTAACGGCCATCGAGGAGGCGCCGAAATATGCCGCGGAACTCCCCGTGTTTGCGGAGATTTTCCCAATTAGACTTGTTTTTTCAGGGATGTAGAGTTCATTTTTTTCATTCTGCTATACAAAATTTAAGTATACTGCTTGCGTAATAAGTATGCTAATGCTGATGTGAAAAGTGAGTGAATAAAATCGAGTGGTATTTATTAAAATTATTTTTTTTAATTGATTTATAGTTTTCTTAGTATTAATTAAATAATAAAATTTTTGTTTCGATTACATTTGATACACGAAGAAAATGTAAACAAATTCTAACAATCAGAATTACATTATTGGATAAATTGCAATAATTTATTACAAAACTGTGTTCTACTAAAAATTGAAATAGTTCATTTAAATGTCCTTCCAGACTTACACTTTTGAACAAATTACAATAGTTTCTTGTAAAAATGACTGTAATTTGTTTCAAATTTTACTGTAAATTTAAGAAATTCGTTATAGCTCATGTAAACTCACTAGAAACTATATAGGATAGGACATTAAAATAGACTATAGCAACTTTTATTAGACATTTTCTCGTCATGTGTAAAATTTAGAAGATTTCCGTTAAACATTTTACGAAAAACTTTTTGTTTTCAAAAATTCCAATTAATTTTTTCGTCACTTAAAAAAGCCCACTAATAAAAAATATTTATTAACCTATCGTCATACGATCTCTCAATTCGTCGACTCCGACGATTCAATTCAACCATCAACACATCCTCCGAACAATTAGCATAGTTAAAAAGATCTCCCAAGATTCGAAGCTGTCCATCAATCCTTCTTTCACGCATTCAAATCAACGAAAAATTTCCCCGACAAACCGACCCAGAAAAAAAAATACCCACATCTCCGTCACTCGCCACGCATCCACGTTAAATCAACAGCCAGTCGAGATCCCGACTTTTCCACTCGTCAAAAGCGCGCGGCGCGCCGCCGACAGTGCCTATACGGTCCCTTATCGTCTGGAAAAATCGCAGGTGCCCGTGTCGTTGATAAGTCGGGGTTTTCCGAAGCCGCGCGCGGGCTTATCGCGCAGCCGGCCATAAAAGAAACGAGCGGCTCGACTTAACGTTCGACGAGGCCGCGCGTGTGCCGCTCCGGAGAGGACGCACGCACCCCCACGGGGTCCCGCTGCACGTGTCGCCGTGCTGTCAGCCGCGCGTCCGCGCGTCCGAGCCAGCTGTTGTTCCGCGGTTTCGGCACTAACTCCGACTACTGGCCGGCTGTCCGTGGCCCTCTGCGATCTTTCCTGCGCCACCGCAGCGAATCGTTCGTTTGCTCTCGGATAGGCTATCGTGACGCTCGGAGATAACCGGGGGTGTATTATTTGAGCTTTGATAGGAGTATGAAGTTTCGGGTACTTTATAGGGCTTTCGTTTTGTATTGCGTTGATTAACAGATGATGTGGCGTAAGAGGGTGAACATTGAGATAGTCTTGATTTAGTACTTTTATTAATTATTTATGTGAATGGTTCGTTTTATTTTATATTGTGTAATCTATAAATCGTTTTAAAATCTTCGTCACTGTGATATCGATTTTATAAATGTGACTTGCTTTTTAGAATTATTTACTTTTAATAATTTTCAAATGACTGTGATTTTTATTACAAGTGTTTTAATTCTAAAGAAAGTTGTTTTTTATTCTCTCTAGGTCATTTGTATAAAATGTTATTTTTATTATTTGTATATATTGCAATTTACGATAAAAAAACTATTCTATTCTATTTTATTTTATTTATTTATGCATTTATTCAAACCAGAGTAATTTCAAATTACATTAAGTAGTAATTCAGCAGAGGAAAACCAATTTCTTTTAAGCTATAGTCTAGAAAAGCAGAAAATCTTAATTACTAAAATAAGTTAGGTCTATTAAAATATCTTTTAATGGACCTAAATTATTTTAGTAATTAAGATTTTCTGCTACAATTTGTAGTAAAAACGCTATTTCAAAATGTTAATTCAGTACACTCATTTAATACCTTACATAATAAAACTTAAAAATTAAGATTAGTTATGGTTAAACCATTAAATTAACGAGATTGATCAAAATAGTCATTTTTTTATTAAATGAATGTTTGTATTATTTGTATCGATAATAGTGATTGTAATACTGTTATCAGAAAATTACTGTAAATGTTTGTTGCAAATTTTCTTGTCCGAAGGTAGTTTATGGTACAGTTACGATAATTACTGTAGTTAAAGCCACACACATTTACTGCTGCCAATATTAATCTTATCAAAAATCGTATTTCAGATTAGTAAAAGCTGCAATAACTATTATGTTTATTTATGTATATTTTTTGCTACACACTAACAAGTAACTCTTGACCATATCTTTCTTTGTCAATGTAAAAGTCAAAAATTATTTTTCCTTTCTAGAAACTAATCAAACGTATAAATAAAAAATGCACACTTCAAATAATAATTGAAAAAGCAGTGAAGTAAAGTTCTTAATTCCTACGGATAATAAATTTTAATCATAATTTGATCTTCGTGAGTAAATAACACTGGTTTATTTTTATCAAATAAGTTAACCCACTGCAGCAGCAGTATATCATTCAATTTACGTCCTGGACTACTTATTTATTAGATCCCATTCAATCAGCTTTTCGCACTGTCATTGCCAGCCTAAAGAAAAAAAAGCCCGGAAATCACTGAACGAGAGCTCATCGCATCATCACACTACATTGACCGTTCCGGGTTCACATCCGGCCAAGTCCGCAGTAATTTATTTATTTTTTTTCCTTCGGCACTGGTCATTCATCAAGATCCCCGCCGCGTGATTTCCTCCGGTCCCGCGCGGTATAAGGCAAAAATCCGAAAAATTCACACCCCCGGAGAGCAGACGTCGAGGGCAAGCCATTCAGCGCGAGCGATCGAGCGGCATCATTTTTGTTTTCGCTTCAATTTTTTTTTTTATCTGGAAAGACGGTCACGTTTTAGTTGGGAGTCAAAGGGAGTATAGAGACGTCGCGAGCAATAAATATACTTATATACCGAGAGACAAAGTTGATCCCGGAGTGAGATACGCGAATGCAAGGTAAACTACTTTGATATCGCGGTTCGTTCAATGAAATACGACGGGAGTTTCGGAGATTAATATGCGATTAAGTTTCCAGCAATTTGGAAGAAGTGCGGCTTTTTCGTTAATCGTTAATTATACGCCAGTTTGTATGGATTGTAAAAATTAAGCTCTCTTAAAAATTTGAGTGCATATTTATATTTACGAAAGAAGCATTGCAAAGAGATTTTTATTTATATATACGGAGAATATTATGTTACTCGATCTTGGATGCATATATTTTGACAAATCTGACATGTAAGGTTTGTCATGTGCCATGTATATTGTAAGTTAACTTGACTTTATACACATGACCGATTAATATCTTACTTTTTAATTTAAATTAATAAATATAACTTGTCGTATTTTAATAATAAATAAAAGGTACTGGCAATTATTGAATAATTTGGAATTGATTGACACATTCGATATCGGTGATTGTACAATTTATTCTTAATCTAGACATGTAAATTAATAGATTTCATTACTATTGGTTCCGATCGATCTTAGGAGTAATTTATTAAAAAATATTGAAGCTTTTTCCAAGAAAATTTTCAGCATTTGATAATAAATTATTCCAGGAGCTATCATATAAAAAGCCTATACGAACACGGACAAAATTGATAAAACGATCAAAAAGAGATTGACAAAAAGATGAAAAAGGTTACTGTACAGTGGCTAGTAAATTTAAAAATATTTAAGTTAAATTTTACTACAGTTATATTAAATTTTACTATTTTATTAAATTTTATTATTTACTATCCCCCTAAATATTAATAAGTGAAATTCACTTCGAATAAGTTCTACGTAATAAGTCTTCCCCATACAAGTGGAATATAATTCGAATAAGTGGAAGACTTATCACATATAATAAGTGTGTATATTCACTTATTCATATTTACATTTATAGTAACATTTGCAAGCTATTAATTTTTTTCCTATTTTATACTTTCCCGCGTTCGTCCTCGCTTTCCTATAGACCACAATAATTTTAGCATTTCCTCCGAGTACGCCGCTCAATAAAAAAAAATCCATCCGATTTATAAAAAGGGTAGAGCGGAAAATCTCCCCCACAGAAAGTTTTCGAAAAAAAAAGAAACATCAGAAATCGAACGGCGCGCCTGGGGTCGACGACAGAAACATCCGGCGGCACACGTAACGTGGCCGGCACGAGATATCCAGCGGGAGCGCAGGGGTCGGTTCGCTTAATCAACGGAGCGCCCTCACGTGACCCGGTAACTCGCTCGCGCGTGCCACGAAATTGGCGTGGCGCGACTTCCTTAAAACCGGCCGTGATTGACGCGTCGCGGGGGTAGCGGCCGTAACTCGCGGAAATTCGCCACTTTCGTACAATTGGCCGGGGCCGCGGAATCGAACGGGCGCCGCGCGCCTGCGGTCAAGTTCGAGATGGGCAAAGGGGTCGGGATTTCATTGGAGGTTGAGGGTTGCGATTGGCCGAGTCGCGCCTGGTCAAAAATTGCCGACGGATGCCGAGCGGACGCGCGGAGCGATGCAGAAATTAGCCGTGACGTTTGATGACCCGACGATTGATTCGGAAATTTGCTTTTAGATTTCAAAAGCGGGGTACCGGGGAGACTCTGGAGATTGCATTTAAGGTGTGTTTTGCCGATGCTTCTTCGCTCTTTGAAGCGCTAATTGATGGAATCGATGGGCTTTCGTATAGCTAATAGCGAGTTTGAGGGAATTGAATTTAATGTGCTTTGATGATGAGGCTTGAACAGTCAGTCTTGCTACGTAAAAAATGTATTAAATTTAATTTCTTAAAAGTTTTATACGTTATTATTTGTATCGCTGGTTGGTGCTTTTGCGTAGGAAACACGGAAAGCCAATGTAATCTACTATGAATAATGAATTTCTGTGATATCAAAAGAGAAATTGTTTTTAAAAAAATGTTATAATAAAAGAAAGCCGACGTCAGACTATAGAATTATGACGTTTAATAAAATGAGCTTTTATTGAGCTTTTAGACGCAGAGATAAATTCTCTAATAAAAATGCAATAATCAATTTTAATTGACTCACGGATTGACATTATAGGAAAAATATAATAAAATCATGTAAAATTTATTACGCAGATCTAATAAATTTTGCTATATAGTTTTTGTAATTTGTCCAAGAAATCGTTGTAATTTTCAAAGACAGTTTATGAGGATATTAAAATTGCCAATTGTAATTTTTGTTATATCTTTTTTTTTCGTGTAAATTTATTTTAGTAAATCTCAATTCAACTGTTTTTTTGCAAGAGATTAATCAGACTTCTTGGCACATTTAAATAAAGAATCAAGTCCACTGGCAAATGAAATTAATTCTTTTATATCATGGTTTTATTTCTACATGGATCTGTCTTAGCGTGTACCCAACTTCATATATAGTGAGATTTTTTTTTGTCATTAAATTTTCTCATTGTTTATTATATGCATAATAAGGTAATTTATTTCCGAAACTGAATTACCACACGACACCAGCAGGCCATCTAAGCAACGTATTTCACCCAATCATTTTTACCTATATAAATATACAAATACACATTCATTTAAGTAACTTAATCCAAAAAACATGTGATGATCATTATTTCATGTTACAGCCTCCCATTACGTACCACCACAAAAAAGAAAAGACCAACTCACTTCCCTTAAGTAACGAGTGTATATTTTTTTCTTCATAAAATCAATTACGGCCGAACAAGCGTAAATTATAACTCGTCATTGCATCGAGAGTCGTGATCGGTACTCCTCCGATGCATCTGCCATCCCGCATATAAGAAATAATGAAAAAAAAAGGCGGAAAGAGCCCGCCCCGCGCTACGCGCACGCGTAATATCGCGCTGCGGCTCGCGCGCTTCGCCCCGAAGTCGGTAGCGCGTATACGCGGTAGCAGCAGCCGGCTTTTGTAGATTATAACCCTGGCGCGCTCGCGCTTCGCCGTCCCAAAGAGAGCAAAAAGCCGAAGCGAGCGACGCGCGCGCGCGCGTGTATGTGTGTGCGCCGCAGGTAACGAGGATCCATTTATTCTGGCCAGATGGAAATGTAAATTCCGGGCGACCCAATTTATCTCTGGTCTCGCGCATACACACACGTGCACACACACACAGAAGCATGCGCGCACGCACACACGCGCACGCATACGTACACATGCATACAAATACCTGGCTATTTAATTGTGCAGCGCCGCCGCGGTATGGTAATTGCCCTCTCCCTTTATTTATACCCATAGATCGGAAGGTATACCTACTCGCCGTTCGCGCGCTTCTTCTTCTTCTCCGTCTTTTTGTCCCCCGCAGTCCTCCTCCGTATTCTTCCGCCGCTCCGCAACAATGCGGTTTTATACGTATGAGCGCGCGGCTCTTTTTAAAATTCCTCGGGCCTCTTTGCTCTCCTCCCTCCCATTTTTTTTTATTTTTTTTTTTTTATACTTTTGTCTTTGGGCTTTGGTTGCGCCTTGCCCGCGCCCCTCTTCCTTATATACCCTTTATATGCCTCTCGCTTTTCGTTTCTTTTTTTTTATCTTCTTGTTCTTTTTTTTCTTCTTTATTTCGAAAGCGCGCGGCCCTCGAAAATGCAAAGCGCAGAAGCGCCTGGCGATTGTTCTTTCGAGAATCTCCCGTTTTGTTGCGCTCGCTTAAATAGGCCGCCTCGCGGCCGTTTGCGCCTGCCGGCTCTTTCGTATAAAGAGAGCCGCGGATCGGTAACGAGCCTCCGCGAGGAAGTCAGCTATGAAAGGAGCGGTTGGCGGCGGAGGGGGTGAGTCTAAATTAATTTTATTAGGGCGAGCGAGAAAATAAGACGATTGTAGGGAAAATCAAGGCGTTTGTCAGGGAGTATATATTAGTGCTTCAGAGTTTAATGAAAAAGATTCCGTGGCAGAGGTGAAAAGGGTGAATAAACCTATTGTAAATTTTTAACGTGGCGTTTATTGTTCCGGTGTAATGAATTTTGAGAATTGCATAATTTTTTGACGTTTTCCAATCTCACGTTACTCTTATACTCCAATTTATTCTGATAATTCTTTCTAACTCGTCGACGCGGGAAAATGTAAATCCAAACTGCTGTCCATTGCTGCTTTATAGAAATGTTTTTCTTTCACATATGTATCATAACATTTTTTTTTCATCTACGCATATACACATACTCGTACGTATATATGCACGTATATATACACTTGATTCAGTGAAAAAGAATGGAAAATGGGATCATCGGTCCGTCAAATATGGAGTCAAAAGCGACTTTGTGCAATATACTGATGAATTTTTACGGTGAACGTTCTTTATTGTCAGAAAAGGTCATTAAGCATTCAATAAAGCGGCAGATATCGCGCGGAAGATAATAAATATCCCAGCGAATGATCCGCACGTCGGACTGGCTATGTCGGATAACACCCGAGAGCAGTTAGCGCCGTTTAATTAAAAGCTCCATGAGCTTGGCGTGTAGGTTGAATTATTTAATGATTGTCGGTACGAATTTCAACTTAGTTTATTAGCTAGTGTCATGTAGTATTACCATAGATTCGGGGACTTTCGAATAATACTATCACGTTAGCATTTAATTTAACATGTTTGTTTACGTTTAATTATATAGATATTAATTTTGAAAAGAATCGAGGCTTGTAGTGATCAAACTTAGTATATTATTATATTATGCAGTCTGATTGTCTTAATTTGTCTATAATGACGTAGAAAGTAATGAATTTTCACTCAAATCTTGTAGGAAATACGGAGTTATTTATCTTCGACTCATTAGCAATAAGGAGTGTCATAATGACATTTTTTGCAATATTGAAACCTTCTCAGATTTTCTTTTTATTAATATTTTTTCCGTTCATTAATAAAATATACTCGAATTACAAGGAAACGTGGTGCATCTAACATTAATTATTTTGCAAATGCTTCGATAATATTTAATTAACTGCTTTATATACGCACGTTTCTCTAAGCACCTTGTGAAAGTCTCGAGTAAAATCACTAGCGAAAATAAATCGGATCTTTTCGAGTGAAAATGTCTGATAATCAATCAGAAACGAGAGCAGCTTGACAAACCACACGGGGAAAGAAAGAAAAATATTATTCTTCCGCACTACGCTCGAATTCTTCAGTAAAAAACAGATCCCGACTCTATCTTATCGGCAAAAAATTCATCCCTCCTCACCACTAGTCTGCTTTTTTTCGGTACTTAATCCACATTTAGAGCGAGGAATTAAAAAAAAAAAAAAAATTAACCACGTATATACTTTGCTCCGAGAGAAAACGACTAGTTCTTAAAGGTGCGTAATAAAATATTATTTGCAAGTGTTGCCGTATACTTAACCGGTTGGGTTTCACAAAAGCAACAGCGTAATATCAAGATCAATCGATCGGCGTCCAGTATTTAAACACGTCCGTCGAGTGAAAAATTGAAAAGTGAGCGAACCCGACGACAGACGTGAAAAATCTCGGCGTCGCTCTCATTGCGTGCCGCGCTATTTTGCGCGGAGTGACGCGTGCACACACACGCATGCACACACGCACACGCACGAACACACATACACACGCGTATCGTACCCCAGGGCGGCCTGCGCGCAAAATCATAATTCACGAGCCGTCGCTTAATTAAACGCGAGCGTCTTTGAGCGGGGTGCGCGGGTGCGCATGCGCATAAATTAAAGCCGGCTGATTAATATACGGTGCGCCGTTAATTGCCGTCGATTTCGCGCCGCCTCGAAATCATTTTCGTGCATCACTCAAGCACCATTGCAGCTGGTGCGTTTATTTAGGTATTTTTTTTTATATATTTATTTGTTCTTTTTTTTTTTTAATTTTATTAACTTTTTTTTGGTGACGGAGTTGCGCTGCATCGGTGGACGATGAGTACACGCGAGGCTGTCCACCCGCTCGACATTATTAACGCGCGATGAGTTTTTTTTTGTTTTTTATTTGTCCAGGCAATTAAATGCTCGATGATGCGTCGATGGTTTAAAGTGCCAGTTTCTTTTTTAGTCGACCGCGTGGCTTACTTTGCTCCGAGGGTCTTGACGATTTGTAACGACGATCTGGCCAGCTGGAGCTGTGTTTTTTTTTTTTTTTTTTTTTGTTGATAAGTGAACTTTATTTTAAATTCGTCCTGAGAAATTTGTTAATGTTTTATTTATCGGGCAATTAAATTTTACTTTTAATTAATCCCACTGAAAATTTAATTAATATGGTAGTAACAGAAAAAGCAGTGCACTAAACTATTATGATCGTGTAAATTTAAGCGTGATTCTTGATTTAATGCAATCAATAAGAGTAATTGCACCATTCGTCATAATTTCATGACAAATAAGCCATTATTATAATGGAATGTTTTTGATTACAAATTAAACGGTGTTATCCGTCATTTAGAAAGTTTTTCCGTGTAATAACAATGATTCAGATACCGTTTTGATTCTCCATTATACACGTAATTTTCTTTTTTTTTTTTTTTATTAAATAAACGTCGATTTTATTTTTAAAACAGCTGAAGCGTTCCTCAGATAAGCGTACACGTACGCGTATATTTTTTTTTCTGATCGAGGCCTTTCGTATTTGTGTTTCCGTATCCTTTCCTGAGATTTTTCCAGCAGAGACTGACACTATGTGAAAATCTAACGAGAGTTTTGAGTATTTTTTGTCGAAAGTCAAATGAAACGATCGATAAATTTCGTAGTTCGATGAAAATATAAAGCTTTCCGAAAATACTCTGCTATATTATATGCAAATAAAAAGCAAATTGTTTAAAGCCCTCCTTCAATGGAATTTTTTATTTTTATTGATGTTTATTTTGCGAATTAAAAAGAATTGGATTAATTAAATGGAATTTAATAGAATCAGACTCCACTCTGTGAAAACTCATAGAATTTAATTTTAGTCCATTGAAATCTATTTAATAAACACGCGATACTACCATTTTTTTAAATCAATGCCACCTTTTTTTGACTCGCACCGCCGGGTCTATTAACTTTCCTAAAAATAAATTTCACATTTAATTTACACGAAAATATTCGTCGGGAAGTCACGGTAAGAAAAGAAGAATCAGCTTAAAAGAGCTAAATTAACCCATAAAAACAATTTCAGCCATCAATGAGCAGCATTAAAGTATCTTCAATCAAGACGCGCGCCAAGCGCGGGCAATACGTTATTATTTCCAACTATGGGCGGGGGTAAGCGTTATCATTAAATAGGTTCGTTATAAAAGCTTTTAAGAGGAGATTTTTCTTTGTCGCCGTGGAAAACGAGCGTAAGAAAAAAAAAAGAAGCGGAGGAACCCGGAACGAGATAAAAAGTGTCAGGGGCCAAAGGAACGAAACGATAGAGAAAGAGAGAAAAGGACATCGTGAAAAGGAACGACGTACCGGTAATTGTCAGTGTTCCTCGTGGCCGCCGTAGAATGAAGTGAGGGCGTCGCGGGGCGCGCAGGCGGAGGGGATAGGAAAGAGCAAAGCTCCCTGAAAGCTCTACAAATTGCGTGCTTTCCCTCTCCCCGGTCGGGCCGCAAGTTTTCCTCGGCAAGCAGGTGTCAAGGAGGCGAGTCGCGCGGGAAGCCATAAATTCTCATTATTTTATAGTTAATGCCTCGTTTGCATCCACAACAAGCGAGATAAGAAGAAGAAAAAGGAGGCCGCGCCGCTGTGCTCGCGCGCCTTCATCTTCAATTTTGTCGCTTTGCGCCGCCCCCCTTTCTTTTTTCCTCTCCCGCAGCAAAGCCGCGATATCGTCCTCTCGCCTCGTGTTTCATCCCGGGAGATGCTGATAGTGAGTTCGTAAAAGTTTTTTGTAGGTCAAACAAATTTTCCCTTTTTCTTCGATACTGATTTGCCGCCGAGTTGATTGAGGAGTAAATACCACGATGGTTTAACTTTTCTTCTTTTAGTTAAGCGCCTGCCACGCGGATGAGATATAATGTGCGGTAATTGACACATAAAATGAAAAAACAATGGCCAATAAATAAAAATGTATTTTACAGCGTGAAAAATCACACGAAGAAGAAACGAGAATTTACGATGCAATTCTGTGTATGTAACTGAATAAATAAGGCAATCAGTCGTCGATTGAGGATGCAATTGTCTTCATTCGCACTGCTGATTATTTTGCGACAGATTTAACCGCACGAGAAAGATGAGTGCAAAACAAGGACGACAGAGACGCGAAGAAGCCGATCGATTCCTGATCATTGCCGCAGATAAAACGCGCAATGTTCGAGCGAGCAAAGCGAGGGAGGGTGGGGGAGCAGAGGGTATATCTGTTTAAACACTAACGAGACAGTTCGACGGCCGTAAATTATGAGTGTCACGTTTATACGTGCTCGGGCGCACGGGTTACGCTTATTAATTTACGATTTATAATTGCCGTCCACCTTTGGCCCCGCCTCCTCGGGTATATATCCTTTCCGCTCTTTTCGCCGCTCGCCGCTAAAATAAATCTTGGTTAAGTCATTTTGTGCGACCAAAGCGGCCTTTCGCTTTTCTCCGCGGCGCCTTTTTCAGCCTGGACAATTTTGCGCTCGAACGAGTCGTTACGCTCTCGAACAGCTGCTTAGCGTTCAATGGATTGCGCGAACTTTTTTTTTATTATTTTGTTTCTGAATTATTAGCTGGTTTACCGTTAATTAATTGCTCCGAATAATTAGATGTTTTTACGTAGAAGTTGTAATAATTGGTTTCATATTTTTCTGCGGAATAATTTGTTCGATTCGCAATTTAAAAGATTTAATAATATACATTGTGTAACGAAGGGAGAAAATATGAGCTATTTCTAGTTCATATTTCATCGAAGTCTGAAATAACTTGATTCAGGAGGCAGTAATTGAAAGGGGAAATAAATTGTTAAATATTAAATAGCAATTACACATTTTCGTGTAACAATTATTATGTCTTAAAATTCAAATATGGTGAAAAAAAAACAGGCATTTCAGGTATTTCTTATTATTCCAGTCAGTTATGTTATAGAAATCATCAATTTTTCTGGATTCTTCGAATAGTGAAACAAAAAATGACTACACTGAGAGAATTTTCTCGTAAAAATTATAGTGATTTTCCAGTAAAAATTACGTGAAAAAACCTAATCGTGAGACGGCAGGGAATACTGTAAATTTTTACGGGAAAATGACCGTAATTTTTACAGAGATTTTCTTGTAAAATTTACAAAGCATGATCAACCGTCCAAGATTCAGATAAATATTACGTGATTTTTTTCGTAAAAATTTACAGTATTGCCAACCGTCTTACGATAACACTTTTTCACGTAATTATTACGGGAAAATCACCGTAATTTTTACGAGATAATTCTCTCAGTGTATGTTCAATAAATTTTTCGAACAAATAATTACTTAATTAATTCCACAATAATGAAATTAGGCTTATCCTTAAATTTCAGAATAAAAGTCTACTCAACCACAAGAAAATTGTTTAAATCACGAAGAAATCTGAACTTTCCGCCTCTACACAGCTCGCTCTTCTCTATCAATCGCGAGCAGATAATCGACACACAATCCCCTCTTTTCCAGCATGAAGTCTCGATAAATCGTCTGCACTCCGCCGATGCCGATACACTCCTCGCAGTTACAGCATCGAGCGCGAGAGAAAGGTTATGAGAGAAAATAAAGAGAGAAAGAGAGAGAGAGAGAGAAAAGTCGGTTCTTGCGTTGCGCCCCGCGGTGCTGCCGCTAATGGGGAGGTACGCCGACGTTTAATTAGCCCACCGCGAGATCTATGGAGAGAAAGAAGTAGGAGAGAGCGAACAGGCAAGCAAAAGAGAGGGAGAGAGAGATGCACCTAAGGACACGTAACGAGGGCATCGGCAGTCCAATTAACGTCTTTCAGAGGGAGAGGGGAGGGTACGGGGGGAGATACTCTTTACTCGCGACTTCTTCCTTCCCTTACCTTCGCCACGGCCCGGCCGCAAGTTTATCTAGCCGAGATCTCGCAAAGGCGAGCTCGCGCCTGTCGCCCTCCTTTTTTACGTCTCCACCCGAGATGGACGCGCCTGGGCTTCGCGGCTCGCCCTTTCGGATTATGCATCTCAGCGATCGTGTGGTATTTAACGCGTCGCTTAATTTCAGATTTCTCTTTCGGCTATACACGTGTTTTTTATGCTCGTTTTCATGTGGACATGACATATTTTTTATAGCTCAGAAGGGATTACATGATTAGACGTATATGCATTCTGCATCTTGTTTATAGAAGGCGGAATTTTAATTTTCGGTGATTAAAATGAAAGATGACGGGAGGAATTTTAAGACTGATGTTTCTATGGCAAACAATTATCAAAGGCGTAATATGTACTAAAATAATAAATAAGCTTGTTTTAAGAATAATAAAATGAATATAAAGCCTTTAAATGAGGAATTAGATTAATTGTACTTATAAGAACGAATTTTAAATATACAATACTTCGAAAATTTTGAATAAAAAATTATCTTTTTCGCTTGAAAAGTATGTTGCTTCGTGGATATTAATAAGCTTCTTTTTCCTTTAAACAAAAAAGTTTTTGTACCTTGCATCTTTTATATACTTTCGTACTGATATTTGAAAAGTGTCAGTCCTTTCTTCTGTGGCTTCTTATCAATACTTTATATACTGCAATTTAAACTCTTTTGAATTATTGCAAATATCGAGAAAAAAATATATCTACAGATTATTCTCTGCATAAAAGTCGCCTTTGACCGTTTCATTCAATATTAATTAACTACAAGTAATAATTCAAGAAATAAAACGATAGAAATAAATATTAAAATGTAAATTAATAAAAATTATATCAATACACCGTGAAAAAAATTAGGACAGTTTCTCACAATATTTAATACGAATACATCAAAGCTCTTTATACAAAACAGCAAAAATCTCTTTTTTAATAATAACTTTCCTCATAGTTCAAGATTGAAAAAAGAAAAAAATTTAAATCCAGTTTGTCCAAAAAAAAACTTAATATAACGAAAGAGAGAAAAGCCACGTTAAAATCTGGCTCGGGTACATTGACTCATCAACAGAGACTACTAAAAAGGGGGCAGAATAAAAAGGCAATGCCCCGAAATCGTTATCCCGCGGTGCGATCGCCGAAAGAGCGTGCGAGAGCTAATTTCGCCGGCGCACGCGGCGAGCTCGCATATAAAGACTCTGCTGCGGGCCGCGCGAGCCTCTCCGGCTATACGTGTCGTATGCAAAATAAAGGAAGTTGTCGAACACGGCTCCGCGGAAAAATATATAAGGATCGGGCCCTGCCCCGACGAGTCCTCCTCCGCGTCGAGCTTTCCGCGCCGATCACCTGTATAATACGCGAGTGAGCGCTTAGCCGACCGGCAATAAATTAGACTTACCTGGGTGGCCTCGCTCCCGCTTTCTCCCCCACCCTCACTCTCTCTCTCTCTCTCTTTATCCCTCTCCTTCTTCGTTTTCGCGATCGACACTCCCACGCGCGGACCTCCCTCGCTTTCTTCCGCTCGATTCGCTTCGAAAAATTGATTAATCCTTTCTTTCCTCTGCTCGCCTCTCTTCTTTTCTCGCTCGCTCCACTGCGAGCGGTTCGCGCCGCCACCACTGGACGGGTTGACTTATTTTTTTTTTTCTCGAGGAGTCGTTTTTACGCCCCGCGGACGGGAATTTATGCTCCGCCCGTAATTGCTTCAGATCGTTTAAATGGATTTCGGCTCGGACACGGCGGGCTTTTTGAGCGGCTCGAATTATTGAATTCTATTATCGTTTTGTGTCTGTTGATGAGAGAATCTTTAATGTTGGATATGTGATATTTTTCGAGTCAATCTGGAGCTTGACGTTATTATGCGCTGTACGTGTCTGTTTGTTTTTAGTCTATGCAACAAATTAGTTTTTATATTGAAAGGGAAACAAAAAATGAATGGAATTACCTCTGGGCGAAAGATATGAGGACGATTAATTGATTATTGATGTGACTCGATAAGATACTTGTAGAATAAGGCAATCTACTAAATCACTAACTTGAATTGTCTCTGTAGTAGATAATCGTGTATATATTTTATTTTGCGAAATTTTTATATCGCAGTTTTTAAAGTAAATTATATAGCACTCTCTTTAAAAAATTAAAAAATTAATTTTGATAATTCATTTTGATCTCCTAATATAGTAAAATGAGAAAACTTTTAAAAGATACAAGTTTTCTATTTTTAACATTCTTTTAATAATTTAATCAATCAAATTAATTATCCATTGAAAAAAAAAACACTCAAATTTACGTAACAGCTGTATCCCTTTCATAATGAAAATTTTGTATCGACATTCACTGTCAAATAGCTTAATAGAATAAATATATTGAAAATTCTTTTCCAGACCCTTTAAACTTTTTGAACTGTAAAATTTTGCGCTCCGCGCCCTTCGTAACACACCGCATAAAAATGTATCGCTAACCCGCTATTAAATCTGCTTTCTTGTTCCATAACTCTCCTTTTAATAGTCCACCCACAAAAACAATGCCTCCTCCCTCCCCCGTCGTTAAAAATATGAAAACAAAATTGCGACACGGGGGAGTAAGAGTGAGGGAGAGTGAAAAAAAAACGGGGGAAGCACGAGGCCGTAGAAAAACTTGTCGAGCACAAAGACGCGCTTTTACGGTTTTCATGCGAGCACCTCGTGCGGTGATTCATTAGCAGCCTCCCCTTCTTTATCTCTTCTCTCCTGCCTTCCGGGGGCCCGGCCGATAGCGATCTAACCGAAGGTCGCGAATGCGTGTGTGGGTGGGCAGTAAGGACACCGCGGCCGCTAATAATTGGTCCCCGAAGAACGAGCCGCGTGTTTCGGACGTGAATTATATCGACGGCCGAGGCAGCGAGATGTTGCCTCGCGCTACACTTAACTTCAAGCAACGATTTTGTAGTTTACCCTTTTTTTTCTTAATCGTCTTTTTTTTGGGGGGGGGGGGGGCGAGACAGAAGGAGCGAAGTCTCGAATTGTTCTCGGTATCTTTTTTTCTTCTTTTTTTTGGGAGGGAGACCTTTGTTTTGGATGGGCACATGTTAATGCCTTTTCAGGTTTATAAATCGCCAGCGTAGCCTGAAGCTCGAATACGAGTGATTGGATTAATTAAGAATTTTTATCGAAAAGAGATCAACAGGTTTCTGCTCTATTAGTGTATAAGAAAACATTTATATCTACAGATATAAATGTCATGACATTTCTTTTTGTACTATCTTACAAAACATGGAAATTAATTAATTTTAATACTGTAATTACTAAATATTCAATAATATGATATTATTTCAGATCAGATATATATGTGGAACATTTCTTTTTTGGTGATCAGTTATTATACCTACGTAGCAACAATCTATAAAGCTATTAAATTGCTACTCTACCTACTTGTGAAGAAAAGCTCATGTGTTTATCTAAACTAATGGTAAGTAACATTAAATTATATTATTCAATAATATATATTTATATTTATTTATTTATTTTTATCAAACGGGCCCTTACAAATAAATCTATAAATTTCATTGGCGCATGAAAAATCCCAAATAAAATATATGTTATGATTTTTATTTCGTCTCGACAAAGTATGTTCAATGAGCTGCAAAATGCGATGAATGTTCTCCCACAATAAATTAGCGATAAATAGACTTAAGTCTGTTTGGCCCTAACGTACAACTGATTTACAAGGCCTGCAACAAGCTTGAATACGTCGAGCATTAATAAGCGTCATAATTAAAGTCCCGAGAACGGCGCGGAAGTTTCGAGTCGAGCGAACAACACAGGAAGGCCCTAACGAAACTTTCGATAATTAAGGGAACGCGCGCGCGCGACTCTAAATAATAAAGAAGGTGGCGAGCGAAGCCCTTTAGTTTTAATCAAGGGACAGGGTGAGAGGAGCGAGAAAACAGATGTGAGCGCGACTCGTAGGAGTCACCTCATCCCCTCTTTTGTGCTCCCGAGGTAACTACCATCGAAGACGATTTCGCCGCTGTTGAGGGGGCAGGGGGAGGGGAGTGGGCCGGAGGTCCTTTAAATTACTCCGGGGGAGAAACAATGAGAGCCCAACGATTTTGCCGGTGTCTGACGCGGGCGCAAAAAGAGGGATCCTGTACAAGCATGCACTTTCTATTGTCGGGCATTTCTAAAGGGTTGCGTACATGCACTTTTTTCTAATATTTTAGGGAACTCATTGTTTAGCCGATAGGGGAGTTCTCGCTGTTCCTCAGATTGCTTAGCAGAGTTTAAAGTGAATTTGGTTATTCTAAATTTTGTTAAATGCGCTAAAATTAGACGTTAAATTTCGTTTAAGTGTAAATTTACAATATAACGCTCTACACTGAAAAAAAAATTAGTAAATTGAAGAAAATATTTCTTTAGGTAGTGTCAAGTAATTGAATTAACTAAATATTTTGTCGAATCCAAGTAAATATTTCATTGAAGTAACTTTATTTAGCAGTTTCAACAAAATATTTAGTCAATTTAATAAAACCATTTAATTGGCAATATTTAAAGAAATATTTTTTTGAATTTATTTCAAGATAAGCAATGGTCGTCACTACTTGTTGACTGATCTTAAATCTTACTTCAATAATACTACCCTTCTACGATGAGGAAAAATGCATCACAGAAAATCCGAAAATTCATGAATTTAAAACGATGCCCTTTTTGTCTCGTATTCACGTTTTAATTATTATTAAACGGTCTTCTCTCATGAAAAAATTGTACATAATATATTATACAGATATTTAATCTGCAATTTTATAGTCTATAATCGTAAGAGAAGACCCTTTAATAAATATAATTATACATATTTTTTCAAATATTCCTCAGCAAATCTATAGAAAAATATTCTGCAAATTTTTTGTAGATATTTTACATAAATTTTGCAAAAAAAAAATCTGCTGAAAATCTGCAGAAAAATTTTGTGGAGATTTTCTGCAGTTTTTTCGCAGAAATTCTACATCAATTACTGCATAAAATTTACGCAGAACTTTTTCGTATAAAGAACTATTCGTTGATTTTTTTTAAGAGCCTTAATTAACGCTGCCTTAATTAACGCTTTAGGGAGTGCTGCGATCAATTTTCAAATTTGTGAAGTAAATTAAAAGATAATTTTTTTTTTCACTCACTGAGTTCACGAAAAACAAAAATTCTGATTCAAAATCATAAATGCCGAAACTCCACCGGTAATACACACCGACGCCAGGTAGTAAGAATTTAACTGGAATATGCCTTTTTTCTCCACAAGCAAATCGCGGCTCGGCAGTATCAAAGAATTTCAGTAAAAATTTCGCCCTATACTCATTCACAGGCTAAAAACTCGGCGAAAAGGCCGCGTGCACCGCGATTTTCGTATGTTATACACACAGCGCAGCAGATATCCTCGATTTTCTCCGTTTGCCCGCTCGCTCGCGAGCGCGCGCGAGTTAATTCAAACGTAATCTCGTCCTTAAACGTTTTGCCTTTTCATTCGATTCCCGGCGCACATAAAACGAATCTCGAGGCACTGAGAGTTTTCTCCCCTCCGCGCGACCTCCTTTCAGCCCCGGCATACGTGCGCCGAATTCGACTTTCGATGTACCTTCGGCCAGGCGCGTTTCCAACCTTCGAGTGATTCGATTTTGGATTTACGGCGAGCCCGGGCGTGGATTCCATTTTCGGATTCGCAGGGGTCCGCCGTAGCTCGCGAAAAGAAACCGGAGTACATCGCTGCCGCCGGGATGCAGCTCGTCGGAGAATCTTGCGCGAGTGGGGGAATGGATTTTTAGAAGATTAAGGATCTTCTAGTTTGATTAAAGAAGCTAAAGAGCTACGATGAAATCAGAAATATTTTTCTGATTGTGTGAAATCATTTTGATGGCAAATAAAAGATGTTTGTAGGCAAATTAATTATTTGTTAGTTCGATTGTGTTCAAGTAACTAGAGAGCTAATAGCTGTATAAAAGCAACTTTGTTACACATTGAGTCGAGAAGTATGTTTCGTTACTCAAAAAAGAATTAATCAATGGATTAATCCTTTTTAAAAAGTATTAATCCGTCGATAAATACTTTTTCAAAGACCATTGATCCATGGATTTTTTTTTTGAGTAATGAAGCGTATGCTTCTGGATTCAGAGTGTGCGTACTGTACTGTAACAATAGAAAATAATATAAGCTTGATAGACTGCAAGCTAAGATGGGAAGAATATAATGGCCTCATGACAGGAAGTGTAAATGTGCAATAATTAGATAGTTTGCAAGCTAAAATGAGAACTCGTTAGTAGAGCGAAAATTTTAATACAATAAAGTCTGTATAGTTAATCACTTTTAGCGATACGCAGATAAAGAGGTTGAAGGTTGAACTTAATAAACCTGGCAGAATATTAACATTGCAAAATTGAAGCTAATAATTTGTCTAACGAGCTGGTTTTCCTGGTCTTAAAGATTCTTGGATTTTTATTAAAAAAAACTTGCTAGTTCAAATGTTTCCTTTATTTGAACTATAGTAATAACTCAGAGCGTCTCATTATTCTTCCTGTGATTCGATGTATGTCCATGTACGATCTTATTTACGGTAAAATATTTACTTTATGAATTTAACGACTGATTTGCCTCTAATTGATAAATATCTTAGCTCCTATTAACTCTGTATTCTAATTAAAAAAAAAAAGTTGCCTCTTAAAAACTGTATACCAGAATTCAGGGAACACTTATCATTCTGAAATGCAGCTTCTCCTAATTTATTTTGATATACGCACAAAGAAGAGCAATAAGCTTTATATTCCTTAACATTTTTATGACTCTGTGGATTGAAAAGAACTATAATTGAAAGAATTTTACAAGAAGTCCTGTTTGCGTTTTATTTATTTATTTATTTTTTTTTTTAATTTAAAGCAAGAAATGAGTTGAAAACGATCTAACCGAAAATTTCCAGCTGAAATTAGAAAGTTTTATGGTTTCGGCAACTCGCTGCTGTAAATCGAAGTTTTTCACGCACGATAAATACGGCGCAACTCGGCATCTTGAAAATTGGCAGCGATAAAAGGGGAAAAAATGTCATATTTGAAAAAGTTTCCGCAGCAACCTTTCCGCTAATGGCCCTTTAAATGGCCTTCCGAACTGCATTGCACATAACGTTCAGTTACTCCACGAAGAAACTTTCTGGACGATGTCGCCGATATCAATTCTGAATAGCGACAAACGTCGGCGGTGGGACGATCCGTAAATTGCAGTCAATAATGTGCGTTTTCAATTCAGAAGACTGCAAAAGATACTTCTTCACATTGCAGTTAATTTAACTTTAATACAACGTCTTTTTTCTTTCAATTCTTTCATCATAAAGTTAAAGAAAAAAAATCTTTAAAATAATTTTTCGATATTTTTTTGTCCTTATAAATTTGCAATATAAAAATTTCTCGAATATTCTGAAAAGGAAATAACGAATAAAATTTGAAGCGAATTTCTCTAGAAAACATATTTGCTGCAATCGAATTCAAAAAGCTCATTTCACAGAATATAATGATATTTTATAATAAACATCTGAAAAAGTCACTTCTTTAGAATTTCAATTATTAGGGACCTATAAAAATGTAACGCATTGTAATCTGCTCTTTCCGACTGCAGCTAAGCCCAATCCAGCGCGTCCTTAAGTCCGACAAAAAGCCCCAACATTTTCTCCACAGAATGCTTGAATTTCCACCCCGAAAAAACAGGAATGCCATAAAACTCCGTGCGTACAGGTTTTTCGTGACCGTTCGACCGGAGATAATTCATTGACTGATTCCACGGAGGCTCGTCATTCCGCCGTGGGGATAGCGGCGGTGAAAAAAAGGGCAGCGGAAATAAAACCGGCCCCCCGTAATCGTTTCCACTTTAATTTCTATCGCGCCGATATTTCGCCGGTGTACGTCGCCGTGACTTCTTTCGCTCCTGCCGTTCCCGCGGATACCTTGCCGCCCGATTTCGCCGCTTTTCTTCGTACACGGCGATCCGTGAGCGAGGCGCTCGTATATATGTATATATACATCGTACCCTTCGGCGTGTCGTTCTTCAGGAACTTGTTTACGAATTAGGCTCGGAGCGGCTGCTCGCTCCTCTCTCATTTCCATGCTTTTGTGCTCCACGTCAAATAGAATTTTGCCCTTCCGCCGTGCACCGCGTCGCCTCCTCTAGACGGCGGAGGCGACGAGGCTCCTTTTTCCGTCCTCGAGGATCTTCTCTTGATTCTTTCGTGTTTTTTTTTTCGTCGTCGTCGACGCGCTCGCCAGGAGAAAAGGGCTCAGACTTTGCTTTTTTTCCGCGCGGGGCTCGCGAGCGAGGAGCTTCTCTTCGTCGCTGAGAATTACTGCTACTCAGGTCCGGGCTGTTCGAGCAAACCTCGGGGATGTCGCTGGCAAAAAGATGCCGTGATGTGGAATCGATATACAAAGTGGAAGGTCGCTGTTTAGTAATGCTATTACTTGAGAATTTGAAGTATCGAGGGAATAAGGAAATACAAATTTAAGAAGAATTTTGTTGCATACTTTGGGAGATTTATACGTTTTATTTTATGTCGAAGATACATGTACATTCTTCTTTTTTTGTATCAAATTTAAATATTTAAAAGGATCAGTGAAAATAATTAAACAGTGTTAAGAAGTGTTGTACGTATTATAATTAAATAAAAAATTCAGAGATGGTTACTTTCTTTTTATTGGACTTTTACATTTTTCATTAGACTTGTTAGTCGCTATAGTGATTAATGAATAAAGAGATTAAAGAATAATTTAGATGACTAGACAAGTTTAATGGGTTTGCAATTAAAGAAAGCTTTTTTTCTAGTTATTTTACGTTTTAATCAGTTAAAATAATTAATCAGTAATTGCACTACTTTTAATCGTTGACATGTTCGCGCGTCCTCTACAGAAGATCAAACTCAAAATTCATTATTATACATCTAATTTCAAATGTTTCTTCTTCATACCTGCTTGTAAAAAGAATTACTCATTTCTCATCATCGAGGTGTTCAATAAAGAAAAAATTTGTAGACACTACTTAAAAACTTGAAGATCTATCCATTAATTCGATCCTTATCCGGATGAACCGCTTCGAGCATCCCAGGTATTTTCAACTCATCAACGAATTTCATCGAGTCCATCGTCGCCGGTACCTCCTCTCGCGATAATTCAGTGAGCGATCGATCGAACAGTTGGCGGCACATAATGATTGTCAAAAGACAATAGACGATTCCTCAGAAAAGCAGAGTAGTAGCTCGCAATTCCCGCGCGGCGTAATAGCCTGCCCTCACCCCCCCCCCCCCCAATCTTCTTCCTCGAGAACCGCGAGATAAAT
>JAWWEN010000001.1:9318694-9336194 GCA_035582955.1 Sycophila texana | reverse complement strand
TTCTACTGCAGGATAAGAGCTTTTAGCTGAGGGATATACTGGACGTTGATGAGATTTTCTTGAAAATCGTATTGCACGGTATAAAGATCCATTATATTCGATTGATAGAATGTATTGAAAAATAATCGACACGTATTTTTTCTTTTTTTAGGGAAATAAATATTAGCAAAGGTATAGTAGTTAACAGGTTATAGTATGTTAAAAGGTTATTGGGTTATTGAACTTGATGATAAATGTCAAATTGAAAGAGAGAAAAAATACGTGCCTACTATTTTTTGATATTCTATCAGGTGGATAATTATAACCACCTGATGATTTTATTAGGTATTAATGTAATTTTTTTTTGTTTGCGCTTTTAATCGAACGTTTGAAGAGTTCTTATGCTTTCGAAGATTTCTGTCAGCGTAAATTCGCAACCCTTCTTTTTTTTTAAATAAATCCCCTGATATTAACACCTACTTCTTTGATTTATGAACTTCTGTATTAGTACTCTGAGAGAATAATTTTTTAGTCTATAAAGTATTGCATTTATTACTGAAAATTTTCGTGGTATTAAGAGAATTTTAAACCTCCTAGAATTTTAGGAATTTTAAAGATTTAATTTTATTTTTTAATTTCAATTTTAGATTTAAACATTTTCAAGAATGCTCTTAGCTTTCCGAAATATTTAGATTACTAAAATATTTACGAAACGCGTAAAAAAAGGTATACTATTATTCTGATTCTATTCTTGTATCACACATAATCTGTACATTAAAAAAATTCAATAATCCGATTAACTTAGCTTTACGAATAACATTGCAATATTCTACATTTCGATTTATTTCCCTTTTTCAATATTTCTGCTTTCTACATACACACAACCCTTATATCCAACGGCACCCAAAAGCGCACTATTTACCTTCACTTCCGCGGTACTATAACAACAACAGAAAAGGAAAACAAAAAGAAAAACCCTCTACAAAAGAATCGCATTAATACCGGTACCCGTAGGAAGCGCGAACTTTAATACCGCGCGTGGCAACTTTTATTCGAGAAATTTCCTCTCCTCAAAGCGAGGTTTTAAAAAAAAAAAAAGAAAAGGAAAAAACACAGAAGAGAGCAGAAAGGGCTCGCGGCGCTTTTATACGAGCGATTTTAGCGATTTTCGCAAAGGTGTAAAACGCCGTAGGGTCCGCGAAGCCGACATCGCGAGAGCCGCCTTATCGCCAATACTCCCGGCCTCGGCAAGTGTGTTAACAACAGAGCGCGGACTCTCGACTTTTTTACACGACCCTCTCTTTCTCTTCTCTCTCCTTCTCTTCCTCGTTTTTCGCGTCGTCCCGTGCAGGCGCGTGCGAACGAACGTCCGGGCCGCGGCGAACGAGGACGTTATCGGTCACTTCCTTCGATGCTGACCTCTTCGTGCACGGCCGGGCAAAAATAAATCCTTAAGTTCTTTGAAAATTTCGTGGTTGCCCGTTTTATTTTTTGTAACCCCGTCCGCTTGAAAAATTTAACGTTGCAGCTGTTCACATTTTTATTATAGCGCTTATTTTTTTTTTGTGCTTCAGAGCTGAGGCTCTTTAAAGGCGAGGCTGAAAATTTTACCTTGGCGCATTTGAATTTTGAAGATTACTGTATATTATCTGCGCCGAGATTAAATTTATTTTCAGTTGTATCGTGTTAATATGAGCGGGGTAAAAATTATTGCGCTTCTTAATTACTTGTTTTATTGTATTGTACCTCGAGTTTTTTTAATTTCATTTTAAATGATACTCGACGACGATAAAGTATAAAAAATGAAGCATATTTAGATTTAAGTGTCAACATAAAATTAGACGATTTACGCTAATGAATTTTATTTATTTCTATTTATACGAAAATAATTGCGCTCGAGTTGGCCTGGATCGAAGGAAATAGCGTGTACGATCGACTCCTTGCAAACCATCGAAGTAAATTTAAAGTACTAAAGAAAACTTTTAAAATACTTCCGGAGCACATAAAAACGATTCGATCGTAATGCAAGCTCCTTCCTCGGGGTATTTATCGAGCGCATATGTATTTATGACGATCGATCGATGCCTTTTGGAACTTCATAAATAAGTATTTAAACTGCAGTGAAAAAAAAAAGGGAGGCGAAGTCGCGCAAAGTGAAAGAGTCTTTTTCCAATCGCACCGAACGTCAGGTAAATAAAAATCAATAGAACCTTTTCACAAACTCATTCTCGCCTCTCCGGCCGGAGTTTCGCCCCCTTCCCCCTTCGCCACCACTTTTGTCTCCTTCACGGCGCGGCGTCTTCGCGTTCTGTTTCGCGCCCAATTTGCGGCCCATCATCGCTACGGAAGAAGCAATTTCTAACTTAAATGAAACTCCCTCTCGCTCGCCATCGAGACACGAGTGCGAGGGAGAGGAGGCAGACGACGACGAGGGAGGCACGGAGGAGAGCGCAGACGGACCCCCCCCCCCCCTTCCTCCGCGCCGAGCAAAATACCGGATGTTTCTTACACCATAATCTACATGAAAATTATTGAATAATTTGCATGATCGCGCTCTCATCATTTGGATACCTTTCTTTTTTTTTTTTAATGAATATTTCAGTAGCTCATTATCCGTGTCAAAAATCTTCGGTGTGAACACATTTTTCAAGGGATTGTATTTTATTAGATTGCATTTTTATATCCGAATCAGCAAGTAGGCTAATTACTTATAATGCACTGAAAATTTTATCTCTTTACTTCACTTCGTTTCTTATAATTTTAATTTAAACGGATTTATTCATTATTATATAGATATTGAGGAAAGTGGATGATACGTTAAATTAAATTCACATCCTACTTCTCCTGAATCTTTAAATGAAATTCAAATAGTCTTGAATTAATGATAGGAAATGTCATTTATATTTAATCCTTCAAAAAGGAAATATATATATTTGTCATATCGGACCATTTAAAAATTCTCTTAGATCGATTCTCCTAGAGGATTTTATTAAGTTTACATTAGTTTTAGTTTATTGCTATCTTTAATTGTTTCATCTTTATACTTAAGGACTATATAGTCCGTTGAATTATTTAAATAAATAAGTAAATATTTTTTTTTAATTCATATTAATTAAAATTATTGGAAATTATGAACATTTCGAATAAAGACTTAAATAAAAAGTATTCTGTTCAAACAATTACCTTGCATATTCCCTCAAAAGCTGTTACATTTATTAAAACGCGTCTTGCGCCAGTACTCCTTCGTAAACGCGAAGCGAGATGTCAAGCAAACACGCGTCTCGACTCCTCGCATTTTCCACCGGAACTTCAAACTCCAAGGGCGGTTACTCCGCGAGAGATACTTTATATATATAGAGCCTGGGCGATGGAGATTAAGAGAGGCAAAAAAAAGGGGGGAAAAAATATTCGAGCAGGGTGGAAGAACTTTCGGGAGAGATATCGAGAGAGGAGACGTCGATTTCGAGGCGGTGAAATTTCCTCGAGCGAATATTCCGCGCAGACGGCCGCCTCCCTCTTTCCAGCCCGTGACATATTCGCGCTGGCTAAACTGACGTATTTCCGGAAATCCGCAGAAAGCGCGCCTCCCCTCGCTTCCTTTCCCGCAAGCTTTTCTGGCTTCTCGATTCGCCGTTCGCTCTATCGATGGCCGTCGAGCCGTTGTCCGCGACATTTTTTAGACTGCGTCAGCGAAGTCGCGAAGGGTTCGAGTCGGAGGTAGCGAATTAAAAATTGTCAGACGGACGTTTTCTTCCGCCCGTAAGACTTGCCTTCCGAGGGATGGTCAACGTTGAACTTTTTTTTAAGAGAATGTATAGAGTAATTTAATGCAGTAAAAAAATTGTTGCGATTTGTAGAAAAAAAAAATCCGTTAATAAACTGTTTTTTTACTTCTCGCAATTTGTTTTTGTTATATTTCCTGTAATATTTGCAAATGGTGCGTTCGAAAACATTTGGAAGTGGATATGATCGAGTGAATTTTTATGTGGTGAAAAGAAAAATTGTTGTGAATTGTTGACAAGAAAATATCGGTTGATACACTTTTTTATATTTATCCTCGTAATCCGAGACTGTTTGGGGGACAAATCGAAAGTATTGAGATGCGATTTCGAATAAAAAAAATTAAAAAGTATGTGAAAGCATATGAAAGCGACTGGAAGCGATCAACCACAGTTTGAAAGATTTCAGAAACGTTAGAAAATGTTCAAAAGATTTTAAAATCGTTCAAAAAGTGTTCCGTAAAGTTAGGATGCATATGCGTGGTTATTTATTTACTGGGTATAAGATTTGGACTCATCGAGAGTATCTCTTGCATTTAAATGCATTTTATAGACTGAATTTTCGATATAAAGTATTGTGTACTTTGTCTATGTATGCTAATCTTTGCATGCACAATATAAATTGATGCCTTTGTTAACGACATTATAATATAGTTTATTTGAAACTATTTAGTTAGCTTTTACACGATACTCAAGTTGAAAAATTGTTAAATTAGTTGCACTCAGAAAAATGTTTTAGTATTTTTTACTATGAATTTAGTAAATTGGCCAGACTTTAAATCTGAGAAATTTTACTAAACTATATTGAGCAAAATTTCATAAATATTCAGTAATATTTCATGACTAATATATGAATAAGTCTCCAAATGTTAGTCTGTGAACAAAGAACTGAACTATCTTAATAAAATTTACTAAACTTCTAGTAAAAATTACTGAAAAACTTTTAATAAAAATAACTGAAATACTTTCAGTGTGGTACCCAAAACTCTCAACGTATCTCGAACCTCCTTTATTTAGATACTCCAATTGACAGCGTTCATTAGTCCCAATCAGTCAAACTGACATTTTGGACAAGTCTCCCCAAGAGTAGTGGAAATCACCTTCAAAACAAGCAACAGCAACGCGCGCAACCAACCAGCGAATCGCGACGATAACGCGAGCCCATTATTGGGCAGCCCGGCGGATTGTCGCGTATCCAAAATGACTTCTCGAACGAGCCTCCATGCCAGTAGAGGGATTAAGAGGAGCAATTTAGCGGCGAACCTTCTCATCCGGCAGCCTCTCCTACTCCTTAACCCCCTTTCTCGGCCGATAAAGATGGCAGCGATCGCGTTGCACCCCGCGCTCGTGTGTACTACACGTGTACGCCTACGTGCAGTTAGTCCCCGGCTGGGGCTGGGGGTTGGAAAATCCATCGTCTTGGCGCACGCAATTCCCGGCTCCACGGAGATTGCCTGGAAGCCTTCGGTAGGTAGATTGGGTTGGTTAGTCGGCTGCTAGATGGTGAAGAGAACGTCTAGAGGGGGGCGGGGGCGAGTGGAGAGCGCCGACGTATACGTATCGGAGCGCCGAGGCAACTTCGATAATCTTCCGTCCTTTGCTCCGGCAAAGTTTGGCAATCAATGTGCGAAGTAACAGTTTAATTAAATACGCTAACCCATCGACGAGGTGCGCGCGCGCGCCGCTCGACAACGACGACGAGCCCTGCTCCTGACTCAGCTGCGAGCGAGCCTCGCTTCGAATTTTCATCTCGCCCACCTTGGCCCTCTCTATTTGTTTGAAGGAGGTGAAAAGGGGGGAATTATGAGCGAGCGAGGGTAGGGAGGGGGGAGGAAATTTCGCGCGACGGTGCGACCTGGTACTCAATACGATTTGAAATTTCGCGCCCTGCTGATGGTGGTAGCTTTGCCGATGATTAATTGCCGACGCGTTTTCCAAAGTTTCCGTAGGCTTGATGATGGATTAATTGCTTCAAGGGCCCCTGATAATATCCTTTGATTTAATTTCAAGTTTGACTTGAATTAACGTTGTATCGAATTGCTGTGAATCTTTTGATCTCTTTTTTGTTGCCGTTGTATCAAGGGCATTCTTCTTTTTAACTTAATTGTGTAGTTTTATATAATTACCTTCGTTAACAAAAATTAATAAAATATTTCAATGTATTATTGACGTAGCATTGAATATAATTAGTTTTGTTTGTATACTATGGTGAGTTTTTTTTTTTTAAATACAAGTAACAGGTCCTCGTGTAAAATTCAACGATAGCTTTTTAATACTATCTATTTTTATTTAAAAAACAAATCTAATGTACGCCTAATTGGAAAAATGATAAAAATTTACAAAATGCCGCCGTTATCAAAGAAAACATTTATAAAACAGTTCGCTAGATTATTGATACAGCATTTAATCATTAGATTTTTTATACGTTACGATAAGTTTTTTTTAATCACAAATAGCGTACATTCGTATAAAATTTAGCGCTAATATTTTAATACTACTTGAATAATATTTGTTAAAAAAAAATTAAGGCACACATAATACAAAAGATATTTTAAAATTCACCTGCGAGTATTCGAGTTGGATCGAAAGCGCCCAAACCGCACCTGCGCCCTTAATTCCTCGGTTTACGCCAGCTCTAGTTCGGCAGCGCTCTTCTATCCATACGATTTCGATTTAGCATATAAAACAGGCCTAGACGCACAATAGCGAAAGCCTATTACGTCGCACATTTCCAACCGGCGGAACACCTCTTGAGCCGTGCCAGTATACCTGGAATCGGACCACGGCCAACAAAAGGGGTATAAAACCGCCGCATCCACGCATACCGCATCTGCCGCGAGTCTCTAAAATTTCCTATTGACCCCGTTTCCTCCCGAGTAAGGCTGATACGCCGCGAGCCTGCGGCGCGGGCCCAGCACCTGACACGTCAGGTGGGCGTTTTCTGTCTATTACAGGGATTGAGGGACTGCGCGTGTCGCGTGCCTTCCCGGAATCGCCGTCGAAGCCTTTCGCCGATAGTCGGATTCCACTCGACAGGTGGCATGGCCCCCGCTAAGCCCTTAGCCCTCCTTTCCCTTCGGTTGGAGCTTCGTTCTTGCCTATCCGGGTCGGTGTACATGATCGCCTGATGGTCAATCAACGGCGCTGACTAGTTGATGTTTGGTCGGGCTCGATGATTCCCTATTCCATTACGGAAAATTCGGGCCGCTTTGTGTGCTGGCCTTTCTTTTGGGAATCGATGAAAAGTTAATTTGGCGAGAGAGCCGGGTCGATGACGAAATTCGAGAGGACCGGTGCTGTTGGTCTGTTGATGGATTCCGCTGTAATGAACGCGCTTTGACTAATTGTTTGCGCAGCTTATATAAATAAGAAATTTTTAACGCTTGTATCTTTGAAAAATATTTTGGTAAATTGAAAAGAACGTTTATATACGTAAGAATTAAATAAAAACGTAGTGCATTCCTTACGAAAAAGTTCTACATAAATATTATATATTATACATATTATAAATATTATACAGCAAAATTTTATTCAGAATTTGTATAGAAGTTGTGCAGATTGTTTCTGCAGAAAAATTGTCTGTACATCTTGTACTGGTTTTCTGTACACTGAAAAAAAAATTTAGTAATTTTAAGTAAATATTTACTTCGCAATAGTACTTGTTAAATATTTCTTTGAATCAACCAAATATTTCTTTAAAACTAAATGAATTTATTTGTTTCTAAATAAATTTAGCAGTTTCAAAAAAATAATTACTTGATATAAAGAAATATTTAACAAGTACTATTGAAGTAAATATTTACTAGAATTCATTCGACAGAATATTTTTGTGTGGATTTTTTGTAGAAGTTTTGAAAAAATCTGTATAAATTCTACATAAGTTTTACGTAAGGGATGATAGTACATTACACATGGTACAATTAATAAATAAATTCTAATGCTTTAATGATTTAGCCACTCCTTTAAAAGCAAAATATTCATTCATACGCAAATTTCGACAAAGTATATATAGTGATGCACTATATATAGAAACCAGCTTACAATGAATCACTAGAGATCGTTTAATAATTCATACGACCGATCGTGCATCGAAGAAAACGTCAATTCCCGAAAGGAATCGACAAATGGATAAACAATATCAATCATCCTTTCGTCCCACTAGGCATCATTCCCACGAAGCCATATAATACGAGCTTTCTCCAGTTCATCGTGACTACAATGTACCGTAATAACCCTCCGATTAATGCGCCTCGTGAAATTTGATTCGCTCGAAAAATTCACGAAATCGAGAAGTTTTCTCATCATACGATGCCTGCACACCTACAGAGTGTATATATAGCGTCGGCGGCGACGCGCATGACGCGAGCCTCGCGCTCTCTCCATCATCCCGCACGTTGAAGCGCGCCCGGGGGATGATCGAAGAGAGGCGCCTTCATCAAAGCACTCGGCCGATTGTCCGACTCCGACGCCGGCCCACTGTCATGCTAATGCACGCCCCGGTCGCGGTGTAATTGCGATCGCTTACGCGTGACCCCGCCGGACGGGCTTGCGAGGATGAAAAGGCAGCTCTGTCGTGCTGCATGACGGTACGTGAAAATGTACACGTTATTAGTTTAAAGAATTAGTAGGTTAAATTTATTGTAAATTTTGCATTAAATTGCGTTTTGTTAAGATTTTTCTTTTTGTAGGATAGGGAATACGATTTTAGAGAATAAAAAAAGTATTGGAAGCTTAATTTTTTTTGAAATGTATATCAACCTGTGCTGCATCAGCAGGCTAAATTGAGATGGAAATTTCGGAGATGCGCAGGATTTTTTTGTAGAATAGATTATGAGATATTCGAGAATAAAAAGAATACTGGAAGGAAATTTTTTTTTTTTTGGAGACTTGTCAAGCTGAACAGTATTAGATTAAAAAATTAATTGACATGCATATTTTGTAGTTATCGATTTTTTTTGTAGGGTAGAGAATAAAAAATGTACTGGAAGCTAAATTTTTTGAAACGTGCCAACCTACCCAGCATCAATTTAAACAATTAGTAAGGTGAATTTTTTTTATTTTTTTATTTTTATTTTTTTTAATAAGTAAGGTAAATTGATTTGAAAATTTTATAATAATTATTATTTTTGTAGGTAATGCATACAATTTTAGAGAAAAAAAAAACGTACTGGAAGGTAAATTTTTTTGTAATCGAGTAAGAGTATTGTGTCTGATTATGATGATTAATATACGGTTAATTACCAGACTCAAAAAAACATCATTACTTCTTAAAGTAATACTAGTTTTAATTATCAATTCACTTTCATTTATTGGCATAGAATGTCCATCCGTAAAATAATACTTAATTCCTAAATACGTTTATATTTTTTGTATTCAATTTTGCATCCACGCTGCTACAAACTATGTTTAGAAGAAATTTATAGCTGATGCGTTTGTTTTAAAAACACAATCTGATTTTTCAACGTATAAATAGTATCGAAGTGCATAAAAATTCACCTCTAGCACAATGATACGCGGAAATTCAACACAATATCATTTGCAGTTATACATTCAAATAATTCGGTTTGAAATAATAACTTTGTGTATAACTTCGAAAAACTATATATATATATATGTAGAAAAATGAAATAAACAAGAGAGAATGTGGCGTCGTGCAGCCGAGTGATGTAGATACCTATACACGCGGCAGCGGTAATCAAAAGGCGAAGAAACGACGGAAGCGTAGCGTCGGTAGTAGAGTGGGTCACTCTCTACTCCGACGCAATATAACGCGAAATCGTGTTCCCGCATTACTCAGAGGTGATGGATGGCCCTTCGCGTTCGCCGCTCGCGCACCGAAGATGGGAAGCCGCGATCGAGTGAGACGCTCGTCGCCGAGGAGGGAGCGACGTGAGATTTAATGCCGACGCAAGGATGTTTGCGGAAGTTTACGGAATAAATAAAATAATTCAAATCATCGATTGTTTTGTAATTTATTCGCCATTAAATTGTTTCTATAATTCGCTGGTCGGGTGTCATCGTTTTGCCTGAATTTTTTTGAAGTTGATGTTATATTTTGCATTTATGTGCAATTTATATAATGGATCGAAAATGTGCTTTTAATGTGCATTTTTATTATTATAGATTCTATTGATTTAACAAATAGTATAGCTGTTTATAGTAAATTTAAGATGGTCATAATATTTTTAAAGTATTTTCAATATTGAAGAAAGAAACCTTCGACACATGAGATCTTCGACGTAATAACTTTATTTTTTACGCCAACTTTATTAGTTCGAAGAGGTCAAGTGTTGGAGGTTTCAATTTCTTCACTCTTTCAAAATTTTCAATATTCGTATAAAATGTAATCCTAAAATCGCAGATTTTTTTAATCATAAGTTTTCATTTTAAAATAGACAAATTCTTTTAAAAATAGAAAATAATAAATCTGCTTTCACAGACAGACTGACGTTATTGGAAAAATTACAATAGTTTTTTGTTATAATTTACGAAAACTATAGTAAAATATGTTAAAGTAAATTTGAAAAGAACCTATAATAAATTTTAAAAGAAACTATTCTAATTTTTTAAATAATATTGACAGCATATAAGGACATTAAAATAAACTATTGCAATTTTTAGCAGAGAATTTCTCTCCATGCAATAGCAAAGTAGCCGCGATTCTGATGAATTAATCATTACAGTTATTCTTAGAAAGCCGCTACAAATCAAACTCTCTAAACGTGAATTAGTGAAAAACTACTAAAATTAGTGAAAATTGTTCCTCTAATCGTTAAGCAATCCTTTCTACTAATTTTTACTGAAATTTCACTATATAATTATTAATTAATTCGATTTAAAATAGAAGACTCGTGCATCTTTCATTTTTAAAAATAAAAATAGCTCAAACAAATTATTCCCTGCAATAGTGTACAGAATCTTCCCGAACACCCAAAACGCCAGCCGCTGACTATAAAAAAATCGTAAACTCATGCAACTCGGCGAGAGAATCGCGAGGGGGTAAAGTGGAACGAGCGAGACAGGCTCAGAATGCAAAAGCCCGGGGCACCGGTGGCAAGCCGACATGTCACGAAGATGACGTATCACCGAAGGAGGCGACTTCTCGCTCGCTAGCACCCTTAGATTCGCGCGAGTCAGCACAAAACTACTGCCGGCGTGGCAAGATCGATTCGCACCCCCCGGTCCCCAATCTAAGTCGCCATGGCCGGAGGGGGGCGTAATTAATTCGCCTCGTGCATTTTCTTGCGTCGCTCCGCGCTCGCCATTCCTCCCCTCTACTCTCTCTCTCTCTCTATCTCTCTCTTCGCGCGCGGGGATATGAATTTTATTGCTGGGGGTGCAAAAAAAGGGAGGAAGTTTCCTCGCGCGGAGGCGACGCTGAGCGGTATAAATTTAACGGCGCTTTGATGGCAGTTTAACAGGCAGTCGCGGCTCCGCTGAATTTAACGCGTGACTGTATATTAAGCAAGCTCCTTAGTCGACGGAGTCACTTTTGCGCTTCTTATGGGTTTGTTGTGGAAAATTTAGAGAGGCACGGGAGATGTATTTGAACGAGAAAAGAAGCTTAATTACCGTAAACTTATTGCCTCTTACTTTCGTTTTATGGTTGGGGAATATATAAATGTATGTATTAATAAATTGAACAGTGTTACTCCAATTTTTTTCGAGTCGCTCGAGAGTAGTTATTATTACTTCGGTGTTTATGGAGGCGACATTTTCGCAGTAAAAAATCTTTTAAATTACGACTGTAGCGTGAAAATATATAGGGTATTACCAGGGGTTATTGGAGCCCTAATTTAATGGAGATTCAAGGTGTATAGAATCTTAAATTTTAATGGTAATCAATTGATGGTTCAGACATCCGACGTCTCGCTAACCAGTTCTCCTTCGGCAAACATTTTTATTTAAAAAAAAAAACGTAAACTTAAATAGATTTAGATTTATTTTACTAATGTCAAAAAAGAGTTTAACAAAAATACATGAATTTATTTAAAAGATATTTGCCTACTTTCAACCATATTACTTTATTTCCATTATTGACGAATCTTTTGAATGTAAAAAGAATGCAATAGTAACTTAGCAAAAATTTTATGTTATCTGATTAAAAATCAAGCCTAGGCGATTATTAATTTTTAGACTATTCATCATAACGTTTTATTGTATGCTAAAAAATTTGACATTATAAACAAATCAGTCTTTGATTTCTCAATCGCAAAAATAATTAAATATTTGCAAAGCCTGCGCAATTTTTTAAAGACTGAAATATTAATATCCTAATAAAATAATAAAACTTTTTCTTATCTCATAAATGCCATACCGACAGTGAACATTTTTCATATTCCTTGTGCTAAGGCGAATCACTTCTTCATTTTTTCATATTACGCAAATTTTCGAAAGAACCATAAAAGAATCTGACGTAGCCTCGATTAACCGTAACTTTACGCAACGTACAGAGTCGCGCTGGGCGCGATGAAAATATTCATTATTTATATGCCCGGCATATGACGAGCAGCGTAACAAATCTCTTACATATAATCATCACTTTTACCGTCGTATACAATCGAGATTGATAGAAACCGCGTCGGATTCAATTTCCCGTAACCCGCGTTCGCGCTCACCCATAAAGTATATCAGACCAAAAAAAAAATGATACTCCGTCTTATAGATAAAACCGAACGAACAAAAAAGAAAGGGGGAAAGAGTCGCGCACTAATGACGCGCCATTATGTCTGCTACTGTAATTTCGGCTGAATCAGAGTGACTAGGAGTCCATTTGCGAGGTTGGGCCCAGAATATAAACGTCATCCGCGGTGCCAGTCGATCATCGATCACGCGACGAGAAAACAACGTCCCCCCGGCAGAAAAATTTCACGCCGTCGATTGTTTTCCTTTGCTCGCCACCGTACCCTCTCGATTTTCTTTTCTTCTCTATCTTTTTTTTTTTTTATATATATATAATAAATTTATCTTTGACACCGCGGAGGAGTCGGTGCGTCGAGTTCAACGGCAAATAAGTTTGAGCGATGGGGTGTGTGTGCGCGCGCGAGCGCCGGGGAAAAAAACAGGCGCGCGTGTTGTGGCCCCCGCGATGGCATACATATTTATGGGAGTTCTGTTTGTCGAGTGGAAGTTGCGCAAGTTGCAAATTAAATATTTGGGGAGTTGATTTTGGAGAGGGCTGGCCGGGCTGCGGAATATTTTTAGTTACTTTTTCGAAGCGGCAGTGCGCCGTTATATACCGCACTGTATAGTTGCGCTTGTGTATTGCGATAGTTAGAAAAGTTTCGCGGAGCCGCGAACTTCACGCGGGTGCTCTGATATAAATTTACAATGGTCTTAGGTCGGCCTTGTCTAACGACTAAAATATGCGCATAGTTATTTAACGGGGCAGTCGTTGCATTTTTACAGAGATCGGGACATTAGCATTTTCATCGCGGCTTTACTTTCGGCGAAGTTGCATACTGCGACAAATTACTATCTATATGTAAGTTATGGAGCTGAAATTAATATCCTTACCGTCGCAAATTAGATTTATCCACGTTTAACTTCATCCATGTTTTTACTGGTTTCTTTTTTTCATTATAATTTCGTAATAAAAGATTTGCAGAGAATTTAGTTGAATTAATTAGAGTGTGCTGTTTTTTTACGAATTAATTCATTAACTACAATTTTACAACGGGAATCACTTTTTATTGCAAGGAACAGCAGAAGTCACTGGAGATTTTACTTAAAACAATTGAAATTATTAAATCTTTTCCGTTTCATCTTTTTAGTAAAACTGTATTATGTTCGTTATTTGTTGTCTATTTAAAAAAAAAAAAAAACGATGCCTGAATGTCAGAAGGAACTGGCGCCAATATTCAAAACTTGATAATTTCTATTTAATATTTAAATTACAGAATATAATCAAAGAAAGAAATATAAAAAAGGAAAGTTATGTTTGTTAGATTTCATTAATCTGACATTTATTTTAAATAAAAGTGTCGATAAAAAGTGTAAATGCTATTGTGATCAATACCAAAACGTCAAAAATTTGAATGCGCGAAGCGCGGGAATTTTACTAGTTTATTTAAAATTAATAAAGGGGCGAAATTGCATTTAAATTACAATAAAAATATAAAAATATTAACAAAACAAATCTTAAAATATATGTAAACAAAAGAAAATTGACTACAAACTATAGTCATCATTGAATCGCCTTTCTGAAAGGCACCATTCCAGAAGCATGCATAGGACACTGAGGAAGATTTACAATAAATTTAAGAAGATCATCGATATAAATACAGTAATATGAGTAAATTTTAACGAGTAGTACTAACCGTTATGGACGAGAAGAGATGAGTCCCGCGCGAGATTGGTGAGTTCGCTGTCGGTGAGGGTCTCGTCGGAGGCGTTGCCCGAGGTCGGCGTATCGCTGAGCCCGGCCCCGCTGCCCGGCACGTGGTACAGCGGGTGCTGCTGCTGCAGACTCTGCTGCTGTTGCTGGTACGATCGGTGCTTGTGCTGAGCGGAGCCGTAGTTCGGCGGATAGCCCGCTCGGCCAGCAACCCCGGCGGCAGATCTGTGGCTGGGCGGCGCGTTGCTGCTCGTCTCCTCGCCCTCGCTACCGCTGAGGCTGTAGGCCGGGTAAAGGCGTCCTTTCCCTTCGCGAACAAAAATATTAAGACCATATAGATTTTTATTTTTCATTTTTTAAATTTTTTTATTGTAGACAATTTTTATAGATTGACGATAAGACTTTGAGATGATAATGATGTAGAAAAAAAGGAGAATGTTCGGGTTATGTAGAAATTCGCTATCTGGGATAGTGATGCATTAAAGAATTCATTAAGTCACTTAAGTGACTTCTGAATTAGAAAAATTAATGATATTAGAAAATTAATTGGATTTTAGAATGAATTTTGTGGGTGGATTTATCTCGAATTGACAAGGAGCTGAGGATATTAGTTCGATGGATCCTGGATTTCTCTGAAATTTTGTAGTCTGATTCTTAGATCGGAAATAATGAACACGTGACTCGAGATTTGGTCATATGGGGCTTAAGCCACCAAGATGACTAATAACGAAAAGTCCTATATTGAAAAAAAAATAGTTTAGAAGTTACGCACTATTAAAATAAAAGAAGAAATTCAATGGGATACTACGCATGATAATTTATACTCAATTTCTATGATAATTTGTTTCCAATGATGTCTTTCATTTTTGTTGCAAGTCCCCATTAGACAAAATTCCGAGACATGAGTTTATTATTTTCTATCAAAGAATCAGTCTTCGAAATTTCAGAAAAATTCAAAATCCGTGAATTGATACTCTCTCCTTGTGAGCTCCAAGGATTATACGAATAAAATAAATATTAGGCATACTTCGATGTTTAAAATTCAAATCTATATACCATGATTGTTTACAAAAAATCCAGTTGAACGGCGTTGGGATTATTACAGAGACGCACGTTTAACGGTGGCATTTTTATCAAAACGGCAACTCAAGATATTACCGATTCCTTACTGGCAAGCGCTCAGACGAACCACCGATTTGTATACATACCGAATCCTACCAATCATCCTCCGGAGTTAAGGCAAGGGACTATCTGAACACTTTACTGATGAGTTCACATCAGGTAGCCTCCGGTCGAAACGCGGTAAACACCCTCAAATGGCTTTACTGCCCACAGAAGCGCATTCGCAACCGATGCGCTTTCAATACATATATAGGAACAGATCCCATATAATATTATAATTATATTACACATGATATTAAACATTTTTTCAGCAAGAATAATGCTTTCAAAAAGTGAACAATGCTTTTCATTAAATAAACATAAGAATTCATAAAAAAAATTAATTTTCTCAAAAGCATTCAAAATTAATTCAAATAGCAACAAAGCTCTGTAAGCTTCGTATAAGTATGAAAAAATTAAATATATTTCAATGTTATTGGTTGATAGGTTCCTAGAACGCTTAAATTAAAGTAAAATATCTATTACGAAATTCTGAGAAAAGTATAAAGTCTAGCTTTGAGGATGGGGCATCTGGAAAAATATGCTCTTATCCGCTCTGTGACTTCCGCTTTTGATTACTTCGTAACAGGATTCCAAGTGCATTCACATTTAAAAATATCCAGCAAATGATCAGATGAAATTTTTAAAAACAAAACGGAAATGACCGGTTAAATCTCTATAACAGTTATCTTCCTCCCCTACTCCACTCAACTCGCCACTGAACAAAAAAAAAAAAAAAAAATGAAATAAATAAAAGCAGCCAATACTTTTCACTCATCGCAACTAAAACCTTCAATTGCGGCGCATCGATCCGCCAATCATTATCTCGCATTACAACCTTTAATATCCTTAATCAAACAGCAATAAAATCTCCTCGAACGAGGGACTAATTCGCTAATTGAATGTTTTCGCCTCGCCTACGCAGAGGCGATGTGCGCGCATCGCGTCGAAAAGAAAAGCAAAAGGCGAAGCGCGGAGAATTCGACGCGGGCACTAAGTCTCGGCGCGATGCGTCCGACGCTTCCACCCCGCGCGATAAATCGAACCAGCTCGGGGCCTATAATAATCCGACAAATTGCCACGGTGCTATAATACGCGCGATGGGAAACTAGTAGGCGCGCGCTCGCGCTTATCTTACCCCGCGGTTTCGCTGAGCGGGTGCGCTTACAGTTTTGACGCCCGTAAAACGATGGAATGTATGTGTTTTCGAGCCTTCCTTTTTTTTTTATGGCAAAGCTGCTTTTACGAGATTTTTACGAGCTTCGGTACTTATCATCTTATGATTAAACGTTTTTGTTCTTTTCTACGCTAGTTTTGCTTCCTCCTTGAGGAAGCTTTGTAATAGTAAAAGAAAGTTTCTTAAAAAACTATTAGAAGTTTGTTTTGAGTATTTTTGGATCATTCAAAAACAATCTAAACTATAAATAAATAGGTATAGTGCATGCATGCAGAACTCGAGTAAATGAAAAAGGTATGGCTAATGTAAGGGACACCTCAGACCCATGCTTGCGCCCCATTAAATTACCAGCGCAGGCCCTCGCATGGCATCCTTGCGAGACCCTTACATGAAGATCAGGATTCCTGACGATCATTTCTAGTCGGGACGGGCACCTTACCAACTGCGGCAATCACTAAATATATGGTACATCTCATATTTCTTTATTTCATGAGTTTCGATTATTTTTACTGAATTTTTATCAATTTTAGTTTATAAAATACTTAGAGAATGGCAAGCAAGCGCTGGTCAATTTGGATGTTAAAACAACTCCAATTACTCACAATAACAAAATAACTATTTATAATACTGGGCGTTAAAAAAAATCTTTTTTTTTTTTAACTTTAAAGGTAGTGGACCGCCTTAAGTCTGTGTTGGTTTACTATAGGAGAGGACAGGAGGTTTGAGTCACGGATTCTTATCAAATTTAAATTCTTTTTTATTTACCAAGTAAATAGTATAACAAGTAAAATATTATGGCAAATTATATACGATGGATTAAATTAAACATGAGTCATGCTGCCATCGTTGCAAGTGCACACACGCAAGTTCTGTTGTATATTACAACTCTTCACCCCCTTGCGGTTCTTACAAACTCTTGTGCATTCCGCATCGCCTGTACCGCATGAAGCTGAAAAAAATTTAACGTAATTTTAGTTTAACAATAGAAAATATATATATAAATATCTGAAGTTATCTTAAAAGATTTCAAAATCTCAGATTCCAAGTAGATATCAATTTATTTGTTTC
>JAWWEN010000001.1:9303952-9318511 GCA_035582955.1 Sycophila texana | reverse complement strand
GGACCGGCCAACTCCCGGCTGAGACTAGCCGAGCCGTCGGATTGTCCGGATCCTTTGTGCGTAGGGTGAACACTCCGAGGCGGTATAAAGGGGCAAAAAAGAGCCGCAAGGACAAATTCATGAATAAATAATTAAAGCCGCCCTAAGTCTTCGCCCTCCTTCACAATATCTAATTAAGTAACTAATTGTTACTGTTTTACTCCACAAAAATCGAGTAAGGCTTTCAAAATCTGTAATGTTTTATGTTTTTCAATAAATTATGTGGGCCGATCCTTGCTACTCTGCAATGCAAGGCCGACCCGTGACGGAGTCGGAGCAAGCTCCACATACTCCGCCGTAAGTCCAAAAAGCAGTTCGATATACTGGCTCCCCAATGGGCAGCGTACCAGATATCAAGCTGATAAGAACAGATACCTGAAAAAAAGTGAAAAATTAATAGAAATGAAAAATAATTAATTAATTAATTAAAAAAATGGATACTGACTACACTTTGATCTAAGCCGTAAGGGCCGAGAAGCGATACTATTTCGATTTACTTTAGGTCTTATATGAGTTGCAAACACATTTTTCTCTTGCAGAATCGTCGGCGCCGCCTATCAGAGGTTCCAAGAAACGCGTTTTCGCCGAAAGTGCATGGCACATCCGCGCATGCGGCATGGGAATCTATAGGAATGGCGCGAAAATTGAATATTTTAGTAGTAATTAAATAAATAATAAACAAATAAATAAACAATGTTTATCGTACAATAGTTAATAAACTCTCGAAGTAGGGACACACATTTCAGCAATAATTAAATTTTAAAATTGTCTGTATATATTCTTTATAATAACAACACTAATTTTCGGCTTTTTTTTACTATAAAACTGTACTGAATTAATTAAGAATTATTTTCTACGAAATAAAAAAAAACAGTAAATTGTTGTTTTTTTTTATCAACGATCCGAATTTAATAGCGAATAATTTTTAAAATGAATTCTTATGTAACGTTGCATAACCCCAAAAAATATTTGCTAACGTTACCAACGGACTTTTCCACGACTCCCCGATAAATTCTTCCCCCGACGGCGCTCGCTCCTCGCGTGCTGCAGCAGCCTCGTCTCCGTTCGTCGCGCGTCGTAAAAACCATACATGCACGGTCCACAAATCATCGCGCCCCCCTCACCCCCGCGAGTAGCTCGCCGCCGCCACCCTTGAAACGTCTAAGTCTCGACCTGCAAGAACCGTCGAGCCGCTGTAAAACGACAATGTGTACGCGCCCGCCTTTTCCCGAGCGATTTATCTCATATATGTCGATGCAAGGCAGCGGAGGGCCCCCTCCTCGCGTCGATATAAAACAAAACGCGCGCCGAGGAGGAATCGAGAGCGCCATAAACGGAGGCGGCTAGCGAGCTCAGGCCGCGTCCAAGGTCGGGGCGTTTAGAGGAAATTATGGGCTTTTTGCGCGCGAGCGAGGCTTTTCTTTATCTCGAGCTCGCGAGCGCGCGCGGAGCGATCCGCGCCTCCTCCGGACTTTTTTCCTCTGCTTTACGGCCGTTGTGCCGCTCCGCGAGCTTCTTCTTCCTCCCTCGGCTTTTTTTGACCTTTATTTCTTTTTTTTTTTTTAAACTCTGAGCCCGGGATATTTGCCTCTCGCGAAATCCCCGTTCTTTTCTCCTCCACTCTGTAAAAATTTCGAAATCGTTTCGCTTTTTGCAGAGGGGTTATCATTTTGCGGCTGCTTTTTGAACTCTCGACGGAGAACGATTATTTTCGGTATTCGAGAGACTGATTCGCTTTTTTTTATACATTTAAGTGCATGCATATTTAAGAGTCGATTGCGCAGAATGATTTTTTTAAACATAGTCTCGAGTATAAAACAGTTAAATTGAGATAAAGTTTTTACGTTGGAATTATATGTTTGACGGAGGTCCTACCGAATCGGACCATTAACGTATTAATGCGAAATAATTATGATAAATAACTACCGCTAAGTATATATAATATTATAGCTGTGGTTAGTCATTTAAGACATGTTTACAAAATGAGTAGTTAAAAGTTTTCACTCAATGTATGCTACAAAAAGTATAATTAAAATATTAAAAAATAAAAATATTAACAAACTGAGCAAATATATAACAGATCTTTTCGAGCAGTACAATTTTCTAGTAATAAATATAAAACTAAAAAATAAAAATATTAACAAACTGAGCAAATAACAGATATATAACAGATCTTTTCGAGCAGTACAATTTTCTAGTAATAAATATAAAACTAACTTCAGAATTTTACCTACATTCTAAACATTTTAAATTGCGTTTTCGAAGTTTTCAAAAAGTTTTAATGACGAACGTTCAAAGTAGAATCAAATGATAATCATCATTAGTAACTTAACGGCGGTACAGTATTTTTATCCAATTAAGCGATATTTCCCCAACACTTCTGCAAAAAGTAGTTCTTATTTCGTCAAAGTCTCATTGGCCGAGTTTCGGCGGTTCTCTTCCGAAAAATGTACGAACTTTCTTAAACTTCATGCTAATAACATAATTATTTTTGCGCGAGATCTTAAAATAAGCATTTAAAAATCATTTAACAGCCTAGTCTGGAGAGCCAATCGAACGTACCTAATACCTGCGACTCCGCGAATAAATTTTCGTTTAACACACGCGATAAACAACAATTACGGCGCGGTAAAATAAATTTTACTCGCTCAAACGCATGCCTATTCATAACGCAACAAATTCATTACCATTTATGGCGCTGCCCCGCGCCTATGCTTGGCTGCGCGTCGGCGAAAAAATTTCCCCATACCACGCGACCGAGGAAACTCTTTTTCAGCGCGGCGAGGCGCGCGATTCCGCTTATTTGTACATTCGCGCCTTCGCGGAGTCGTCGCGCCGACTACTTTTTAGCCCGACTCTTCCCCGGCGACGACGGAAAGCCGAAGGCGTGCCTCGAATACGTCGCCCCGAGCAATATGCAATCGGCATTTTTCCCGCGCTGTGCACCTGGCCACACCGACGGGCACTGCTTCGCTTGTCCTTATTCGCGGTGACGACATTTTTGCCGACTAAACTCGCGTCTGGGAGATTCTTTATTTAGCGGAGTATTGATGGGGCATAGTGACGGCGTTTGATTCGAGTACGATGACTGTACGACATAATTTATTGTTAATTAATCAAGCCGAAGGAATGCAGATTTCCTGTACGCACTGGATTGTAAAATTGTTTTGAATATTTGAGGAGTAGTCTTTTATCTGCACTGTTCACTTAGTAGTTCTATTCTACACCACTCTTAGAGAAGTTTCTCGTAAAGATTACGGTGAAGCTACTCGTAAAAGTTAAATGAGAAAAAGTAGTAGATAGACGATTTTTTTCACCTGCATCTTGATCCTTTATAATGAAGCTTCTTAACTTGTATACCAGAAAAAGTCAGCAATTTTTACGGGAAAGTAGAGCTTTTCGTGTAAAAATTATAAAGCTTCTTCAATAGTCCAAGTTTCAGTTAAAAATTGCAGATTTTTTCGCAAAAATTTCCAGAGCTTTATTTCACGTAACTTTTGTGGGGAGCTTCATCGTAATTTTTGCGAGAAAATTATCTCAGTCGACATGGATCTGTAGGATCTTGATTGTAGGTCACATTATCTTACTATAAATGTGGTAGTTAAAGGTCAGCTCTTTATACACTTAAAAATTCGTTAATAAAATAATTTTACTATAACTTTTGTCCCATCCATTAAACAGCTGAAGGACAAAATTGTGAACAATTCAGTAGGACAAATATTTGTAAAGAAGCAAAGGGCCGAGAGGAAGAAAACTCGTTCGGTGTGCGGGGGTGAGGAGATATAATATCGAGAATTTGCGAGGAATATACACAGGCGTCGAACTCGTTCTCTCCCTCTCTCTAGTATTCTCTCTCGGCGCGCACGGATTTTACAAAGTTTCGCCGGCGAAGTATAAATTTTAACGGTTTACGATGCTCGGGCAACGGATCAGATAACAGCCGCCCGTTATTAGTGTACCTTTAACGCGATAAGTGGAGGTGAGACTTTATCGATCGCGTTGCGCCTGCAACAAAACTGTTCAGCTCTTTTTGTCCTTGCCACCTACTCGATTTTCCTCCAGACGCTGTGTTCGTTTTGTGGAATTTTTTTTTTATTTCTGTTGTGTCTCCAGAATTTCGATCACTCGTTATAATTTCATATCGACATTATAATCTGTCGTGTCTTATCAATGGAGATGTGCACTATTGAATTTGACGAAGAGATTAATAAAAAGGGTTGCACGAGACTTGAGAATATGATGTTGGTCTTGTCTTTTATTTCAAGACAAGATAAATGCAAGATTCTGAAAAAAATTTTCAATATACGTGACCAGGACAAGGGAGTTGAGACTCTTAAACTTGTCTTGAGTCTTGAAAAGCGAGATATGAATTTATGACATATAATTAGTTATCCACGATTTAAATAATTTTATATTAGTGGTTTAGCATTCTCGTTTAGTTTGCAAACAAAAATAAAATGAGATTGAATAATAAGATTTTGAAATGATTTTCAGTGTAGTTTTATCAGTGTAATAATTAGCAAGTTTAAAGATATATCTTTTTTACCTGCGCTACACTAAAATTTTGTAAAATCGGAAAAAATTAAGGTTCGAGTCAAAATCATGTGTCATAAAAAAATACTTGTCGTTGGCAATTTTTTTTTTTTACAGAGTAAATTTTTTTTAATAGTCAATAGTTGAAACTAAATGAGACAAGACTTTGAGAGTCAAGAAATTTTAAGACCAATATTTGACTTGTATTTTCTTGTTCTCGTGCAGCCTTATAAATAATAAACAATATTAATGTTTTTCAACAAAATGTACTTGATAAAGAACGAAGTTTTTCGAATCAAATCAGTTTTTTAAATTCTTTGATCTGAAATTAATAATAGTACACGAAGTTAAAACATAAAATCAAAAAGCTCTAGAATACTACTCTACATTTTTTTTTGTCCAAGCCAAAACACTTTCTCTACACTATAAAAAAAAAATTAAAATATGAAATCATAAGTCCGGTAACAAATGTCTCCCAATGAATCATTCGCTAACCATAGCACGCCACTCTCTCGAGCAGGGGGTTGTAAAATGGGCGCAACGCGCGCCTAACAATCAGGGAGTTAATAAACGGAGAATTTCCTTAACAAACGCGCGCGTCATTTCGCCCATCGAGAAAGGCGCGTCGCTGCATTAACGTCGATAAAACGCCGTAAATCACGAGGCTAGTTATCGGCCGCTCGCGATTGGCACCCGGACAGGTCCACGGGGATTCGCCGCCTGGCTCTTTGCATATGGCGCGTGCGTATTGTATTGTACGTATACTCACACGCATAATACACATATATATATATGATATATATATATACACATAGATGTATATAAAAATATATATATACGCTCTGGGCGCGCAGTGCAGCCCGCGGCGAGCGTAAATCCAACGCGCCGGTTGCACCGCCGGCCGTGCGGGGAGGGGGCAAACCGCCGGAAGGCTCGACGGGCTGACAAACTGCGAAACGATTTTCGCGTTGGCTTGCCAAAATTTATGGGCGATCGCTCGCCGAGCTTTTCCGATACAGTTTTGTCCGCCGGCGGACGCGCGCGGGGGAGGCCACCGACGCGGCTATCTAGCACCCCCCCCCCCCCTCCCTCTCCCGCCGCGACTCGATGGACAAACACCGCGCGATTCGTTATAGTCGCGTAATGTTCTTTTCATATGGTTCGCCGGCGACGAGGTTGCGCGCAGCTTGTTGATCCTGTCCGAATGACCGATTTATTGGCGACACTCGACGATAAGCTCGATTTTTTTCTTTTTTATCGTCCTGTATAATTTATTAATTGTAAATATGTTTTTGTCGATGGAGCGTTTTGTTCGCGCTGCCTGCCTTTGCGTTTAAGTTTTCTGAAGGATGTAATGTGCGCGTTTAAACGTTTTGTGTGCTGTAATATAATCGGAGTGATATTGTACGGATTGATCTCGCGAATAAAAAATTTTAATTTAATTATTATATTGTTTGCTGATTGTTTCTTGGATAACGTTAAAATTATACAGAGTATCGTTCGCACTGAAAGAAGATGCTTAGCATGCTTAAATTAATTTTTGTTTGCGTTAAATACAGAGATAAATTGAAAATGATGCAGAGTATCTAGGCACTGAAAGAAGATGCTCGTGCATACCTGAATTTAATTTTTTTGTGCATTATGAAATTCAAATAATTTTTATGCGATTATTTATTGTCATTTCACCTTTTTATCTGTTTTTCCATTTTTTTTGAGTGTCCTATTTTGCCTCGTTTTCCACGAGTAGATTAGTAACGGAGAACAGGGTTCAACAGAGCAGAAAGTACAATAAATCAGCGGGTGACCTTAACTTGATCTGTAACCCAGCTCTAAACATGAGGAACCGCATATATATATAATATCTCACATTTAGAGGGTTGCAGATCAAGTTTAGGTCATCTGGTGATCCATTGTATCGTGCTAATTAATAGCCCGTAATTGCCTACCCTCCCTTACGGTAAATAATTACTAATTATCATTAATTGGATCTTATACCCATATACACAAGCAGGAAGCAAAATATTAGATTTCCCAGTAGTTTCGCTCATTACATTGTCTGCAAAATGCATATATACTCCACCTTGAAAAATCTCTATTTAATGCTTAAATACTTAGAATCAGAAGAAAAGTCTTCCAGCTACCGTAAATCGAGAAAGGCGAACGGTGCAGTAGCGGCGACCACACGCAGGCCTCTCGACTTTTTCAACGCACCCTCGAATTTACAGCAGCGTGGCCGAGTCAAATGCGCGTGCGCACGCGAGCCTAATTATTCCCAGAGTCCACCGTAAATTCCCTCTGCATCCCGCGAACTCGATACCCCGGTTACTACTGTTACACGGGCACCGGGACCATTAAGCTTTCACGAGCTTTTCATAAGTCAGCCATTTGTATACAATATCGCCGAGCGCCGCCGAGTAATTATCCCCTACATTATTCATCGGCGGAATCCGAGGGTAAAAAAAAAAGGACGCGGGGAATGCGAATTTCGCGGGTGTAAGGTGACGACGTCGGGGGGTCGAGAGTGAAAGTGCGCCGGGAGCGAGAGAGAGGAGGAAGCGACTCGTCGGATAGGTTGATATGACGCGAGGTTCGGGGGAGGAGCGACGGAAAAAAAGGCGACGTAAGACGGGCGGAATGGCGAATGAAAGGAGAAGGAGGCGAGGGCGAGGATGGAGAGAGAAAGAGAGAGAAAGGGGGAAAAAAAGAATTGCACGCGGGGCGAGATAAACGAAGCGCGGAGAGTTAAATGCGACGAGATTAAATTTGCGCGGGGTTTGTGAAGCGAGAAGACGCGGGAGCGAATAATTTAGACGGCAGTAAGAATGCTGAAAATAATGAAGAGGAAGAGGAACGAGGAAGTAATAGAGCGAACGGAAAACGAGACGGTTTTATTTGATGAAAATAATTATTAAGACGCGCTGTGTAATTAAGCGGAAAACATGGTTGGGAGTGAGCGTTGTTCTCTAATTACATTGTCAAATGTAAGATAAATTAACATTTGTTTCGCGCGAGCTTCCATTGTAAAAAAATAATCAAAAGGCACTCTCTCTGTTTTTCTCTCATTTTGTTCGTTAATTTTTCGCACTACAATTATGCTCGAATTAAAATAAATTTACAAATATAAGTAATCATTTCAAAGCGTAATTTATTACTTGATGTGTATAATTAAGAAGTAAAGTTCATAAATTAATCGTAAAATTTTGAATTAAGTATGCAATTATATATTTTTCTTTTAATAAAATATTATACAAATTAGAAGGATTGAGCGCGCTATGCACGCATTGTAATAGAAATAGTTTTTAAATTCAATTTTTTTCTCAAAAATCAAAATTGTTAAGATTTTCAAACAAAAGATCGAAATCAGTTTATATAAAGGGATACCAAGAAGATCATTGTAAAGACAAAAATAACATATAATTAAGCTAATAGTACTACAAAATTCAACAATTTAAAGCTCATACAAATTTTTTACGCAGTTTGTTTATTTTTAACAAAACAGACTTCCTTTAAATCCTTAAAGAGCTATAGGTCATATGACCACGTGCTCAACTTCCTTTAAATAATTAAAAAGAATCTGTAAAAGTAAATATCAGCAGAATCGTAGAACAGTGAAAATAATATGCGCATTTAACTAACAAACGTAACAGTACCGCAAGGTAAATCAGCAAAGCATCCACCGTCCATCTGCTTTTTTATCCAACGCCTCCCATTTTTAATAAATAAAAAGAATCCGCAGAGGTAAATATCCGGAGGACCGTAGAATAGGGAAATAATTTGCTACTGACGTCAGATAAATTGTCCGGCAAACAGGAATAGGAAGACGCAGACGACGAAGTTCCAATACACATATATATATATACATACACTATCGCCCACCCCCAGAAGGAGGTGGAGGTCCGAACGAGAGAGAAAGTTGGCTCCGGTTCGGCAGAATGAAATCGAGAGGATTTACACACACACACACACACATACACACACAGCATCGCGACGGGAGGAGTCGGGGTCGTCTCGCGATCGAGGAGCCGGTGAATTTATGGTCCACTCTCACACTCGCGCCGCAGCCCCGTAGGTGTGCGCGCGCTCCTTCATAATTGACGCCGGGGCAGAGGCGGCCGCGCGATATATCGGAGGTTAATTCGCCCATTAATATTGAGTTGGCGCCATTAGCCCGGCGATGAATCATCCGTCGGGCTCTCGGGCCAGATTCGCTTTCTTTCGATTCTTCGGCCCGACTTCTTCGCTTCTTCTTCTTTTTTTTCTGTTTTTATTTATTTTTTTTTTTTTATGATGCAGCAGCATCGATCATTTCGCGCTGCGCCGCGAGTAAAGGATGAAGATTTAATGAATGCGACTGCGCCGCTGGGCTCGACTTTATTTAGCGTAAGGTTCGGTGTTCGTGCCGCCAGTCAAATTATGCGCGACTCGCGATTCAATTGGGTTTTCATGAAGCCGCCACGTGGATGGGCGTGTGTGTCGTCGTGTAGCCTCGACTTCTTTATGGACGCTCGGCATCTTTTTTCTTCTTTCTTTTTTCTTTTCAAGTTGGTCGGCGAGCAATGCGTAAATAATTAGCGTGGCCCCTCGTCAATGCATCTGAAAAAGAGTCGTTTGTACTCCCATCCATATTGCAATGAGTTTCTTACGACGGGAAAGAGAATTGAATTTTACGGATGTACGCTATACTTCTTTTCTTTTTTATGGTACTTGTAAGAATGTTTTGAAAATGTACTTACTGTTAATTTGAAATGTTTATTTATAGATAGTCAGTTTAGATGGATAATAAGTTTTATATGCTCTTAATCCCTCATTGAACTTATTTCTTTAAGAGATCGAAAACCATTACTTTATTTTTATTTATTTATTTATTTAATAATGATTCAACAGTTAGAGTCCTTGTACATAAAAATGATAAAACAATTTTTATTATAATGAACTTAAATTAACTCACTAACTAAAATCATTCTAAAATCTAAAATTGAATATAGTATAAATAAGCAATTACGAAAATTTCACCCAAAGAAAATATTACTAATTGAAAATCAACTACTTTATACCGAAGTCTATATATTACTACTTATAGAAATTAATAAAATGTTCACTTATACAGAAGATAATCTCCACGATTAAAGAACAAAATCTGCAACTATAATTCGTTTCTCCTTAAAATGCATCTTTAAAGTACGATCAGTTACGTTTATCTAATTTAATAATAATTTTTCATTATTAGATAACAGTCCCGACAGAACAGCAACCCCTCGAAAATCTATTACCCTCCTTCTTATACTCAACGAATTATAATCAATCGCGGGACTCGCCTTTCCCGGTGCAAAATAAAATGAAATCAAGCGCATATATGCATATACACACTTGCGGAGCTCATTAAAAGAAATGCAGCCGATAAGCCAATCCGGCGAGATAACGAGGCTACGGCCGATTGAAGATCTCGGTGCGCCGATACGACGCCGGCGTTTATATGCATGCGCTCATGTTTGCGCGGGGCTTACGCGTCCCGCCGACTTATCTCCGCCGGATTACCGAGGCTTATCGGCGCGCGCTCGCCTGCCCCCCTTTCGCTGCGCTTAATTTACATAAATCGCGAATCTTATCACTTATCCGCAAATTATCCCGCGGAACGCCGCCGGGGATTGAGACGTTCGCTGCCGATCCTCTCGACTAACTTTCGTGGATTTGACGAGTCGCGCCGGAAAGACGAGGATTTTCTTTTTGCTTAATAGAAACTTGGTAGGGCGGAGGCGCGACGTTATTCACGCCGATTGAGATCGAGTGTTTGATATTTAATTAACTAACGAGAAGAGTATGTACGACTCTTTGATTTCGGAGTTTTAAGAAACTTTAGATTGTATTTTAGAATGAAGGTATAGAAGGATTTTATGTTAAAAATATTTTTGTAAGTTTATATATATATTTTTTTTATTTCAATTCGTAAATGGGATAAAAATCCCTTAATACAGTTGATGTAAAGTGTATATATACTATCGCTTGAGCGGAAGTTTAAGTTTACAATGTATTTGGTTGTTTTATATAATATAAAATTGTAAATGTAAAGTAGAAAGCAAAGAGTTTAATTAACTAATTAACTACTTAATTAAAATACTAGTTTAATAAATAATCTTAAACATTTTTATTAGTTAATTATCGTCTTATCGTAATTTATGTTGCTCCATTTCAACCCTGAACAAAAAAAAAAAAAATAAATAAGGATCCTAAATAATTAAAAAGATTTTTCAACTAAAAAAAAGCGTCTCATCTTTAATAAAGTTCTTTAAATCAAAGAGAAAGAAACCGCGAGTGGAAAAACGCTAAAAAAAAAGAAGAAGAAGCCTTAATTAAAAATCAAGCAGTAACACTATATCAAGCCTCAGAAAAGAAAACAAAAGCGGGAACCGAGAAAAATGAATGTAACGCTCGGAAAATGATTTGTCACCCATCCCGGGAATCCTCTGGCGAAAAAAAAATCCCAAAAAGACCATCAACGTTGGTTAAAAGAAAAAAAGTGAGCGAGAGAAAGAGGAGGAAAGAGAGGCTCGAAAGAAAAGGCAGAAGCCGACCGGGAGAAAGGAACAGAGCAGCCGGATATTCCTGGCGGATCAGCGCTATGAATAATTCAGCGGCGGGTCAGAGGATCCTCCCCGGCCCCGAATTAGACTCGAATCGCGCGCTCGCTCGCGAGCTTAAGCCATCCGACCCACCCCTTCTTCCTCCCCCCCCCCCACCCCCACCCTCTCTCTCTCTTTTTTCAGAAACGCGCAAATCCGCTTACATCCGCGAGCGACGTCTCCTTTCATTTTCCTTGTGCGTCCCGCGCAAAGTGCACCAGCCAGAGGGCGTATATTATTTAATATACGCCCAGAAATTGCGGCAAGTGGGCCAGCGTCGCACTAGTTTACGAGGGAACGCCTGAGTGCAAATAATAAAATGCGGGATATCGGATTCATTGTTTCTTTTGAATGTTGCCGCGGCCCGTCGTAACTTTCTCGCGGAGCTTACCCGGGCATCCCCCTGCTAAGACGTTTTGGATGTTACCCGGACTAAGATATATTTTCTTTTAGCTGGAATATTTAGTATATTCTTGTCATTTAAGAAATCGTTGCCGAAGTTTATTTAACGTATACCTTCAGATATTTATTTTTACTTGATTTATTTATTTGGTACAGATGAAAAACGAGTAGAGACTTAGAGAGTTCTTTATAGCTGTGCATAAATGTAGTAACTGGTTTGTTTATTAATTCGCAAATAATTATGCTGAAAGTACAATATTAAATCGTCGTCTTTTAGTGATAAAAATTCAATTTCAGTTGAAATTTTAGTTTCGCAGAGAAAAATGTTGCATTAAAAATTACTATAGTATTCACTAGATCAGGAGAAAATTTGTAAATTACAAAGAAATCACCTCAGTGGCTAGTAAATTGTTTAATATTAAAATTAAATTTTATTATATTAACTGTTATATATGATTTTTATTTTTATTTTTCAAGTTTGTCTTTCTTTTAGTGAAGACAAACTTTTAACTAATGTAACATTTTTTCGTGGGTAAAAAAGTGAATTACTCGGATTTTCTATAAACTAAGACTGAGTTTTTTTTCAATAAATAATCGAGTTTAAATAACAATGAACAAATGAAAATTATACAAAGTTTCGCAACTTTCTTATCCTTCTCCAATTGAATTACTCATCTAATTCGTAATAAATAAATAAATAAATACACGCCATTGGCAAAATAATGCAGTATTAATTATGAAAATTTCATAACTCCAGAGACAATTGTTAATGTAGCAACTCCAAGTAAAATAGTATACACAATTTGAAACTAAATCTAAACTATTTCAACTTTACTTTGGCGCAAAGTTGCATCTCCTCAAGTTTTCCAGCAGAAACAAAAGCATTTACATAATTCACGTTTACAACTTATCGTCTGAATGTAAAACTTAAACCAACTGTGGTAAATTCAGCAGCCGCGCGCGCTCACCTCCCCACCCCCGGAAACTTCTTAATCACAATCGCATTTACTCGCACACTCGTCCTCCGATAACGAATCGAGTGTGCATATCCTCGATGCGAATAAATCTTTCCGCCGCTGTCGAATCAGTCGGAGTAGCCGCAAAAGGGACGTCCCGCGACCGTCAAAGGGAAAGGGTGTACACTCGGGCGAAGGGCTTTCCAAAACGAAAGCGCCGCCGCTGAATCTGCGAGGGAGCGGAGCGAGGCTCGAAAATAACAAAAAGCGAGGCTCCGAGGAGAAAATAAGAGGAGCGCCCGTCGACCTTGTTACTCCCCGTGATTGACGTTAAACGACGCCGCGGAGTCGCGTGTTCCCCGTTCCCTCCCGCGCGACGCACCATCCGCACGCCGGCGAATCGAGCTCGCGGATCGTTACTTTTTCGACGAAGGGGCCCGCGAGTTTAACGAACGACCTGCCACTGCCAGCGCGATTTACGCCTCGATTTCGACTGGTTTCTTTTTTTTCGGCGGTAGTTGAATTCTCTCGGCGTGACTTTTGTTTGATTATCTAGAGAGACTGGTTTGATTTGAAAGTGATTAGGACCAAGGTGTGCGATTGTTTAATTTTTTTTCTTTTGTTTCTAATGACTTGGTGGGTGTTTTTTTATGCATTCATCATTTATACAGATAATAAAAGTAGTAATGAACTGCATTTGAGGAATCGAAGAGCCTTAGAGAACTTCCGATTCAATCAAGGATATTTCAGCATCACATCTGTATTTTTAGACTTAGTCAGTTCCTTGTGCTTTGCCTTAGAGGGCTTCAAAGATTCTTATTATAGAGCTACAAGGCTGGTTCGAATTTATAATGTATGCGCATCCTACGTTTCGATTCATGGACATCTTTACAAACCTCCTTAAAATGTCAATGCCTTTCTGAATTTTTTTTTATAGTACATATCACAGTTCGCTGTGTCTTGTCAACCACCCTAATGTCCCTCCTGAAGAGGCTGATTGATTAACTATTCTATCAATCCACTAAGTCTATATATGTTATGTCCATTCCTCGGTCTCCTGATTTATTTTTATCATCATTTACGATAACCAACCTTAAACGAAAAACGCTCGTCACATGTGCAACTCAGAAAGTTATAATTGAGTACTTAGATGAGAAATATTAGTCGGTGAATGCTCGATACTGTATCTGCTGATTACCTCCTTGTTTATTGATTACCACCTCCAAACCACAAGGTTTTCTTTTAGCATAATCATAAATCATCAGTTGTATTCTCCACTTTATGTTCGTGTATAACTTATATTTTAGCCATAAAAACTTACTATAATAAATTAACAGTTCACGAGTTTTATCAGATTACCCTTTTCATTATCAAGCAATATTTAAGCACTTGTATTTCGTGGTTTATACATCAAAAGAGTCAGACAATTTTTTCGGATTTATAAAAGTTCGATTCAACACGCAAAAACACGTCGCCAAATAAAAAAAAAAAACTTGGAACGCACAAGGCTATAACAGGCAGCACCGATATTGCCTCGTTAATGCAGTGCTCGACGTGCAGCGGGCACACACGAGCGCGCGTAAACTCGGGGCGCGAAATTGCTGGTTCACACACAGGCCGAGGAAACGCATCGGCGAAACGAACGGCTTTCGGCGCAAGTTGCGGCCCCGACGAGATGAAGCCGGTGTGCAGCATCGCGGAAACGCGGGTCGCGCATGTTGCATCGCGCCGGGGATTCCTTTAATTAATTAGTATGAAGACTGATTACGGAGCGCGCTCCGTCCCTCGCTCCACTTTTGGTGAGCAGCCCCTCGAAGCCGAAGAAATTATGATCTAACGCTATATAGATTAATGCTTGTCGATGGTTGTACCTCTTTGACGAGGCTCGTAAACATGAGTGAAGATTTACTTTATTTTTGTTCAAAAGATTTTTTGTTTAAGGGAGTTCACCAGGTACCCGCCTAGTCAGTACAGAGTTGAACACTTCAGTTGACTACAGCGGTAGTTGATCT
>JAWWEN010000001.1:9283203-9302191 GCA_035582955.1 Sycophila texana | reverse complement strand
TTCTAGTGTGCGCCATATGTTACTAGAAAATCTAGTAACTTTCTAGTAACTGTTACTATATTTTTTTCTCAGTGCACGTTATGTGTGAAGCAAAAAATAAAGCAAATCTTGCATGATACAATGTCTTTTCGTTCTTTGAAATATTATTGCAATTGTGCCTCATATTTTAAGGACATTTTTATAAAAAAAGAAGTCCTTTTACACGCAATGGATTTTTTTTGTATAAGTAACATAAATGTGTTCAATTACAACTTTTTAGTTATAGTCATAGTATTTTATAAAATAAAGTTACTTCAGAACATCCTGCCATCGTTTTTTAGGCGAGGCTATGAATTACATAAATTCAGCACTACGCGATACAGTTGTACAAGTTCAGTTCAATTAAACACGCTCTTAATCTCCCTAATATTCTAAATATTTCTCTACATTTATTCAATCAATCTCACTTTTATAAAATTGTTTATTTTAATAAACTATTTGTTTATATACTCCAGTCTCAAAATATTCGACAAAAAAAGCAATGAAAACTACTTTGCAATCTCTTGCCTTGAAATCGAGCGAATTCGAAGGAAGCGATGGTCGAGCAAAGTCAGTTAAACACAGCTCATTACGCAAAATACATCAAGTCACATCCAAGAAATTCCCTGCCTAATCTTCCATCAAACTTATTCTCGCGTCGCGCTTCAGCCTCTAATCCGGCTAATCCGCGCCGATCACAGTCCCCTTTATCGCCGCCACGCGGATCCTTCCGCAGGCATCAGACGAGGACTCCCTCCCGCACCTGCGGGGAGGCGAAAGGTCGGCCCGAGAGGTCAGGCGTTTTTCGACGCGGGAAAAGAGTGAGAGAGAAAAAGACGGACGGGAGAACGGGGGAGGAGGAAAGATTCCGTCTGGTCCGTTAAATTAGCCGGCAAGAATGTCGAAGTTGGCGCCGGGGCGTTAAACTACGGCGCCGAGCCGTTAAGAGAGTCTCGTTATACGCGAGAGTCTGAGAGTTAGACTCCCGCGGGAGTCGTTGCGACTCCCGGAGCTAACGGCGCTTCTCCCAAGAGTGGCGAACGCGTTATTTCGGCCGGGGCGAGGTGCCCGCGCGCTCGCGCGGCTGCACGCGATCTTATGGGCCGGGGCCACTTTCCCTCGCCTCGACCCTGAACTTTATTGACTCTTTCGCGAGAGCCGATGCGCAATCGTCGGGGAGCATTTTCTTTTTCATTCCACGCGCAACCGTAAATGCTGCGAGATAGTCTACCGGCTGGGAGAGGCGCTTTACGTCGTTAAATTCGTCGGATGTGTGCGCTCCTTCGGTGGGGTTGTAATATTGTTCAATTTGGTAGGTTTTTTTTTTACGGTACTCGCAAATCATTGTTATTTCTTTTAGAAAGTTCTAGATATTTATTTTAATATCTTAACGATTGTCTGTTTTGAGTCAATGGTATTTTATTACAAATTTTTTACAACGAGAACGTTTCGTTGTATTATATTTGTTATATACCTGATAATGGCGAAAAAATCGCCGAAACGTTGTCGTTGTAAGCATTTTTTAATAAAATATCATTGACTGAAAGAAGACAATTGTTAAGATATTAAAATAATTAATTGATTGAGGGCATCAACCAACATAATTCTACGAATTTAGTTGAATTAAATGAATTACTGATCAGAATTCGATTAAGATTTATTATTGATTGTATTTTCAATTATAATTTCAGTGCTTTATCCGCGACTGAAGTTGGAGTAATTTATTCTTTATTTAATTCGTTTGGTAATAAATCTAAACCTATACGCTCTAAATATGAATAAATTAATTTCACTTCGAATAAGTGAATATGTACTTATTCGCATATCTATCTGTGATAAGCGCATATTCACATATTTGAAGTAAATTTCACTTATTCAAATTTCGAGTAAAAAAAAACTTTCATAACCGTGATACGATAACAAAGAATAAGTACTGAAAGTAGAGTATAACAATATAACTTTCGCTTCACTTAACTTTAACTCCAGGAAGAGCAAAAACCTACGCCAGTGTGACCCTGTACATCCTGGTGTGAATGAGACTCTTGATAAAATGGATATAGGGTGATTTGAGACAAAGTAGCACGTAAGAAATAAATGAGATATTAGGATTAATCATCGGAAATATACAATCAAAAAAACAAACATCAAATAATAAATTTTAAGGGAGATAAATTATATTTCTAAATTTTTTTAATATCTACTTTGATTTCATTTTTATTTAAAAGAACACGAACAATATTAATCTGCTACACGCCTTGATGCATTAATAAAAATAAATTTGTTTCAACAACTATACACGAAACTTAACACACAGTTTGTATATAATTTAGAAAAAAAAAGTATTCCATCAATCATCCGAAGTGCATGGCATCAATTTCTCAGCGTCGGTGGCAAATAAACGCGCGTCCTTGAAAAATCGTGACCCACGAAAGCCGCGACTCGTCAATTCCCCCCGCGGGAGGAAAAAAGACGGGAATGCAGATGGGCCATCCGACGATAAGGAAACTCGTTTCTCCCGTCGATCGCGGCGCGAATCCGTCCTCCATCGTCCCTCCCCATTTCGGCTGTTTTTCGCGCTCGCGGATAGGATCGATGGCGCGCGTGCGAAAAGGATAGGCCCTCGCGCAGTTTTCAATCGAGACCCACCCACAGGATAATCCGATAAGGAAGGACCGCGCGGGAGCGACCCGTTGGAAATCTCATCTCGCCAGCCCGGATTATCACGCCCCGGCGCACTAACGCGACGAGTGCGTATACGTATATATAGTGTATGTAGTGCACCCTCGGGGGTGGCATTTTTCGCGCGGTGTCCTCTTCCTCCTTTTTTTTCGACAGTCGGGGCGGCGAATCGACCGGCGGTGTCTCTTGAAATTTTAGCGGGCTGCCGCCTCGCTCGTAAAAAGCGGCTGAGGGCCTATTTCTTCGCGTATCGTTGCGCCAAGTAGATCTGATATCGAATTAAGGATGATGGGTTTGCCGAAAAAGTTTTTTATTTCACTGGGGGGAGGGGGGGGATAATTTTTTGCCGGGGAATTTCTTTTTTAACGCTCGAGATAAGAGCAATTTTATTTGGATGTGAATTAAAGTCGTGAGTAGGTGACGCTTATTTTTTTTATTTTAGCAATTTAAAGGCGATCATCTATTTGGAGATATACTTATTTACTTATTTGGTCGTTATGATATAGCTGGGGTAGTTTCTTTAAGATTTTATGATTTATTTATTTATTTATTTATCTATTTTGCTTATTAGACGTACTAAAAGTTCTTACAGAATTTAATAAGAATAAATTATTAATTATAAATTTAATTACGAGATAAATGACCGTAAAACATTCTTAAATTGCTCAACTTGGTTTAGTGCTGTGATATTTGGAATTTTATTTAATATTAAGATTTGTTAGTTGAACTTGGATTTTTATAAATGAATCATAATCAATCTTCATTATTTATTATTTTAATATAACTAAAACTAAAAGATATCACTATTTTGACAATAATTTATTAAATATTATTTAATTAATGAAATATTTACATTTATATATGATAAACTGTTGACTTGTTAATTTATGCCCATGTAAAAAAGATAGGTACAATTTATGCTTAGATTATGAATAATGCTTTAATACAAAAATTATGTATAAATTTATCAAATCCATAGAACTATCCTTAATAAGATCAAAAGTTATACATGGACTGAGCATAAACTGTACCTACTTTTTCAGTATAGAAAAATTATTTACCATTTTAGTATGCCCATTTCTATATCAAAACATTTCTATATATATATATATATTAATTAGACTAAAGCATTAGTCATAATCTAAGCATAAATTGTACCAACCTTTTTTACATGGGTGATTGTACCGTCCCGTGCCATTCTATTCGATTGTTTATTTAGTATAACGTCAGTAAGGTACACTAATCATGGGGTCACATAAAAACGAGTAGAATATTAAAGCAAATATTAATATTGTTATTTAAACAGTGGAATTGTTAAAGCACTTTTTTCAGTTTTATAAATGCACCGATCCACTGTAAACGATTTTTTTACGTTATACATATATACTCTTTATTATAGTAAAAAATATTGAAAAGAATTTTTAAAGCTTTTTTCCTACTTTTTTAAATGCACCAATTTAGGTACTACAAACGATTCGTTTTCATACATACACTATATTACAGTACACAATATTGAAAATATAACAAAAAAAATTAAATACAATAGTAAATTAAATTTATGTGCCTTATCCGCCACCGACCAAATGTCAAATCGATACAAAAATTAAATTTGCATCGTTATTTGTACACAGCAGGCGAGTCGCGAGTATATTAATCCCCAGTTTCAGAAAATAGGGGACCACACAATTGCTCGCTGATGCAATCAAGGTATAGGGCCTCGAAAAATCAAAGCCTTACCGCACAGGAGAAAAATCTCATCATCTGAGGGACACAAGTGTCCCGCCTCTCCAAGTGTACTAGCGAGACAAGAGAGGAATCAAAGAGAGCGCACGCAGGGCCAAGTAAACAAAGGGACAAAGAGCAGCGCGGCACATTGACAAGAAGACCCCGGAAAAATCACGTACTCCACTGCCGCGTGCTCGCGCGCGCAAAGTCAATCAATCGCGTTTGCGGGGGAGCAATTGTTTGCTCGCGGCTCTACGCTAATTCGTATTTGCCAGCTCGACCGATGGATTTTCCTTTTCATAATCCGCGATACCGCGCCCGCTCGGTCGCACTATCAAAGGGGCACCACCCCCCCGCCCCGCCGCGCGCATGTGTGTACAGAATGGAGGTTCGTTCGGCGCACTGGTCCCGGGGAATCTCGGCCCTTTGATCGGATCAATTGATTCCTTCGATTACGCCGGCGCGCCGCAATCGCGTTAATTATTCCGCGCGAGCCCTCGGTCCGGTGCGCGCCGCAGCCCCGACATACGTCGATTATCATAATGAGCGATGGCTGATCTCGAATTCGATCACGTCTGGGGTGTCTGGCCAATTTGCGGAAATTTTTCGGAAGGGTCCGGAGGTATAATTGTATGGGCGGCGTGGGCGCTCGGGTGACTTTGTTTGTCGGGGAGATTTGGGGATTTGAAATTTTTGGGAAAAGTTGAAAATTGGATTCGCGCCGGATTGCTGATTCGCAACTTCGAAGTGGGCGAGAGCTTGGGGGGACTCGATTGTTAGCAGGAGAGCAAACGAACGAAATAAGATTTCGGATTGTAATGATCTTTGACCGTCTGGTCAGATCTTGTAACTGCTTGTTCGGAAAAGCAATTTGCAAATGGTTCCGAGCTGGTGGAATGTAAATAAGTCATTTAAAAAATTATTTGAAATAAAAATATTTTGCGCCTTGCTTAAAGTATTCATTAAAACATTGAATTTTTAATAATACGGAAGATGTGTATACCTCAGATTGTTTCATAATTTATTCATATTTTTTTTTTCTTTAAATTATTCACAATTTATTAAGGGTGTGCAACGTCCAGCGAGATATTAAATAATAACTATTATGAAATTTTAAATAAATTAAATAATTGTTTAATATATTTATTATATTATACTAAATATGCTGCTCTTATAAATAACAGTGTAATTTCGACTTGAATTTTTCATAAATTAAATTTTTGTATTTAAAGTCTCGCTGGACATTGCACATTTTTAGGTTTGACATTTAAAAAAAGAAACTTAGGAATTACTTAAAAAAAAAAATCCGAGTGATAATTACACTGTTATTAACTTGTAGCACATAGAATAATAATACTTTATTAAAAAGCAGATTATATTTTATTATTAAATTTTATAACAAAACACAAGCTACAAAGTATTATTATTACTATAGGTTGAAGTGCAATAATTAAATGATAACTTTTAAAGAACGAAAAATTTCATGAATAATTCTCATTTCTGAACTGATATATTATCACACGTAGCAATGCAGTGCAGCACGTGACTGCACGATTAATATTTCTACATTAGGCATCCCCTCGCCAAGTGCGATACATGTGGCACATATTAAACACATAGCTCGATCACCGGAATTCCGGCAATTCGCCTATCTACGAACCGAGAGTTTCATCCACTGCCAGTGGACCGAGTATTGCCACCTTCCCGCGACTTTAAAAAATGAAGGGAAATGCCTAAATTTTTTTAGGTGTAATCGTACAATTCGCGGATCAGCTATTCCTAATTCTGGAATTAACGTGGCTCAATTCAGTCGAATAAACGTGATGCAGTATATATGTATATATCATGGTATTCTATCGAACTAATGTTAAGCTGCGTTCAGCTAAAAAATATTTCTGAAAATAAAATATTGTTTTAACAAAAAGGAACATTTATAAAACTTGCGTAACATATACTTAAAAAATAAAATGAAGATATACGGTGTACTATTTTGATGCTTTTTCAAATCAAAGTTTTCTTACCATTGCTAAATTTAAATATTCGCATTAAAAAATATTAATAACAAGAAGTAAAAAAAAAAGAAGAAAAATACAGAAGCGATCAATTAATAAAGCAAATTGACTCTGAATAACATCCCTTTATTCGAAACGCATTGTAAGAAAAACAAGCGACTGAAAAAACACACGAGGCTGTTCAGCCGCGCTATCGCTCCGCCCAACAAAGCAGCAAGTCGATCAGTCCCGGATAATCGCAAAACAAGCATCGACCCCATCAAAAATCATCGGCACACGCGCGATCGAATAAAAAAAAAAGTCGGAAAAAAGAAAGCGAGAGAGAAGTGAAACGCCCCATAAATTCGTTCGAATTCGGCGGGTATAGCGCGCGAAATCCGCCGTAACGCCCGCGAGGGGGATGGGCCATAATGGTCCCGCGCGGCTCTCGTCGGAATTCGCTCGCTCGGCCGCGCCGCACACGCCGCTGCAGCGGGACAATGGAGCGATTAACTCGCGTAGGCTGGCCCGTTGTTTATTGTACGAGGCGGCGTTATTTGCCCGTGGCCGGGCCAAATCACTCGCTTAAATTATTCGTCGACGAGCGCCGGCGGCGGCGGCGGCGGCGGCTGGTGCAGCGCTTCCTCTCCTATACCCCCGCGGATGCGCGCTCGCTTTTTCCGCGACGCGTCCGCCTCTTTTATGTGACATGTGTTTGCGCGCCAGCTACCTGCTCTTCATCTGCTTTTGTGACTGGCAATGCCCGGTTTTGATCCCTTTCACTGCGTTTTATACGGTTTTTTCGCTGCACCTCGTGATGAGCGCTGCCCTCGAGTATATTTGTGTAAGAAAATTAGTATAAATGCGGAAACTGGCAGTTTCTTTTATTGATAAAGATATTTCACATCTTTAATCAAGTTATTAATAGTTGTTTTGAAAGTCTAATTGAGAGAATGCGCCGGACGTTAAACTGATTTAATTTCGAACTTGTTTTAACGTTAGAATATGATCGTTAAACAATTATGTATTATATATTTTATTAAAGGTCAAACTTAAGTATTTCTTTATATGACAGAGTGTTAAAAAATTCAGGTTTTCAATAAAGGTTTACTGTGATAACGTTGGTACTGAAATTTAAGTTGAATATTAAATATTTTTTACTTTTAGGTGCCAAAGTAATCCGCAGATGTCAAAATCTCAACCAAAAAGCGAAAAATTAATACGCGAGGCTGAATTTTTTTCAAATACTACGTATAGGATATGCAGCCTACTAAATTACGGAAATCTGCTAATGATGATGGTTTAAATTATACTAGAATGAATAGGCATGTATATGCACCTCCAATTTAAATACGATTACGGGGTATGTATAAGCCATTCGGATTGTTAATATTAGTGCATTTAGGTAAGTGTATTTGTAGAACTGAGATTGTATATGTCAATTGTGTTCATGTGTTTGTACGTTCATATGGGTGTAAATATGTGTACTTACATGTTTGCTTACGTTTGCACAAGTACATCGGCTTAGATGCATCTGCGCATGTGTAAATCCCCCAATTCACTGCTCTTACATTCATTCGAATAAACAGCAAATATGCTTAAAATCAATGCTATCTAAGAAAATCCATTTTTTCATTCAATCTTATTTTTGGATTCTCTAATCTAGAAAATCTCTCAACACTAAATACTTAATAATCTGTGCGACTATAAATTTTTTATTATTTTCAAGTGAATGTGGCATCCATTGATTTTTTATCAGGACTGTAATTCAAATTTTTCATTATTTTTAGACTGATATTTAAGTGTACATTTAATTTTCAATACGATAATTTCTTTTGCGATTGAATCAAATACAACTCATTTAAATCACAATTGGTATACTGTTAAACAAACTTCAATTGTTTAATTGAAAACGATGAAACTTTTGAATCGTAAATAAAATACATAAATAATCCCGGTAAAAAGAGAATAATTTTTAAAGCACTTAACAAGTGTTAAAAAATAATCAATTTTTCACGAATGAATTTACACTGAAATCGACAATTTAATACAAAAACATTTTGATTGCTTGTTTGCGTTTTATAAAGTATTTTTTTGCGAACATCTTCTAAACTTTCGGAAAAATTTAGATCGTTGAGAAACAAAGAGAAAGGCTTTTTCGCGCAATTAGTCATTCCCAACAGTTTCGCCACCGAAAAATGCGACAACGCGGTATGATCCAAAGCAAAGGGAAAAAATCGCGGAAGACAAAAGGAACGTGAAGAGGGACAACAAGGCAGCGAAAGAAAGTGTTAAAGTACGAAGGATATTACGCTGCTGCCGCTCATAAAAACGGTATTCCTTGCCTACGCTCACTCTCGTAAGAATGCGAGGTTGAAAAAAGCAATGAAAAAAAAAAGAAGGAACGCGAGGGAAGGAAAGCCATGCGCTGCTGTGCTCGCAACGTTTTATACTTGGAGCCACAGGAAATTCCCTTTGATCGAGCCGACAGGTTGATCCTGCTGCCACTGTAGAGACACGCTTTAATAATTCTTTTTATCGCCCACCGACCTGCGAGACAACTTGGTCAACAGCGCGCCGATGCTTTAGTACTCACGACGTTAAATATTCACAGTTTTAAACTGAGTCGAGTTAGCTCGGTTACTTTTTTCCTCCACTTTTCGAATTTCGTATCATGCAATACTGCTGTCTACGTATATTTGCTTTTGAATGAATCTACAGCCAATATAAAAGTTTTGTATTATGTAAGAGACGAATTTACGTATTATTGTTTTACAGTACTAAATGGTGGCACTGTCATTGAATTACACTCTTATTTTGTTATTTTTATATTATTATAGTCTTCTATAATACCTCAGGATTTTCTCTCTACTCAAAAGGCAGGAACTACGACAATTAGAAATAAAATTAATTTATCCACAATAAGTTTTTTTATTGAATATCACAATTTTTCAATGAAACCAACGTATACTTCTTTTTTTTTTAGAGTTTCTGTTTTATTGTAGTCATTCTAGTCTATATTATGGTATGCGAAATGTCGATTTCGAGGACGCGTGCGGACAGGATCAGCCAAGATATTGGCATTTCGCGCATCGCGTGTTAAAAAATCGTATTCGTTATAAACGCCTGAAGGATGATTATTGACTTGTGTGATTGTCACCCAAGCTTCGCTCAAGGCAGCCTCTCACTCGTCAGAGAACCGACTCTTTTGCACTGTACTATTTTTAATTTATTTTTTTTCTGAAATTTTGTACATAAATATTTTATTTTAAAGCTTTTAAGCTCTTTTAGTACATTATTCTACAAAAGCTTTCATTATTTTCGGCCAGAATATGAAAAACGTCTGATAATAAAATTTACACAAAAATTATCTTATCTGTGCCAGTTGTACTTATTAAAACTAAAATTAAATAATTAATTAGGTGAGAAGTACCAAATCATAAATGTTATCACTTCTTAGTACTACTTTTTATCTTGTCTCGAAAAATTTTGGGCATACCTCAACTTGATACTTCGTACATTGTGGACGAATTGAAACAGTACGAAAATTTCGACGAATTATTTCACCTGTTACTTTTTTAAAATTATTTCTTCAACGTACGTAAATTAGACCGTGCACTAAAATACCTACAGTAACGTTTCAAAAAATTTTCACCACCAAAAGAGAATAAAAAAATATAACTTTTAATTCGTGCATATAAAAATAAAGAAAAGGGAGTATACACAGCAGAAGCAAGAAAGTTCACCTAACGTCAGTAGGTAACAGCGGAACAACGAGCGGCGTGGTCGTGCAATTTGGCGTCGTGCGTGCACGTGAGGGCGCCAATAATAAATTCGCAAAATAAACAGCGCGGCGTATGCGAGGGGGACTTTTGACAGGGGCGACGTACTGCATAATTGGTCGAAACTTTCCTGCGAGACGGGCGCGACCGCGCTAATTTTCGAGATAAAATGCAAACCAGCCTCCGCGAGAAATCAAATAATAATTCGGCGGTGCGCCGGTTGACGGGGAATTTTGCCGTTGCAAAACGGACGGCTGCAGACGCGAAGACACTGTCGAAATATGCAGATGGACTCGTTGCGGATTCTCTCCGGCTACTTGTATCGCACGCATTCGCTGGGGATACTCGTTTATTTTAATAGTACACGTAGACGGTTTTTCTTTTGTGCTTACTTTTATAAAAGTTTTATTTTTTATGCAGTACTCGAAAATTCGTACAATTATAGTGGTCTTTTATTTTCCCTTCTTATTCTGTAGATATAACAATTTTTTTTAAATATTACGGCATAAAAAAAGTACGGGATTATAATTATGAGTAATACTTATCGTTTTTTAATTGATCGAGCGATAACAGTCTTTTATTAATGCTTCTTCGATTACTTGCATTTATTTCGCAGAATCTTTTGAAAAAGAAAATAGAAACTATATAAAATTATTATTTTTAAATAAAAAGTGAAATTTTTATTAAAAAGTTATTTTATTTGATTATTTGATAAATTTAATTTAAAAAAAAACAACAAAAAACAGTAACGTCTTGATATACTCGTCTGTTTCTACTTACTACTAGTCATTAATCAAGAGAAGGTATTAATGTATTTTCGCATACTATAAAAATTATATTGTAAATTTACAACATTGTGATGGTAATCAACATGTAAATTACTAGATTTGTTAAATATTTGTGAAAGAATTAATGGTCTTATTGAATTTGCTCATTTGATCAATTTAATTAAAAAAACAGCAGCGTCTGACCATACTCGTCTGTTTCTACTTACACCTAGTCCTTAATAAAAAAAACAAGGCATTAATGTATTATTGTATGCTACAAAAATTATATTGTAAATATAAAATATTCTGATAGCAATCGACATACAAATTACTTGATTTTTTTAAATATTTGTTAAGGAATTAATAGTCTCATTGAAGAATATGTCAAGTACTCTGAGAAAAGCTTTTTATCTTAAGTTGCCTTTAAGTGAGTCTTTATTCTACTCTACACCTTTCAATCCTTGGAATTATCGGTGGAATACAATCTTCCTTTATTCTTCTCGCATTCATAAAATCAAAAGAGAAACCACTGAGAAATCCCAATATAAATTCGCAGATCATCCGGTGAGGCTCCCTTGAGCCACTCGAATAAATTATCGGCTCTTTCATCGGCCTCCCGCGTTTTCACGTTAAAAAGTAAACTCCACCCATAGTGCGGACTCGCAATAAGTATACATTAGAATAAGTCCGCCTTATGCGTCGACGTCGGACACCTCCACCCCGCAGCAGGCAATAAACGCGTCATATAATCCCGAGCAAAAAAAAAATGTTCCCCTTAAAAAAAAGGGACAACGCTTTATCGATGCTCGATCGTACGAGGGGGTTGGTTGCTGCACAACGGGGCCCGGGCGATCGACGCAAGCGCGAATCCTTTGAGTGAAAAGCCGTGTTTGTTGGGCGGAGAAACAAAAGGCGCCGCGCCGATCGATCGATCAAGTGTCGCGGAAAATCTCCTCCGATTTTAGGGGAGGCGAGGGAGGGGAGACGAAGTGTATTAGGCGAAAAAACGCTGGAGCTTTATCAGGGAAATCGCCGGCCGTCAGCGGCTCCATTACGCCCGATATTGAAGCCGAGAACGGATTTTGTCCATTTTTTTCGGACCGCGCCGTCGCTGCCTTGTTATTCATAGCTGCGCAATATTTCAACCGATCGCGGGTGCAGGTTCGACTTAACAATTTTTTTTTTTTTTTAATTCATGATCGATTTGCTAGCCTCGAAAGTGGTGCGAACCAGTACCAGTACCTACTGGTAATAGTCGGACACTTAATCTGGAAAAGTTCTTGATAGATTGCGTGATATATATCTGCTTTTTTTTAGGGGTGACTCATTTTTAAAGTGCTACTCGTGGGTAATCGAAATTGATTTTGGATTGACTTATTAGTTGAATTAATTTGTTAGCTTGAAACGCTTAAATCGTAACAAATGAATCGATTGTTTTTTGATTAAAAAAAAAATATAACTCATATACGTGTGATAATTAATTAAGAAAATATTCAGGTGCAGCATATCTGCATAACTCTTCAGAAATGCATTTTTCGAAAGAGCTGTAGAAGTAGAAGGGACTCCTCAAGTTTTTCGTTTTAAGGTCTAAACATTTTTTTAAAACTATTTATCCTAAAAATACAAGTTGTTCATTTTCATTTCAGTTGCTAAATGATTCATAAACATTATAATTTTTATCAGCAAGTTCGTTGTATCAATTTAAAAATAAGTTCTTTGTACTCTTTATCTGGAGTTAAAGAGAAGGTATTAAAAAAAAAATCGGAATTTTATGATAAACGACGTATGATAACTGATTTGATTGATTAGGCTGATAATCGCGATGACATCGATCAAAGACAAGTGGTAAGTCACATGTTCGATGTAATCGCTTTCTCGGTAGCTCAAATGATTAACTCCTTATTTGTCAACATTAAAAGATACTACACGCTTTATATAAAGTTCAATTAAATGACTATTCAAATTTGCAAATAATTAACTAAACACAATCCTTTGATAGTCATCAAATTTTCGAAAAAAAGATCACTAAATGGCAGTTCATCACAAACGAATTTTCTGCTCCGATTTTTCGCCATTCACTGAAGCAAGGACTTGGAAGCAAATTTTGCGTGCATTCACGACTTCGTGCTCGCATATCTCCCTGGAATTTCTCGGTGCAGTGCAGCAGCGACTCGAAGGGGCTCGTCGATTCCGTCGCCGACGAGGCATTTAGCCTTTCATGCGAGAGGGATGAGGATGAGAGCGACACTGGCGGGAGGGTCCCTCGTTAAGCATCGAATTCAGTCAGTTGCACAGTCTCTTCCTCATTCTGTGCCCTCAGTGCAAGTACAGCCGTCACTGAATTCCAATCTTTCGCTTACCGCATTGCTGGCTTTATCTCATAGCGCTTTGAGCTGCGCAATGGAAGAAGACTTCCATTGGAATTATTGGAATATTAACTCTAATTTTAGGCATCAATATATCATCGAATATATAAACTTTTTTAATAACGACAACTATTAATTGCTTATGTAAAAGCATGAAGAAAGATAAAAGGGTACAATGTCTAAAATCGAGGAAGTTAATTCCTAAAGTTATTTTCCTCTCTTCACTTTTATGGCTCTGATAGAATCAACAAATTCTCCTACTAATATATTTTCTAGCATCGCGATATCTGGACCGATATACGAAGTAACTCCCGAGCCGAATAAGTAAAAGTAATCGGAAAAATATATAAGCGCCGGAGTAAATCTAAATAGATGGCTGTCTCGCTCGCTCCTTCGGCCGCATTGATGCGGGGATTCCGCGTCGCAGGGCCATAGGCAAGCTGCGGCTGTCTAGCCGCGACAGGAAAACCCTCTGATGAATGGAGCCAATTTACCGGACTGGCGCCCAGTCGATTTTCCATTCCCCCCCTTGGCTTGACTCTCTTTTGCCTTCCGCTCCTACTGCCTCGCTCTGGCTTTTACTCACGTACTTCTTTTTACACCGACGTTTTTTGTACGTAAATTTTGCGTCTACGTGCGGAGCTTCTCTCCTTTTTTATTTTTTAAATTCGTCGAGTGAGACAAAGGTTTCGCATAAAATTGACTTTGATGTAACAATACCTGGAATTCCAGTGTACAGAGGTAATGTTTCTGGGATTATTACTAATTTGCAAGGCCGGCGAGCTAAAGTTAATAGACTTGTAGATAAAATTGTAATATTTATAGTCATTTTGGCTGAGGGTCTACTATAGTTTGGAAATATTCATTTTAAGCTTGGTAGCTTTTCAACTATTCTGAGAGAAATGTTTTAGTAATTTTTACTATGAGCTCAGCAAACTTAAATTAGTCAGAGACTGTAAATCTGAAAAATTTTACTAACCTGTTTATTAATTTTTAGAAGAATGTTAAGCAATATTTCATAAATATTCGGTAATATAATTTCATGGCTAATATATATATGAATAATTCTCTAAATGTTAGACTGTGATCCATGTACCGATACAACTATCTATAGTGAATTTTACTGAATTTTTAGTAAAAATTTCTAAAGTATTACTTTTAGTGTATAAAGCCCTGATTTATTTATCATAAGTATTTAACTTTTTTCTACATTAATTTTAAAGTTCCCAATAAAGTTCTTCTTTACACAGTAAAGTAAACTATAACGTAGCAAGACAATGAAGTAGTTTTAACCAAGTAACAAATGTGTACAACAAAGTTATTTATATTGAAATTCTCCGAGATAACAATTAATCGCTTAAATATTCATAACTACGACGGACATTAGCAATTGAAATCAACTAATCCTCGAAAAAGTAAGTCGCGGAGGCGGAAGAAGTGAGATTGCCTAATTAAGCAAATCCTCGAGCGTAATCAACAATCCTGAGGGGGACGGGTAATGAAAATTTCGCGCGACTTGCTTACACTCGCACTTATTAAAAAAAAAAAACTCTTTAAATAAGAATCGCGGGAGTCGCGGAGTTAGGGAGGAAAGGGAGGCGAGATCGAAAGAGAAGCGAAAATTCGCGCAACGCTGAAAGTCACGCGGATTTGGCTCCTTCTTTCCCTCTTGTTTCGCGCGAGGATAATCCTCGAAACCCAATTATATTTTACTGTGACTCCGGCTCCGACTTCCGCGTTCTCGTCTGCTCTATACATGTATACATCGCGAGCGGAGAGTAAAAGAGAGAGAGAGACAGAGACGAACGAAGGGTAAGGGAGGGAAAGATGGACGAGGCGACGTTTAGGCGGTCCGATGAAATGCGGATTAGCCGTTATAACTGGAAATTGCTGTCCGCCTATCTCTCGAAATTTCCGCGAAACATCATTTTTCATCTTCCTACCTCCGGCGCGCGCCGCGAAATAAAGAATTAAACGGCTTTTCTCGCGCCATTTTTCTCGGGCTGCGCTGCGCTCTGTAATGAAATTTATTTCGGCTTCATTTTTCGGTTCGTTCGCTGCAAGCTCGCGCTTTAAATATTTCGTTTATTAACGCTCGCGCTCTTTCCACCCGCCGTTTCTGCCGCGTCGGCAGTACACTTCTTTTCCTTTGTTAATTAATTTATTAGGTATGCAATTTAAAAAGTCTTTTAATTATCTGCGACAATTGTTGAACATTTTTCTTTTCTTTGTTTCTTTAGAAGCTTCTTTTTTCTTATAATTTCACTAAATGAAGTAGCAAGTCCCTTCGAAAATTATTTACATTTAATTTTATTTAATAAGTGAACATTTTATGCGGAGGGGGTATATTTTACGAAAATAAATTTCCCTTGGGGGAGTATATGTAAATTAACCGCTTTATCAAAAATTTTTTTGGCACAGTAACGTACTCTCGGTATCAATGAAAATAGCTATCTCGACGCTCCCAATGATATTCGAAGTAATACAGTATACCGTACGGCTATTTTTCCACGCGCCGAATGCAATTTCGTGGGTAAATTAAAATATTAGGCCGTCTATCCACTCTCTGCCGTATCTCGTTGACGATTTCAATATACTCCCGTCCGATGGCCGAATATTTCCGCGATATAGAGCGATTTAGCCCGAGGAGAACGAAATGCGCGGCATTCGATATGTATGCCCGACTCTTTTTTGCCCCGCCCCACCGCGGCCTTTATAGAAAAATATTGGCGGAGGCAAGTGGGTCAGGGGATTCCATTGGACCTCGTTCTGCAGGCATTCTCAAGATCATCCTGAGGCTGAGCGACGCGGTTATTAAAAAATTCCATCTCTGCACTCTCCCGCGCGCCTGATAGCTCGCTAGACACAAAAATGATGTGTTTCTTGGGTCCATGAACTTTTATTTATTTCGTTTTTGCATGCTTTCTGGGGACGTCAATTATCTATTTTCTTATTTTAGATTTATAACCGGTATATAAGTTAATATTAAATTCTTACTTTTTTTAAATTTTTCTTTTCAGGAAAATTGAATGATTTACCTGAAACAGAAAACAAAAAACATTTATGTAAAAAAAGGTATTTGAAATATAAAAGATTATAAAAAATAAAATAAATGCGTAGAATATTTGTTTCGGTAAGGAGGAAGAGGAAAATAAATATTTAGATGTTTATTAGTCTGAAGCATACCAGGAATATTTGGGCGAATCTAACATAGTACTACTAAGTTAATCTACTTTTGTGGGCTTGGAATCAGATCCCACTTCTATCACCAGGTTCCATATTTAACACCATGTAACATTAATATTGGCATCGTTTTTTGATAAACCGGTCTAGTAATAGTTTTTTGTACATATTTGAAACTGAAATAGAAGGCAACAATAATTGCATTTGTAATTTCCTGATGTCCACCAGTACCCATCAATCTGAAAGCATAAACACAGCTACGTACAAAATAACAGGTCCTTAATTACGCGAGAATTCAACTTTTTCCTCGGTCAGTCGATTTTTTTTTCGAAACCAAACAACGAGAAGGGGGAAGTAAAAAGAGAGAGAGAGAGAGAGAGAGAGAGAGAGAGAGAGACAGCGAGGGAATCCCGGAATGCAATTGAACTGTCGGAATTAAGAAAAATCGGAGGAGAGACTCCGGCAATTCCGCGTCCGATCGTTCGATAAACCGCACGCGGACATTTCCCTTCTTTCGCGCGCCGGACGCGATCCTCTGCGGGGAGACGAGCAGCCCAGAAGGTGGAACGGGGAATAATCCAATTTACGATTTCAAAGTGGGTCTCAGTCCTCGCTACGGCGGATCGCCGGATGAACTAATTTGCGAGTTGTAAATGCACTTGACAGAGCAGTGAAGGCGACAAAAATAACGTGGGAAATTGTCCCGCGGCTTTTCTACTATCTGACTTATCTGAACGAAGGCACTTGCTTATGTCAGAAATAAAGAGATTGTTCTTGGCTGAAAAAATCGCGAATTCTATTTTCTTTGTGTCCTACATTTTACTCGCACTTCAGCATTGATTGCGTAAGAAAGCCTCAACGACCTTTGAGACTCTTCTTTTATAAAATTTTATTGCATTATTACGTAAGTGACCGTATATCAAATGAAATCTCATCTCAACAAATTGAATTGTATGTTTAATAATTGCTTTTTTAAGTCTAACTACACGAGATTGATTGATTGTTAAAGAATTTATTTTCACTAAGGTTCATGTGAACAGTATCTCAATTGCCAAATGTAATTTCATTTACAAAAATTAAAGCAATATAAACAGAAAAGTATAAATTAAACAATAATTTGCAAAATTTGATATCTCTCATTCATACGGAGTAAATTAAAGTTTAGATACTAGATAATACAACGAATTAAATTAATCCTCTAACAGATCATATTTTAAACTCAAGAAACAAGATTGTGGAAGATATTTTCTTGTATACGCCTTTAATATGATAGCCGCTTTTCCTAAGTAAGCATATATTTTTAATACTCAATTCAAAAATTGAAAACATTTTCATGAAAACATTAATCTATAAGTATAGTTCGTACATTACCTAACCAAATAAATACCAATAACCAATAAAAAGGCATTTCATTTTTGCACGAATCCTCAAAAAATGTTCTCACACTTTTTTCTTTTTCAACCGATGAGCTATCAGTTCACACTTATGAAATTCTCACTGCCGTTACCACAAGGAAAATCTTTATAATACTCAATAAAAAAATATCATCTACGGAACTGATCCTTACGCACATCTACACGTGTCCATTTCATTTCATCACGAATCCCCGAAAAATGTTTCCATATTTTTTTCTTTTTCAACCGACGAGCTATCAACTTACAAATTCAAATTTCTCACTGCCGCCGCTAGGAAGGAAGAGACAACGCTAGCAGTCCGAGATAGTTAAGATGGAAGTAGCGGTCGGTAGCGAAAGACACGAGGAGAAAGAGCGGCAGGAAGTAACAAAGTAGGAGAAAGAACGAGCGGGACAGCTGAATGTACGGTAGGAAGGAAGTCCAGGGAAAAGAACAGAGACAGAGACATCGAACGGGGCCGACGACGATCGATTCGTGGAATCGCGCGAAATTTGAATTACAAATCCGCAGAGGCGCGCTAGCGCCTTTCCCCGGCCGCATACACGTATATATATATGCAACGTCGGACGAATGGGAAAAGACGAATGGCAGCGACGGCGGACGACGGAAGTGACTGGGCGCTTCCTATACGTAACGCGACGGCTTAACACGCATTATTTTTGCACGGGCCCCGATAAGGGTCGAGGCTCTCTCAGGAAGGTGTATCGAGCGACCTGCCTTAATTACCGGGCGTAGCGCGACGATAAAGTCCCCACTGCGATCCATGCAACCAACCCCCTTGCATCGCGTCGCTGGACTACGCCATACCTGCGCCGGATCTCTCGATGCACGCTGATATATGTGCGAGTCTACGGACTTAGACAAACAACTTGGGTATTAAAAATAAAAAAAAAATTTTGAAAGCACACCTACGAGACAAGTTTTTCCCGGTTCCTTAGGTGTCAACATGGAAAAAATCGTGAACATGAATTATCGATTGCCAAACTTTTTTTGCGGGACATATTACGAGAAATTTGTATGGAATTTTGTCGAAAAATCGCGTTAAAGGGTTCAAAAAAATAA
>JAWWEN010000001.1:9251949-9283103 GCA_035582955.1 Sycophila texana | reverse complement strand
ATTTTTTCCATGTTGAGGGACACCTAAGGAACCGGGAAAAACTTGTCTCGTAGGTGTGCTTTCAAAAATTTTTTTTTATTTTTAATACCCCAGTTGTTTGTCTAAGTCCGTAGAATCGCACATATATATATATATATTTTTTTTATTCTTCTAAGGATGGAAAGTTTGAATATCTTCTGTTTAAAAACAAAGATGGCAAGATGTTATATGAAGCATTTTAAAACGCGCGGGTTTTATTGGTTAAAGGATACGTTTCCGGTTAAATGGTGTTAAAATGTGCACGTAAGAAGTTTATTTAATTTCTTTAATAGATAAATAAGATAATTATTAAATTTAAAAATTTTCTGATTCTTTTATTTAAATAAGCGTGTTAATAATAAGTAAATTATATACTTTGTGATTCATTGCGTAAGAGCGAAGCATATTTAAAAAAATCTCTTTTATTTGTTGCTTGTAAGTCGACTTCGAGGTCGACTTACTTTATATGAATTTTGACTTACTCTCTATAATATGAATGAGTGAATATATTATTAACTAATTTTACGTGATAAGTCTTTCACTAATTATTCAAAGACTTACCACGTGGAATATGTGTATGTTTACTTATTCGATATAAGTACTTATACTCATTTTTAAAAAGTAAGCGGATAGGGTTATTTTTTTATCCAGTATTAATTAATGTATTTGCCGAGTCATTGAGTAAATCAGTAGCTTCCTAATAACTTGCATTTTAGTGGACTATGTATGATACACTACTGAATATCTTAATGAATAGAAAATTAATTTACAGTTTTCATGATAAAACTTTTTTATTACAGTTGATAGTACGCGTAATTTCACTTATTACTTTGCATACAGTCAGATATGAAAGTATGAAAGAGTAAAGTGGTCGAGGTTCAAATGTCACCGTCATTTTGATAAGGTGAGTAAGGGAAGTGCATAGTAGTACTTCAATGCAGTATATGTATAGTTTCACGTGGTGGGCATACTGCTCGCTCGTTTCTCTCCCTGCGCTAAGTTCGCGCAATTTCGCGTGTCCCTCCAGTATATGTCATGCTGAGATTTCGTTTAGATTCTCTTACCTCTTTTCTTTTTCATTCAGGCTTACTTTACGTACCAAATTAATAGTTCCTGAGTTGTTTCTTCGGCCGATAAAAGCGTGTAGATAGTCAAAATCTCTTATTATTAATTATTCAATTGTATCGCACTTTTTCTTTCGGTAAAAATTACTTACGTCACTGAATTTACAGACTACTGCAATTTCGTAGAAAATTTTTGTACTCAGTAATAATGAAACGGTCAGGAATGTTAATCTTTTAAATTTCATCGGACGAAGAGCAGTAAACGAGAGGAACGTTGGTCAGCAGTCACACTGTTTGGGATAAGGAAACGACGGAAGGAGTAATTGCACGATTTCCCGAGAAGAGGGTACAGGGCTTCTTCTTACTTTCTTACGCTGAAAAAGCTCCGCGCGAGTTATCTCTACTCAACTTTATCCCTCGGCTAGTTGCCGCTGTACTGTGCCGAGAAAACGGGCGGAAGTTAGCCAAAAAGTACGAGGAAGCATTGGCGAGTCTGTAAAGGGGTATTGATTAAGTAAGAGCGACATAGTTATTCTGAGGTTTCTCGAGTTTGTTAAAATACCGTTTATCTCATAGTAAACTGAAATTTAAATATAAATTAATAACTATTACCTACATGTTGAACATTATTTATATAACGATGCATTTAATTAATTAAGATGTTTGAAACTAAAAGTGAATTTTGTGAAATATTTATTGAAACTATATAGGTATACATCGGATTGAATTTGTAGAAAAACTTTGTACTAAATAAATTGTAAGCTTACTTTATCGCGAAAAAGCAATGATAAAACTTTACTTAATTGGGACTGCAATAAATTGCTGACTCGATCGTCGAGATCGTGATTGTATCTTGCAACAAAGAAAAACTTTTTCCATTTAATTTCGTTCAATCAAGGATTTCATGAGATAAAAACAATATCCAGCTATTGCACTTTTGACCAAGCTAAAATAATATTTTTAGAATATGAAATTCAAATTAAATCTATTTTGATCAAAGAAAAATTAACTTCCGTAGAAGAAGAAAGAATAATAGAAAATTTTAATTTCGAATCCTTTTCTACTCTCTCGCATTCTACAGCTTTTAGATTAATTTCTATATTAATGAATATTTTTCACAGTATTCATTTTTCAGAGTTGAATGTTCTTTTATATTAAACCCCATAATTAAATCCGTTAATTATTGTAAATTCTGCTGAATCTGATTGATACACACAATCGGATTTTCGATTTGAAAAAATAAGAGCTGTCAACCAACGAGAAAACTAAACAAGTTTAGTTATCGTAAATTTTATCTGTATCCATTTAAAAACTGAATATTTTTTCTTGACGAGTCATAATATTTTTCATGTCGTAAAGAAATCAGTTTTTTAAGTCTGAGAATCACAGGTAAGTGTTGAATAATTTTCAGATCATCTTTACTTTCAGTGAAAATATAATCATTTTAATCTCTATTGCACATTTTCTCACTGTAGCATCATTTAAATTGTTCAAAATGCTTTTAATTAAACAAAACAAAACTACTCGAAGCACGAAATACTTACTTTATTAAACCCCCCATGCTAGTGTATACTCGAAACAAACCAAATTAGTGCTGGAAGGTAATTTTTAAAGAGGGTAAAACAAATGCGAAAAAATGAAATCACACGGGCAACGAGAGGAGCACCAGTGGCAATGGAAGCAAGAGAGAGCGAGAGAGAGAAAGAGAGAGGGTGAGCACCGGGTGCGCAGTATTGATCTCGAAGGGTAGTTGTGTGCGTCGGCGCGGCTGCGGCCCTGCGAAATCTCCGGCGATCTTCGGCAACGACGGCGCGCGTGCGTCCACTCACGCGAAAAATGGACTTTTTGGCCCCGCCGGACTCGGAGATCATCTCCGCTCGCTCGTTTCGAGAATGCGCGATGAGTTTCTTTTCTGCTGGATGAGGAGGGTGGACCCTCCTTCCCAACTGGAATTTGAACCCTCTCTCGCTCACCCTCTCTTTCGAAATGAGAAAATTTCACTTGGACTCGGGTGAGAGGTCGTTTTCAATTTTTTTCGGGACGGATAATCGATATGGCTTTAGCCGAGGTGTTGCTGGTGCTGCTTTAATTTTATTTTAGATTAATTGTCCTGCATACAGTGCGAGAGGGAAAAAAATTAGTACAACTTGGTTTTTTTATTAGCGAGATTTATGTTGGGAAGTGTTATTTTTTTTTCTTTATAAAGATGTTTCTTTAATAAAGAATTATAGAGCTAATAATAAATCAATAATTAAATTTTGGTTTATCGAGTTAATGAACATAATAATATTAATATACTGATTTTGATTTAGAGAATTTTAATTGATTCCACTCTGAAATAAAAGATTGGAAATTTTGAAAATTTCCTTCTAAAGATCTTATGAATAAAATGAATTTGTTTTTTTACACCTGGACATTCGATTAATAATAATTAACATTATTAAGTCTACAATATTAATGTTCTTGAAAAATGATTTGACAGCTGAAAAAGCACTCTCTGCAACATTAAATTAATAAAATAATAGTTATATCATTTATAGTTATATTATATATATGTAGAGATAAAAGCAAATTATTTGTTTTAAAGATTACTTTTATATAGAACGGCAAAAATAAATAAATAAATAAATTTCCTCACGATTAATGTCCCACCCATCGTGAATACTTGATTCATTTCCCCGTCAAAGCTCGCCACTCGATCCCTTTCTCCTCTCGCTGACAAAGGTTTTAGCGATCCCTTTAAGAAGCAGCTTCCGTAGCACGTGACCCATCAAGGGCAAAATCCAAATGACTCGCTTTAAGCATCAAAAGCGGCCCGCCGGGAAATTCGCCAATGGTCAGAGGTCGGTGGCCCAGTTGTGCGGCTAGAAATCAAAGTCGCGTGCGCGTGAGATGCGGCCAGCTTTTATTTCTACCGGCCTGTCGATGCTATCAGTCTGTTTATTCGACCCGCTTTTTTTCCCCTCGCACCTTTGTTTTCGGTCGGCGGGTGGTGCGTCCGAGGCTGAAGTGGTCGGTTCGAGTGAGGAGAAAAGTCGTGGGCGAGGCAAATTGTTTCGGGGATAAAAATCGACGGTTATCCCTTCATTAAACCCTTTGACGGTGACTGAGGGAAATTCGAAAGCACGCGTGACCCAGAAAACGTTAACAACCCGGATGAGATGCATTGAAGTATTTGAACAATGTTTTGATTTGATCAGGGGAGTAATTTCGGTTGCCCCAGAATTCCTTCACTTTTCGGATTGACCGAGATAAAGAATCCTGAAATACACTGCAATACTTCGACGAATTAGTTTAAGTTAATTAAATTGAAATAGAGGAGCAATTACTGATTGAACTTTTGAAATTGCAGGTGCAATTAACAAAATTCATTTTAGCTGTTATTCAGTTAGAATTAACAAAATTCATTTTAGCTGTTATTCAGAATTGATCAATTTTTTTTACAGGAGAAATTTAATCTTTCAAGGCACTTTTTAACTGTGTAATCAAGTTGACTAGAAGCATTGCTCGGGGAAAAAAGAAAATAGGTTCATTTCCGTTACCCCGCAAACGTTATTACCGTCTTTCAAGTGTTCCGGCCGCGTTTTATGCCTTCTTCGCGCGGGAAATTGTACGCACATCCAATAAAACTACCCTTGCTTCACAGACAAAGAGAAGTATTCAATAGGCGGTTTATGTAAATTTCCATCCCTTTTCTTCGATTGATGTTTTCCTACCCGCCTACGTGTGAACAGAGTCATTTTGAAAACCAATATCGGTTACTGAATTACAACCATTTGTATTCACTGTTAGTGGAGAGTGTAACCTATATTTAACTGGTTACCACGAAGAACCCTATATTGTTTGCATGTACGATGTTATGCTAACAATAACATGAATATTTTGCTGATAAATTCTTTCGAAGGGAGAAAAAAGATAATGCCCATACCGACCCAACCAGAAGTGGCCATAACGAGGAAATTTATGAAAAATATACTGTCATTTGCATCATAATATCCATTGCAAAAAATATTCCATTTTATTTGGAGAAAATATTTTGCTAATTTAATATTAATATGTTTACTTCACGATTTGATAACTTAATTGATTTCGGAGCTAATAAAGCACCAACGCTGATGATGCATCTGTGCACCAAAACTTTGATGAACAACAAAGTCCTTAAAGATTTTGTAGATTTGTGCGGTGCACATATATAGAATGCAAGAAGGCACAAGGCTAGGTGCAATTAATTAGTATTAATTAATTTAATTAGTTTTAATTAAAGACAGTTTTTATTTGATTAACAGAAAAGATACAAGAGGGGGGGGAGGGTGATCGATGCGCACGGCTGAAATTAATTTAGATGAACTTATCTTTCTTTGATGATTTTAATAACACTATAACAAACGCTGGATCAGACTACGAACTTTATTTACAAGAAATTTTTTCATGTCTTAAATTATTTCAAATTACTGCATTCAATTATTTCCTGTAATATCATTTTTGTATGTCAAAACAATTCCTATAAATATTTTCTTTCTTTCCAGACAAAAAATATTAATAAACAATTCTAATAGGAATACATTTTACTACTTCTCTAGATTACTTTTGTAATATAATACACTGATACTCTGGTTAAATCAATAAACGATTTTTCTAAATTTTTGAATAAAGCATAAATTAAATTAATTAACCCCCTTGCATACAATTTGAATTATTAAATTAGAAACTTTTATTTTTATCGCGCCTGTCCCTCGTGAGGTTAAATTGAGCGTTAATTTTCTGAGTACATTTAAACCAATTAAATACGACATACATTAGCAATAAAACCAATAAAATAGTGGGAAGAAAATTGGAATCGGGCGTGCGTTTACGCCCAAAGTTGTAGTGGAGAAAAATACATCGAAAACTCTTTAGCGCACTACTTTCGAGAAGGATGTTCGCGCGAATGGATTTCGTCGAAGGTATCGATTACCGACACTCCGACGTAACTCATCAATCATTCCTTCCTCGACTTAGGTTGGCGAGCGCAATTTTTATCTTTCGCGAATAAATATGGAGATAAGCGGGCCTCGAATAATAAATAAATAAATCTCACGCGGAATGGGGTTTGCGTATGCGGACACTTTTCCTTGGCGCGCCTCGGCTGGCCTTTATCTCCTTATCAATGGGCGATCTTAATAAAGTCGTAAATTTTTCCTCGCGCTTTCTTCTTATATTCCAGAAGAGTCCGAGGAATACGCAAGGAACGATCGACCAAGTGACTTAGTCAATTTGCGCCTGATTAAATTTAATGTTTTGCTTGCTCAAAGATGATATACGTAAAATATTTTTCTGATTTATATGGATTTGAGTCTGCCCACTATGGAACTTAGGAAAAATATATTAAATCAAGTCTGTCAGCGAAACTATGAAAATCTCGTAATAGTCAGCATCGTTTTATCGTAGTTATTCTAACTTTTTTTCTTATATGTTCTTTTAACAGATTTATGAAAGAACAATAGCTCAAAAAGTGCACAAGTATGCGGATTACATTTTTATTAGGATAAAAAGTAATTCATAATTTGTTAGATTTATTGTCCAAAAATATACTGGTTAATGAAAATTTATTGATAATAAAAATTTAAAAAAATGAAGTGATAAAAAATATGTATACATAAATAAATATAATATTTCGATACAAGTACGATAAAAGCGATTTTCGTGCAAATTATCACCTCCCGCGAGCCAGAAATCAGTTATCGCACTTGTATCGAACGAAATGTTATAGTACAACGTGTGAAAACGTCGATTTATTTTACGCGTACGTGCGAGAAATGGGTGTTTGTCGCACGACGTGCTATAAACTATTACTATTTTAGTAACCGAAATTGTTTTTATCAAAATATCTACTTTTTTCTTTTTTTTTGTGTTGATTCTTTGATCTTTTTCTTCGAGCTCTGTTTATTGGTCTGCACCCTATGCAATCTCTCGGTTTTATCTTTCTGAAATTGCAATCAAAATGCAACAGTGACCTCAACAATATCGTCAACTATATTTTCAGCTAGTCATTCGGCTACACTTTCGATTTAAAATCTAAATATTTCTACGACTGATGTACAATCTAAAAAAAATTGCAGGGAATCCCGTTGTAGGAAAATACGGAATAGTACACACGGAATTAATGAAATGTCAAAATAATCATCACTAGATTATTTCTGGTGCTCCATTTCTCGGATTCTATTTACTATCGAAAATTGCGAATTCTTAATAAATTTGCAAAATATAACTATCGATTTGTAACACTGTGGCTGATGAATCTTTATAAATAAACCATTTTTTCCTAAAATAAAATGAATTCAGATATACAAATCTGAATTTGTAGACTCACGGAATAATAAATATATTTTTTTAAATTTTAGTATTGGATTTTATTCTACTTGCAATGTATACAAAAAATGTTTGAATATACCCTTCCTATATTCAGTTTATAATGTTAACGTTGTAAGAGATTTTAGGAGTTCGGTAACAATGTTAGCTTATTTAATTATTTTAATTATTTAATTATTTCTAATTATACATTGTTACACGAACTAAAAATTCTTTTTATGTATTTTTTTTTAAATAAATTATCGATTGTCGTATTAAGTCAACAGTGATTAGTCTGTCTATTTATTTTGAGAGCCGCCGGAAAGTAAATAAATAATACTCATCACTATCGACTCAATCTGACAATCGATTATTTATTAAAGACCATACAACGTTCGTTTGAGTGAAAATAATTATTTAAATTCTTTTTGAATTCAAACAATCATTTAAATTCTTTTTACTTTGAGCTTCAAGGGAAGCACTCATAATGAAGCAACCAAAAATTCTGAAACGCCGCCTCGTTCGTAAAAAAGAAAAAAACCGAGTGAACAGCTCAAATGAACCCCTTTCCGGAGGAAAGTACAAACCCTACGTCGAGATCGGACGATCAGCGTCTCAACTCAATTTCGCGCTCGTCCTTTATCACCGAGCGGCGCGCTAACAAGCCGTCTAACAACATCGAGAAAGCGCGAGGTGAAATTTCGGGGCGTGACGCCTGCGCCCCGTAATGTCATGGAGCCGAGGGCCTCGGGCTCTTAAATTACGCGGCCCTAATGAAAAAAATGATGCGCCAAACGCTCAGGAGATATTCCGACGAGGCAAATCGCTCCCCCTCCAGCGATGCGTCGGGTACGCTCCGAGGAAAAAGTATAACGACTGCGCTCCGAGGAGTGAACCAGGGCTTCGATTACTTTATTTTAAAATTACTATTATAAAGTACGAGCGGGAAACGTTTAAGGGAGCTCGAGCTTTCATCGGGTTTTTAACTGTATATAATCCACGTTTTTGAGTTCGTAAAAGAAGATTCGAATAGATATCTTTTGAATTCAACTAGATATCTAATCTTGAAAACGTTGAAAACGATTTTTTTGTTGAGTAGACGAGGCACTAACTGATAAGCGTTTAAAATGATATTGATGAATATGTATAAATAATAATCGTAATGAATAAATTCTAGAAGCTATACGTGGAGAAAATTATTTGGTAAAAATTAATGTGTAGTCGCTACTTATCTTAGGGTAGTAGTGAAGATGTAAAATTGCATTATAATTTTGGCAAATAAAAATTTTTTACTATTATTCTATCCGTGAAAAAATATATCAGGTGTTTTAAAAATTATTTGTCATATCTAAGTACGTTAAAACAACTACGTTAATATGAAGCATTGGATAGATTCGATACATCCGGTGCAACTGCATTAAGAATTGCACTTACAATCTAATCAAATAAAGATTTAATCGAGTATCCGTGAACGATGAAAATCAAATCACGTTTAAAGGATTCTTAATATTTAAATGTATATTCAATGAAATTTTAAGCGTGCAATTTTTCATAATCAGTTAATCGCCTGTGATTGATGAGTTAATTTAATGCGCCCAAGCGCCTTAAACAAGTATATAAAGTCACTTTTCGATTCATACCGGTACAGAGACGACAATGTTTCTAAAAATTGCACTTCTCTTCTGCCTTCTGGCTGTTGCTTCGGCAAGTAAGTACTTCTCGTTGCTAACGTAACCACTCATTCTTTCAAGTTGCATCATAAATTTAAGAAGCTTTATAGCTTTTGTTACTTTTTCTGCCCTTAAGGTATTTAAAATTTTATTTAACGTTAATTAATCTCAAAAAATTCATTTTTTCAATCATTTTTAGGACGACCGCATTTCGGTCTGCGTCTTCCTGGACAGTCCAGTGTGGGTCGCATCGTTGGCGGTGATGAAGCTGACAAGGGCGAGTTTCCCCATCAAATATCATTGCAATACGGTACAGCTCCTTTCCTAAACCACTTGTGCGGTGGTAGCATCTTAAACAACAACTGGATACTGACCGCGGGACACTGTCCGCTCGCTGTACTCGGCAGGACCCTTCACGTTAAGGCCGGTAAACACCTGATCAAGAGCACCGAAAAATCTGAGCAGCTCCGCAAGGTTTCCAAAATCTTCATTCATGAGTTATACCCAGGGTAATTAATATACCTTCTCAGTTTTTTAAATTCGTGAAAATTTCGTCTGCTAATAATAAATAAATTCCACGTCTCACTATATAAAGTCATCAATTCTTTTTTAAATATTTTGAAATATTAATTGCATTACATATTAAAAATATGAAGAGCGAGCTTTAATGATGATTATGAACATTTGCAGAAATGTCGCTCCCTATGACATCGCTCTGCTGAAGCTGGAGAAGCCTCTGGTGTACGACGAGCAAGTACAGCCCATTGCACTGCCGAAGAAACACAGCGATGTCACTGGTAACGTCCTCCTTTCGGGATGGGGATCGGTGTCTCCCAGTGGCATGGGTTCTCCCGATGCTTTGCAGAAGGCTGACCTTCCAGTCATTGATCTGAAATCTTGCAAAGAAGCCATGGAGTCGGTCATCAGTGGATCTGCTCCCGTCGAACCCAGCAACGTTTGCACTGGCCCACTCACTGGTGGAGTCTCTGCTTGTAGCGTAAGTACATATTTATCATAATTATTACAGTGACAGTAGAATTTTTAGGAGCTGCAATTTTTAGGACTTAAAAGCTGAGAGTGTCACTTGTTTGAGTAATGGAGAGTTCTCTTAGAACTTTGAGTATGGTTTTCTCATGCCAAAATATGAAGAAAGCCAAAATTTTTGACATAGTAGGTCCTCTAAGTTATTTTTCTTTAAAAATTTTAATTTTGTTACTTCAAGATAACTCTGCTCCCATTCGTCTGATTTTTTGACGTACTCTCTAGGTTTATGGGAGTAAAATTATCATTAAATAGTGAAATATACAAAATTTTAGATAAAAATAAAATTTTGTATCCTACTATCCTAACAATTTGGAGCATTAGAACCTAATATTTTGACTTTCTTCTTATTTTGAGATAAGAAAACTTAGCTCAAAGTTTCAATAAAATTCATGATACAAACAAGATATACACCCATTATTAGTTTAAAAGTTATAAAGATAATAGAAAACTTGAATATTTGAAGTAGATCAGTGTTTGTTGATAAAAATATATTCAATTTCTTTTACTTTTAATTTTCAGGGTGACTCTGGTGGCCCATTGATCAAAGAACTGGCTGACGGTTCTCGGGAGATTGTCGGAATCGTTTCATGGGGAGTTATACCATGTGGTACCAGGGGTGCCCCATCGGTCTATACCCGCGTCTCGTCCTACATTGACTGGATCGAGGACATCATGGCCAAAAATTAAAGATTTGTTTTGGCTGTGCAGCGTGACCCGCCAGCTGCGGTGGATAAATAATTTTTATACTTTTTTAGAATGAAGCACAATTTATAGTCACGCCATTAAAATAAAAGTTTTTATAAAAAAATACTTGACGACGCACTCTTAATGTTCACTAACCAGATTTCTTGATCCATCATTAAACTGTTAAAGGCAATTTTTGTCAAACAATTTTTATTCACTATTTTATTTTTCATTTAAAAAGTAAAGAACTTTTCAACGCGAGTGTACCACAGATATCTGCCAGTCATCAAAACCTTCCTCACCTAAGCGCGCACTTTGCATTGCCTATTAACTCGATTCGCCGTTTAAGACTCATCCGATTAGATCGTGGACTCCGAACGACTATTATAGCATCGACAGTTTCGCATTTGCGCATATTTAAGCTGAAAAATGTACAATTATCTCGCAGCTTCGAAAACGCTAAATGGAAAGCGTCACGAAAGTCTGAGCGCTCCTTACGAAAATTTGCATAATCACGCAATAATGGCTGGAAGCAGCTTCTTTCGCCAAGTCCGCATTTATCATCGGCTCATTACTGGACTCTTGTGATTAGCTACTGTTCGTATATTGTTTGTGAGAGTTAACCGCTTAATAGGTCGGATTACCTTGTGCTACTCGAATTTTAAGTGCCACACTGTTGAATGGATCCTGGATAGGTACTTGTTGTTAGCAGTAAAATTCAGGTAGTTTTAAAGTAATTCAAATTTTATTCTACTCATACTTTTCGTTTACTAGTAAAATCCTCGTTCTTCGCGTGCTCAAAATTAACACACTTATTTAAAATAAATTACAAAATAATTCAAAACTTTAAAAACTTAATAACTATTTTACTAATATACACTTAAGAAATCAAACAAATGATTTTCTTCATTTATTAAAATTTAAATTAAATTTAATTTAAATTTAAATTATGCATTATCACGTTTTTAAATTACGGCACCATTTAGTTAGAAATTTATGTTTGAATCAATCAAATTGCTTTTTAAAATACTTCACGACATCATATTTATAATTTATATTAATTTAACACAGTATTAACATTGCACAGGTTGCCTCATAGCTTTTGATAAAAACAATTTAAGCTTAAAAGTTATTCTCCGTCATTGAATTAATTAGCTGTGAACGGCTTGAATATTTAAGTGATAACAGAGATCGACACATTGATTTGGCGAATGAAGCCTTACTACGGGCGTTCGCCACGTAGCATATTAACAAGTAGATAATTTATTGTATCAATAAAATATCGCAATGAAAAAGTGCGTAATTAATGTGCGAATCTCCGGTGAAATTACAAAGATAATACAGTAGTACGTACAGCTAATTTGCAACAACAAAAAAAAGTCAAGCAAAGCTGGGATCGTCCATCAAACTCTGCAATCGTCGGGACTTCGTTTCGCGCGAACGAGAGGACAGATGCTATCGGCAGGCTCCTCGGCGGGTCGTAAGGCGGGTGGTCCGGTTCTTTCAAAGAGGACCCAGGGAGAGAGATGAGGAAAGGCGAAGCTGTTCAATTGAATTCGTTAATAATATGCTACGGACGAATTCGAAACTGTAATGGACGATCGCTCGGGAAATAAATGGTCCCTCCGTAAGGTTTCGAAAAATTAATTTTTCGAAGCGAATTTAACATTCGACATTTTAAACAATAGCAAAATCTCTTTCTACTATTTATTTATGATTCATGACTCATTTTTGAGGTTATTAGAAATTTTGAATTTTGGCGCCACAGCGGATATTGATTCACCAATCGATCACATTTCGAAGCTTCACAACATCCGGTCATCATTTTTTTAAAGGAGGACACTTTCTTAAGAGAGGATTCGTACGTAATTTTATTTTACGCTTTTTCGAATATGAATATGAATTTTAAATGCTACTGCGGTACGCGGTAAATTTAAATAAAAATGACAGTTGCCGAATGTGCTATTCGCACTCGGCGGAGATAATGAGGTGGGATGTCATTGCCCGATGAGTCGCGCGAGACATCGATCGAACGAACCGTCAAGGTGAAGATTGGCATCTTCGTCGGCATATGTAGGTGTGGCGATAAGAGACCGGAATTTCTCGATCAGCCGATCAGATGCGAATCGAAACGAAATTTATGGCGGGCTCCGCGTCTCATTTTGGTCCTCGCTCTCCCTTTAAATGACTTTCGGCTGCGCCGCTCCCTCGAGGGCTCAAGGGTGAACGCCTGCCTTTGATATTTAAAACGCACAATTTATCTTTAGCGACTACTTATTTCTTTTCATTTTTTTTTTTAATAGAGTCGACCGGTTGAGCGACTTGTCAATGCGCTGATCGATGTTGATCACGATCGATGGTGCAGTCTCGTGAGAGATGCAAGGGAGAGTCATTTTCTACCGAGTATTATACCTTCAGTAGAATACAAAATTATAGATTATAGTATTATACCTTCAATAGAGTACAAAATTATAGATATTTTTTGCGCTCATTATCTGATAAAGCTCAGTGTGCCTATGTTACGTGGTCTACATTATAATGTCCGAGAAAATAATGTTGTATACAAGAAGTCGTACTTTCTACATAGCATGCTGAGAAGGTATATAGACGTTAAATTGTTACTCTGTAAATATGAATACGTTAAATTCAAGTATATAAACTTTTTTAATGTTGCAAGTAAATATTCACTTATTTTCATGCTACATCCATAATTTTCAGTTATTCCGGCAGTAAGGAAAAACAAAATTAAATGTAAAAATAAGAGTTAGAACTAGAATATGTACTCCGTACTTTTTATATTTTCAATTACTCAAATATCTGGATTTTTGGATAAATAATCATCCACGATAGCTGCACATCTCAAACTATAGGCATATCTTCAAGAACAGTGTACTAATAATTCACCAATGTACTAATAATTCACCAGTGTACTAATAATTTACCAGTGTACTAATAATTCATCAGTGTACTAATAATTCACCAGTGTACCAATAATTCACCAGTGTACTAATAATTCATCAGTGTACTAATAATTCACCAGTGTACTAATAATTCACCAGTGTACTAATAATTCATCAGTGTACTAATAACTCATCTGAATATTTGAATATAAAGATAAGTCTTAGCGATACGTAAACAAATAAAAATATTTTCATAACAGATGAATTGAATAATTTAAATGCCACATATCCGCACGAAAGTTTTGCTTGTACCCTTTTTAATCAATTCCCAGCCTCGCCTAATGAAAACGAATGACCAGGAGCTTCTTGAAACTTCGCAGGACTGAGCAGGAATACGCGCAGTTATTATTATCCCAAGAGGTGCGCGCGCTCGTGAAACTACTCTCTACGATATTTGCGCAGGCGGAAGGCATATTGTACAAGCTATCGGTTATCAGGTTTCCGAAGCGTAATTCTCAAATCATCGAGAGCTCGAAAACAATTTCGGAACTGCGCCTCGAAGAAGCCTGGCGCGCCTGAAGTTTTTGCTAATTAGCTGCCGCCCTAAACTCTCCCACCCCCCCCCCTCTGCTCAGTTGCTGCCCTCGTTAATTATATAATTAGATGAGACTTTCGAGTGCGCTAATAAATTGCTCGGAGCTGCCGCTCTGGAAAATTTTACGCGCCAAAGGAAATACTGGGCGGGCGTCCTCGAAGTTTCGACATCGACGGCCCTCTCTCTCTCCGCTCTCCTCCTCCTATTTCTTTTCCCCCGCATTGAATCCACATCGCGAAAGGATTTCTTTATTCCGCGAAAGGGCTCGTAAATAGGCGGCCGGTAATTAGACGGGGTCCGCGCCGGGGAGATTGTTTGCGCGAAAAATCACGATGGAAATCGGGTATAATCGAGAAGGGGGCATTGGGGAGAGGAGGCGAATAAAGGCGAGTTGCTCGTTGAGAAATTCTAGGGGTTGGGAGGGGGAGGAGGACGCGGTATTGCGAGCGAGGCGGGGAGGCAGCCGAGCGTTAACTCGTCGGCTTCGCGGCTTCGATGAATATTTCAACGAGTCCCAGGGCTTTCCAATATTCCGCCGAGCAGCCGAAGATTTCGTCAGCTTTGCCGTCTATCGCTTGCTCTCGCGGTTTTACGCTTTCCGCTGCGTTTTCACGATGACGGACGCGGAAAGGGAAACCTTTGTTCCCTTTCATCACGCCGATGATCGTCAGTCGTAGTCTGGGAAAATTTCTTTAAAATTGACTATATACGATGCTTTTTTTCAGTAATACTGGAATAATTTATTTGGCACTTGTTATCAGTTGAAAATTGAGCCAGGAATGAAAATTCATTCAGAATAGCTTGGGTTTTGCGATAAATTTACGGTGACTGCGGGAGTGTTTTCTTTGAGAACATTCTGTCGATAGTGAATTGATTTATTAAAATATAAATGCTGACCTCAAGATGGCTAGCATTATAAAACTATTTGAAGGTATAGGTACTTATTTATGATTCGAATACAGATCAATAAACCGGGATGTGGAAATTATTTTTGCAGAATACTGGCAACTTACAAGTTAAAATCATCATCAAAAAAATAGAATAGAAGTAGAAGTACTAATGATACAACTGCTATAAGTCAATAAATTAAAAAATACTAACCGACAATGGAAATGCAATTTCTTTTATTTATAAATATTTTGCAAACAAAAAAAAAAATATAAAAATAAAATTAGTTTTCACAAAATTATTTTTAAAAATCTTTTCGTCCTCGTCGCAGCTTTCTGTTTATTTCAATAGTAATAAAAAGTGCAGCCGAATCAGCGCATTTGTTCGCGTTTGACTTTTAAATCAGGCAATTAAAAGATTCGAGATAGCCCGGTATGAAATCCTTTATTTAACTTCCAACAGAAACGTTGATTCGTGAAATACGCATTGTTAGAGTTAACAAGCTAACAAAACTAAATTTGTACACCCGGCTAAAATAATTGATATTTCAGCCCGGTATTCCAACAGGACTAACACCGACCCGCGCCTCGTGTTTCGCCAACGGGGCATGTATCGCGACAAAAAAAAAAAAATAAATAAAAAAAAGAAAAAAAAAGAAAAGAAAGAAACGAATCAAAACGATGAACAAACAAAAAAACACTCCACGCGAAAGCGAGACAGAGTAGAGAAAGAGGGAAAACTTTCACTAATCGCACTTTGCAAAGCTCGCATGGCTAATAAAAATAGCCATCGCGCGCGCGCGCGCGCCCGTCGCTTGTAAGCCAATCCCGGCGGAAAAAGGAACACGCGGAAATCGAAGCAAAAATTAGCATCGTTGCGCAGCGGATTAAAACTCGCTCGGCGGCGACACGCGCCGCGCAAAAAAAAAGTTGAGCGACGGAAAAAAAAAAAAAAATCAGCGGCAGCCCAGAGAGCGGAGCAACAACGAAGTGGAGGAATAAACAGCGGTGCCAGGAGAGTTTCCAGTTGCTCAGCGGCGCCCCGGGAAAGCTCGACGGTGCGACACTCGACACTCGATGGTTGCGCTTTTTGCCCGGGCTTCGCGCGAATACACGCCAGGTATATCGGATTTTACGGGGAGAATGAGCTGCGTCGATAATCGCGGGGCAACTGTAGCTCTCTTTCTCTCTTCGCTCGAAAGCTCCCCCTCCGCTCGATTTAGCGTGCAACGCGTGCGAGCGGAACGTTCGATTTATCGGTGCGCGCCCGCGGGACATACGTATACGCGCGGCCTTTTGTTTCTCGCGTGGGAAGCGCACCTCGGCCCCTAATTGGCGGAGAGCGGCTTGTCTTCTCGCAGAGTTCGAGGGATCCATTTATCATTACATCGCTCGCGATTCGCGCGTGCGAGAGCGAAAGTGCGTCGGTTTCGCGCTGCAATAGGTTCCTATAAGCCATTGGAAGATCGTCTAGTTTCATTGCAAACGTTTCTCAAGAGTCCATTGTCAATGCTGCGGAAGCCATCGCGTGATGTGTTCAGTGAACTGTCGCATGATTTTCTGAATGTGTTGACGAAAGTTGTAGACGATGTGATATGCTATACACATTGGTTCTTATTTTTGTGATTTTTAATTATCTTATCTTCGTTTGAGTCAATAATATTTGTACGTTCAGGTGCCGTTATTCATTCATTTTGTCTTCTCGCAGAGTTCGAGGGATCCATTTATCATTATATATTACTCAGGATTCCCGCGAGCGAGAGGGAAAATGCGTCGGTTCCGCGCAATGGGTTCGTATACACCATTGGAAGATGATCTAGTTTCATTGCAAATGTTTCTCAATAGTTCATTGTCAGTGCTGTAGAAGACATCGTGATGTGTTCAGTGAACTGTCGCATGATTTTCTGAATGGGTTGATGAAAACTATAGATGGTGTGATGTACTACATGCATTGGTTCTTATTTTTGTGATTTTTAATTATCTTATCTTCGTTTAAGTCAATATTATTTATTTATTCATTCATTTTAACCTTCTCTATGATACGATGATATTACATCGTGAATACTTGGATTACCTACTTAACTTGCATATAGGAGAGAGATAAATCATCGTTGTATTGGTATAGAGGCACTCATATTTTGAAGCATTTTAAAAATGAAGGTTAAGACGCCAAAATTTAAAAGCTTTTGATGTGTATTTAATATTTTAATTTGAATCATCTGAGAATTTTGATGTATGATTGTTTATTTTCACGAATGAGCTAATAAAATAATCATTAAGTCTTTAATTTTTCTAATAATTTTGAAATTTCTTTTAAAAAAAATGTATATAAATAAAATTAAATCTCGATTTGATTGACTGCCTAATCTAAAAAATTTAACCGTGCGAAGTGCGGGCATTTTTCTGGTAATAATAAAAACTGCAGTTTCATAACAAGTGTATAATAAGTTTACTTTGGTGTCATGTTTATTAAAAGCTTAAGTCGACGTTTACTCTGTGATTATTTTTGTCGTTATCTTATCAGATTCGATGTTGCGAGTACAGATTACATTTCAGATTCAAATGAATCCATTCCTGATTTTTACAGAATAAGGAATATGGAAGAATTTCATTGAATTATAAATGTATAATCAGGACAAAAATTTATAATGTATCGTATTAATTATAGTAAACGCTATGACTTAATACTTGAGTACAACAATTTATACAAACACACGCACGCACACACACACACGCGCACACACACACACACACACACACACACACACACACACACACACACACACGATATTCTTATCGCATAATTACCCAAAAACTTAAACAGGATTTAAAAAAAAAAAATCAATGAGTCCGTCCAAATATGTCGCTCGGCTCGATATCAACTCGAATCGCGAATCCGTACGCCGATAAAGCGACGGTGCGTTCGCGCGCGTGCACGCCCAATTAATCATCGAGCGGTGCGCGCGCGCCGCGGGATTCCGGACGAACGACGAAAAACACTTTCGTCGAAAAACGCGCGGCGTCGGCGGCGGATTAAACGAGGGGCTCCCCGTGCATTTTCCCATCATTATACGCGCGTCCATGCCGGAAGCGATATTTCGCCCGTCGCTCGAGCCGGTGATAAATTACGCGGCGCGAGCGTATAATGATTCACGGCGGCGCTGCAACGCCGCCGAGGCTTCGCCGAAAAAATTTTCGGATACGCGTCGTCTTTCGGATGCGCATTAATCATTCGATTGTTTTTTAATTCGCGCGCCGAGCTTTTTAGTTTTTTAATTTTTTTTTTTTTTTTACACGTGGGGAGGAACTTGGGGGTGGGTGTGGCAGGATATCTTTTTATTTTGGTACAGTTAAAAATGAATGGGTTCTCGATGGGCCCCCAGCTTCGCTTTCGATTTGAGAGAGGTGAGTGGAATTTTTAGACATTTTGCGACGAGTAGGTAGATAATGCGTTCGTTAATGCGTTTTTGATCTGCTGCCGCACGCACCCTTCATCGACTTTTTTTTTCTAAGGAGGCGAGGGAGTCAGCTGTTACATCCAGAGGCTGCTCCTTTTTTTTATGGGTATCCCAGATTTTTTTGCTAAATTCAGCGAAAAATATGATTCATTTTTTATTAAAATTTTCAATTCATGCATTAGTTTAGATTTTATATGTCAATGTCTCTTATATGTTGAAAATAAAATACAACAATTAACGACTAACTATAGTTACTATACGTTTGACAAATATTTTATTATCCGCTTATTTTTAATACAGTTTAATATACCTATCTACTTATATGTAAAAAGGGTATTGAATTTTAAAGAAAATTATTAGATCTCTTAAGTGATAAGAAATAATAATTCATTTCAAGAAAAGCTTCAAATTCTCTATTTAAGCATAAGAACCGAGGATTTCCTTACCTCGAAATAATATATAAAAATCTGGTTAAAAAAATTAAGTTAAAGTCTGTACCATCCTGTCGATACGTCGTGCTAATTATGAAAAAAAAATTGTTAAATCGTTTAACTTATGTTCGATAATAAACCAATTACCTTAAACAGAAATATGAACTACGCTCACACAATTTAAATTCCGCAATTTTTACCAGGAAGTAAAAAGTTCCTCTATTAACCATCAAAATTACTCTAAAATCCTATTTTAATATTAATCATACGATAAATGTACAATGTGTCTAAAAATATATACCTCTAAAATGTACTTCCGAGCCCAGAGTACACTAAAATAATTCAACGACACTACACATCCCGAGAACCCAGCGAAATTCCATAAATCCAAAAAGTCGTCGGAGCACGCACTCGGACCCTCGTCCAGTGCAAATACGACGCTCTCCTTCCAATCGAGTCGACCCGAGAAAGGGAATATAAATTGATTTCTCGCTCTGGCGTTCGAGAGCCCCGCGCGGAGGGGCGGTCGGGGGCATCGAGTGGGTACGTGGCTCTCGCGCGGGGGACTGTGAAATGCAGTATTCAAATTAGGGCTAGTGCCCCGGGAACCCCGGCGGAGCGTCCCCCGCGACCCCTGCGAATCAGAGAGAGGAGGACGCGCCTCCTGGACTTTGGCCGGTTAACGTGATTACACGCACAATGCGTGCTCTTCTGCTCGGCGACCCTTTACCTTCCACCTACGCGTCGCCTTTTTACTTTCGCTTCCTCGCTGCGACTGAGGGCGAATACGTCGGCGGCAATTTTCGAAGGGCTATTTAATAAGGTAAACTTTGATGGGTCGCTTTCTATTTTCAGACGCAATTCAATGACCTTTGACGCTTCTTCTTCAAAGTCGATTTATTATTTATAATTCACTTTGCCACGAGCTTTATTTAAATTTAACTCATCTTTATTTGTTAAGAGACATCAATTATAATACTCAATTTGTTTTATTTATTAGTGACTTATTTACGGGTAAAATTGTCTTTTTATAAAAACTTTATGCAAGTATATAGTAATTAATTGTAAAACTGTATATAACTTATTGATTTTTTTTAATTCAGCGGTAGAATTAATAATAAGAAATATATCTTCGGAAAAGAGATTCGAAATTACTCTTATCAATTAATTCTTTTTTTTTTGCCAGAAAAATTATAATAATAATAATAATAATAATAATAAATTTATTATTCAGTCATAAATAGTCGAGAATATTTTTAAAAAACTGTATCACGTTAAAGAGAACGCTTGTAAAAATTCTGTATATATTTAAAGTGATTATAAGAATAAATTAATATTTCGCGAGCGTCGGCAATCTGCATCTAAATAAAAAGTAATAAATTATCGCTTGAACTTTCAGATATGTACCTCCTGATTGCGAGGACAATGAGAGTAACGAATTTCGGTAATTTGTTCGATTCTCACTTTATACCCCCTTTCGCTTTTCGAAGCTGACCATTCCCGGCGCGTACAACGGGCCTCTCGAGGGACAGATGGACGACGAGAGGATCTCCGACGCCCGACCGGCTGTCAAATCCCACCCGCATAAGGTCGATTCGTCGCACATACGCGCGCCGGGAAATCGGAGCGAAAAGGCCTCCTCTCTCTTTTCGGAAAAAGGCTGGGTGGTTCCGTCTTTCCCGGATTTCGCGCCTCTCGAGCCCATTTTCCACGCGTTTTCACGCTTATTGTGCGGGGCGCGCTTGTTTTGGGACGCGCGCGCTGAAGGGAACAGATTTTAGCGAAACTTTGTTGCAGATGTTCACAGTTTCAGTTTTCAAAGTTCCGCCTTTGAGGTACGAGTGGCCATTTAAATTACGTGAATATTTAATTTCTGTAAATCGATCGTAGGAAAACTATTTTCGAAAAGTTTGGGACTACTTATATAATTTTGTATATCATTCAACTTTTTTTATCTTTGATGTCATAGAAAAGTAATTAAATTTAGACACAAAATAATTAAAACAAAATTCATAATGACTATAATAACTACTTATTTTTTCGTTATGAGAGTGACAGGAAGACCATTGTTCCGCGGGCACTGATAAACAATACGGCGAAAAAAATTACTGTCGAGGTCAGTTGGGAGGAGCGGGAAAAAAAGGATAATCCAGTCTTCGCTGTATTCTGTCTCATGTAATAACTGGCTTTCAAATGTGTCATAAGTTCCTTTAGGTTTGTTTTTGATTGAGTTATGCGAAACCCATCGGAAATCCATTTGTTCCAAAAAAGAGCTGGTTCTGTGAATCGCAGGAAGAGGTATGATTAATGGATAGAAAATTCGGTTTCTGCCCATTCTGGTGACCTTCACGTATATTATTAATGATTTCTTTGTTGTCTGAGACGAAGTTATATCTATTTTTTTTAGATCACTGAGACCAATATTCTTATACAAATAATTGTAATATAGAATTGTATAAATGAAAGTCACTACACCTTAATCAGAAAATGACGAACGAAAATCACCAAAATATACATTTTACAAAATCGATGACTAAAACTAAAAAGCACAATCGACAAATTAAATAAATTACCAATGAAATTTATTTATTTCTTTATTTAAATATTTACACGAATTGTGTACAGTCCTCAAGTACAATATAAAAGCAACTTAAAGATAATTTGAAACGACTATAATTTTAAACTAATCTTAAAAAAATCTACGTGTAAATAAATGATCGTAATGAGTTTTTAAACGGTCCAATAGAACTAATGGATGTTATACTATCTAGGCAAGGAGTTTTAGAACCTTTTCACTCTGTTAAGGGTAGAATAAAAACTGTAATCTATTATGCTTACAATACAAATTACTAGAATTAGAATTTACTAAAATTTATAGAATTTACTAAAATTTATAGAATTTACTAAAATTTATAAAATTTACTAAAATTTATAGAATTTACTGAAATTTATAGAATTTACTAAAATTTATAGAATTATAGAAAAGGATTTGAAAAGTTTTTAATAAAAATTTGTAATGGACAGTTTAGTTCAATATATATATATATATATAGTGCTTATATTTCTTACTGTAAGATTTTTTAAGAATTTCGCATCTTAATATTTTTCTCATGAGTATTTCTCAAAAGAAAAACTAAGCATATGACAAATATATTAATACGAAATTCTTTAAAAAAAAATCTCACAGTATAACAAATAAGTAAGCATTACATTGAACCAACCTATATCCGTTACAAATTTTTATTAAAAACTTCCACCACTGTATAAACGGTGAAGTACCAAACTCCTCGATAAAGTGTCCCTACCACGGTGGAACTCCCGCATTCGAACTTCGAACTCGCACTTCGAATCGCCAGGTGAAAGTTTAACAATCGAGTCACGCGCCGCTCATCGACAGCTCGGGCGCATCTTCGAGTGATTCCGCCGATGGATACGATGGCGACGGGGCGACTCGTCGTCCGTCATAATCGGCCGCGGCGGGGCACGTGCGCTGCTATACGCTCGTAAAACGGCCACGGGAGAAGTCTGCCGTAATTGCAGACGCGAGTTCGACCGCGAGCGGACCACCGAACTCGCAGGCGCGCGCGCGCGCGCCTCCCGCACGATTTATTGCCTCGTAATCATCCGATCCCGAAGCGCAGCTCCCGACCGCCCATATTTTCTCCGACGCCGCTAGCCTCGCCCGATGTTCATTGTTGCCCCGGCAGTGTTTCCACCGAGTGGCCCGCAACTGCAGCGTCGGCCTACGGATTTGCCGGGGGTTGCCGGGGCCTCGGTTTATATACGGGGTTTTCAGTTCATTGTGCGTTGTTCCGTTTGTTGAATGGTGGAAAGTGTATAGAACATTTTTACCGATTGAAATGGAAAATTGATGATCGAGGTTTTCTGCGTAAATGGTGCACACTTATGCTTGTGCGCAGTATTTTTTTTTTATAATTCTTGTCAATTTTGTAATATAAAAACGATGCGGTTTGGTATCTTGCGCTTACGGTTGTATGTATGTATGTATGAAAGTAGTTTTGTCAATTGATCATGAGTATACGAGTAGACGTCTTAATAAATTAATAATTAGTAATGATTATAACTACACTGAGAGAATTTTATTGAATAAATGTAATCGAGAAACTATTTGCAAGCACTGGAAAAATTTACGATAACTAACATAAAACTGTATCAGGTTTTTTTCAAGTAATTTTTCCGGAGAACTTCACCATGATTTTTACGAGAAAATTCTTGCAGTATATAACATGTCAATTAAATATATGAGATACCAGCAATGCATCATAAACACGAAAGTAATTTTTATAGCGATAATATCTTTTATAAAAACAAAGCAAATACTGACTTTAAACAATCTTCTCTTTAAACCATCATGAGCTAAGAGGAGCTTTCTGTTCTTATTTTGATTGCTTCTGACGTTACCATCATGTGTTTACATTTACTTTTTATTTTACATTTACATTAAATTTTATATCAAAATCTTCTCTTAATTATACTGTTGTTGAAATAAAAAGTAAATTAAAAAGTTACTTAGATTGTAGGAATGTGTCAATTATAAACTAAACAAAAATCTGCACAATAAATAATGATCACAAAGTTTTAGCATTTTAAAAGTAATCTTACTTCTCCAATCAGCTAAATATTTCCTCGCAAAATAAAAAGCAAAAAGTTTTAACAGTAACAAGCAAAAACTAAAAAACCGTCCGCAGTACCTACTCTGCGTGGAAAACGATCTCGCGCGCCGTGGTATAAAAGCCGAACGAGCGGCCCGTGGAATAAAAGAGTTGCGTCCGAGAAAGAGAGGCGCGGGTCATTCGGTGAAATAAAGAAAAAATGCATTCCGGCTTGACCGGCAGTCTTGGCGTGGAATTACAGGAATAAAAAGTATTTCCCCCCATAAAGCGCTGGTAGCTCACGGTAACTGCTTCCGCCTAGAGCCGCTGTTGCTTCTGGCCTGTTTTAAAGGATTGCTCATGGAGGAAACGTATCGTGACTAGAACAACTTTGTTTTAGGCACCCGACACTTAATCTTCTTTTTTTTTCTGAAAAAATTTAAGGATATTTGTCAAAATTAAGGAAAAATGCTAAAGCTACTTCTATTTCAATGGCGAACACTGCAGATGTTCATTAAAAACAGGGATTTCTTTGAATTTGAAGATACATTCATCTATTTATTTTATTATTACGTTATATTATTAGGTCGTCAATTTGTCTTGAAACTCTTGAAAAAACAAGATCTTGAGATATTTTAAAAATTTATTACAAAGCCAAAGACTATTTGTACTTTCAACAGTACTTATCATTATCATGGGTTTTTTGTACATTCCCTCAGCAGACTTTTTCTTAAAAATATGATAAAGCTGTTTTATAGTTCAAAGTGAAATCAGACAAATACGAGTAACGTAAACTTAATAATGCTACCATATAATTTCGTTTTTAGATTCGCTCAATTAATTCGGAATATCTAACAGAAAAATCGCATTAAAGAATCTCAACTGAATGATCAACATAAATCTGTAAAATTTTTACAACAGATTTTTACGCGCTTCAAGCGTCGAAGAGCATTAAAGTATGGAAATGGTCGAGTGGTCTCAAACGTCGCATATCAAACGGAAATCAAACCAAGAGTAGACTCGGAGGCAAAGCCGTAATCTCGGACTTGGAGACACCAAGGGTGTTTATTCGCTTTGGCGCCCGACGTGATTGTCGCTTTTCGCCTCCTCGGAGGGACGAGCACACGCAACGAGCGCCGAGAGGTCAGAGGCGGCGGGAAGCTGACCGCCAAGTCGCGGCCTTTGTCGGACGCCCGGAGCGAGCCCCTCGACCGGAAGATCGCTCCTGCAGGAGGCGAGGACCTATCGCCGCTTCGCTGAGCGACATAATTAACGGCATGTGGAATCTGCAAATTCAGGGATCTCTCGGAGATTTCGTTTGTAGCTTTCCTTCACTTCAACGGATTATTTCCATATTCAATTGCCCTTGAGACATATATAAATATTTTAATTTTTTTGAGCAAGATAGATTTTGGTTAGAGTTTCTGTGTACGTTTTGGAATTAAAATAAACGTGATTAGGAAATAATTTGTCGTTACTTCTTCCATATTCTAAATGCGGAAGAAGTGTAAACAGAGGAAAAAGAAGTTGATCATGAGATTTTCATACTTTAATGCTACGAGAAAATTTTAAATAGATTGTATCCACTTGCGATCGAGTAGTCTGATAGTCGCATAAGCCTATCTGACTTTAAGTCAATAAACCGCAACTATAAACTAATTACATCAGCCATTAACTTTTTTTGGCTATCAGATGGAACATATAAATAATTGACAAAAATTTTTAAATGCATTTATTGCACTTGCAAGTGTAGTTGTCTTTGGACATTTTACTTGATAGATAATTACGTACCCTTTGGAGTAATGAATTTACAATTTTATATTACCTTGTTAGTAACAAATACTAAAAAAGGTAAATAGAAATAAAAAATATAAAAGTTGCTTTAACAAAAATTTGTTTTCTTTTTTTTTTTAGTTTAGCTATTTTAAAAAAGCTCTTAACACGAAAAATAAATGCATTCAAAGTTAATAGAAAGACTTCGCAGAAAATAAAATTTTTGCAAATCCAACAGCTTGGATTATACCAGGCATTACAAAAACTACAAAAAGCTCCTTCGATTAGCACTTCGCCCTTTTTTGTTCTTAAAAATACAAACATTGGCGAGTAACACTTGCTTTTTTTCTCGTAAAGCTGAAAGATAATTAACTGCACTATCTCTTCAAATATACTTGTATAAGCTAATCCTTGTCAGGAATTTTGCTTTTCCTATTGAAGCAGATTTTTTAAAATACAAGCATTTCATTATTCAACTAAAAATTACAGTAGCATATTAGCTGTAAATTCTAAAAACCAATTTGAACTATTTTAAAGAAAAGCCACGTCTCTCAGATAATTAACCAATTCATTCCAATATTGCAGTCGACTGTAGAATGTTCGCGGAAAAATCCGCGAGTTGTAAAGAGGGTATCAGATCCTCGAAAGTTCCATTTTCATTCTGATAAATTAATTAATTCCCGCTTTTCGTCGAGCCCGTATATATATGCCTCTGACTTTTGAAGCGGGTTCAGGAAGCCGTGCACTCGCATCCTCTCTCACTTTTGAGTACTCGTAAGTCGAAACTTTAAATCCGGATTTGTAGCCAGTAATTACGGCAGGGCAAGTCGATCTTCCGCTCTCTGTGCTCCGGGTTATTTTATATCTCGGGTTTCGCGGCGAAAATAGAGAAAGAGAGACACTACCCGGATAATTGAAGCGATGCGGCGCCCGCGAGCATTGCTGCTCTTCCCTTCAATTCAACCCCGGCGAATATAATGCTCGAGACGTTTGACAACTGGGTTAAGCGAGCTGAAAATTTTATGCACCGCCTCAAATTAAAGCTGAGGTGCTTATCGAGAGAGCGGATCATTGACCGATCTGAATAATTCATGGTTTTATTTGCCCTAAGGTCAGTTGTTTAAGCATTTTCCTGGTAGAAAATTAAACATCTGTTCTGCTATTGATTACTGACCAGATATTAATTACTGTTTATTAATTACTGACCAGATGTTTAACCATCTATTAGTTAGCAATTGACGCAGAATCTGGAGAAAATCTGATAGATCAATGAGATAATTTCACACTGTGCTTCTCTTAGCCATAAAAACACAATCTTCAAACGGTGTTTTGACATTATTGAACCATAACTTATAAACAGCACCGCAATGTTTTGATCAGAAAGTTTATTGGTGATCTTTTGATATAAAAGAATTCACACACTGTAATATTAATTATCCTTCAGTCTAATGCAAATTTTATCGGCTTCTTATATGAGAGAATTCAAACGTGAGGCTGTGTACCTTAAAAAAAATACATGCAGCTTATAACCGATAAAAAAGAACTCCGCAACGCGTGCAATCAATAAAAAAATAGCTAATCATAAAAAAATTGTTTTATATTCTATAATAATTTATGCACTTTCCGCATAATTACTCTCTATACATATTTACCGGGAAAGCCAGCGCCATGCGGCAGCGAGTAAATCTTCGGGCTGTAAACCGACGCTCTCTCTCTCTGCACCCCTCGGCCGACCGTCAATTTACCGGCGTTAAACACGAAATAACGTCGTCCCCACCATAAATTCACCTTAATTTCGGACGTGGACGCCAAAAAAGCTCGTGGGGAGGGGACGCTCGAGGACGGGGAAAATTTCGCGTCCAATCAAAACGTTAACCTCCGCAATAAAATCGCGCGCTCGATTATTAACGTCGTGCCGAGGGGGGTGCTTTTTTTTTTCGAGACGCGCGGGTTATCATTCGTCTAACGTAAAGGTGGAGAGCCTCGTAAAAAGCGAAGTGATGAAACAGGCTGAATCAGGGTGATTTCGGAGCCTTGTGCGGCTTCGGAAAAATTGGCGCGATAAAAGCTGTAACGTCAGATAGAAATATTAAGAAATAAACTTTTTTTTTACGATTATAAGGAAGGTAATATAATTTAGCCTTATTATTTAATAAAGAATCCAGTGCAAAGTTTTTTTTTGTTATTATTCAGATAAAAGTAAAAGTGAAGTTAGTACCATAAAATGATGAATAAGCTGCACAGCATTTGTTTATATAAAGACTTGCAAATAAGCAGAAAATAAAAGATGAAAAATAGATTGTTTAAATTTTATTAATCATATTTTTGTCCATGTAAATTTAATGCGTCCTTTGCACACTTTTTTTACATTTAATTGTAATATCCCGTGAATTAAAATATTAAGTACACAAAATTGATATATTGTTACTCGTATGAGTAAAAATAAATAGCTGCAGCTTTAAAGAACCGAAATTATCACGTTTGTAACACTTAATTTCTACCCCGCGTAAATCTTGTTTACTATCTTTTTAAAGCATATACTGATCAATCGAAGAAAGCAGGACTGGCCGAGTGAACGCACAAATGAAATTAATCGAGCTCACCATAGATCGTGAAAACAATAAACGCGCAGACATTGACATCGCGTCTGGGCGCCAGCTTTATCTCTCGAGGGGAAAACCGAGACTCCGAATTGAGTCGACGATGCACTGGTCGAGGGGGTCATCGAATCCGGGGAAAACTCCACCTCCGATTACTTTGCGCGTGTTTGCTCCAATTGCAGGGGCAGTTCGTCTCAAATGATATCCCGGACCCTGTACGATTAATTAAGGAATGCATCTCGCTCGTTTTCGTATCACTTTTAGACTTAAGGGCTTTTAGGATTAGCTGTCAAAAATTACCAATTAAGGATTGTAAAAGGGACGTTTGATATTTTGATGTAAAGATGCAACGAATTTTTGCATTATAAAAGGGATGCATTTATGAGTTTATCCTTTGGAATTTTGATGAAAAAGAGATACAGAAATAAAGAGGGATATTGAGTTAGAAGGTAATTTATAAGCTAAGAATTTATAATCAGTTAAGTCATGCAGAAGATATGAGAAGATTATGAAGACTTTCAGAAGTGGTGCAGTGAATCTGATGTGAGTACGTAAACGGATTCTATTTTGTTGGTTTAGTTGGATGAATATAGTCAAAGAAGTCCAAGTCAATTGAAAATTACTTTTAGACTTACCATCAGAAACGATATATGATTTTCATCATCTACTGGAATGTTTAAGGCTAATTGAATATGGTCGATTAACCAGTCCAATAAAATAATTTAATTGCTTCAGGTTAAAGAATCGAAACAAATTTCTAAGAAATTCAAAAAGATATTCTAAGATTCTGATTGCATTTGTACACGACGTCGTTTATTAAATATGAAATCACAAGATTGATAAAGAATATTTTTTTAATAATTTACCAAAAGTCAATAAAAATCTAGGTTATCTTGTAACAGTTTTATTCTCAAATTTCATACTCACTGGAATAGTATATCACTCACAATTTTAATAAATTGTGTAATTCAACAGCACACGTACCTGAAACAAAAAAAAGAAAGAATCAAATGTTAACGACAGTGAACCAAATGCAAGAAAGTGGAAAAATCATTAAATCCAAAGTCAATGTTATTTATTCGCTACTCTTTAAGTTTGGGCGTTAACCACGCCGCGCGTTCGGGATGCAGGATACGGCTTGACCGGAGAGTATCCAATCTCGCCCGGTGGAAACTTGGCGCTTCGGCTGACAAAGCTAGGATCGCTTCAGTCGTTCGCTAAATGGGTCAAACTCATTTGGAACAAGCGTCGAACGATAATTACCTAACGCAGCGTTTTGCCGCGGCTGCTGGGACAGCAGCGGCCTGGACGCAAGCAGCCTCAGGTATAAATCGGGACGACGAAGCTCCGCACGCCTGGGGACGTTCGGCTTAGGTAAAATTTGTCGATGGTTACACGCGCGCCTCCGGAACCAGTGGATTGCTGTATATGACGTGGCTTTGCTGCGGTCAGTTCCCATTTCAAACATTTTCAATGCTTTCTATTTACGTTAATTAAGTGGCTATCATTTTTTCACTATTCATGCTTTAGGATGCGCTTTGATGGAGCTTTAAAAGTTTCGGGATTGAGGGGAGAACTTCAATCAAGTCATGATTTTTCTTGTTTAAATAGTTTTTCAATTTGGGAAATTTCTTTTGAATTAAATTTTGGTTTTTGACAAGTCAAGAGTTGTTTTTTACCATTAACTTTTTCTATGCGTGATATTAACTTTAAGGTTTATGGCGTTTTTTATTTTATGAAGACTTTTTTATATCAAACTTTAAATCAACTTTTTTATGCCAACTTCGTGAACATTATAATTGAAGACTAATGAAACGGAATCTTTCACTTTTGTGTATGTAAGTAGAATAAAGTTTGAATGAGTGTTTGAAAAACCAAATGAATAATTTAACAATGCAATACAAAAAGTGAATATATTGAGACAATGTTTCAGTTCGAATTTCTTAATTTACTTTATCAATTAAAGCTTTACACTGTCCTCAAGTAGGAGTATTGAGAAAAAATGCGAAAAATGTATCACTACCCACGATCGTGGTGTCATGAATATTCTAAAATCCCAGCACAAAAAGAGAGACTAAATTGATGGAGACATATCTGAAAGTGCATGCACCTTGCGTACACTATGATAGGTACATGCGTGCCCTGCCGCGCTTGGCTAATTGTATAAATTATTGCCTTGACATTGAAATCGTTTTTATTTCTGTTTAAAATATCCAGCTTATAAATACGTGCGAATACTCTAAATAGAATCAAATCCCTCCTTGAACTATAAAGTACAACATTACTGTGAAAAATAAATATTTCAATATAATTTATTAAATATGAAATAAAAAGCTCAAAGCAGCTAACGTAGCAATATAAAGTTTTTCATTCTCTAGTAAAAATTGTAACGGTCAATTTTAATGTTCGCACAACTGACAATACTGACATTATTGGAAAAATTAATGTACCTATGTTTCATTCAAAATTTATTATAACTCCAACAAATTTTGCTATATACAGCTCTTGTACATTTTACGAAACCTAAGAAACTATTGAAATTTTTTCAATTATCTTAGCCTGTGAGGACCATGCAATTTTTAAAAGACAATTTTTTTCCTGCATCTACTGGACAAAAGAAAAACTTTTTATTGTTGTATCGTCAAAAAAGACAATATAATATACAATATGCGCAGTTTTAAAATCAAATATCGAAATAAATGTATCTCTTTGAATTGCACGAAAATTTAAAAAGCAGCCCATAAAGGACGTTAACGATCGTCCAACGGTACACAGGCAAAAGCTTCCCTACACGCCAGTAAGTAGCATCCTAATAAAAAGGGCAAGAGAGCTCGAGGGAAGGGCTTTGCGCACTTAATTAATTGAGTCGTTTGCGTAGATGCATCGAAAGGAGGGGTATACCTGCGCGATCTTCGCTGCGGACGCGATTTAATAGGCAATTACTTCGGCTCTCCTTTCATTCCTATGCACACCGCACCGACCGACCGACGGCGCTTACACACACACACGCGCTCGCGCGCGCACACACACACACACACACACACACACACACACACACACACACACACACACACACACACACACACACAC
>JAWWEN010000001.1:9211864-9232014 GCA_035582955.1 Sycophila texana | reverse complement strand
TTTTTATTAATTCATTTTCATTTATTTTTAGGTACTTTTGTGAAGCCATTTTTAACGGTGTTGGATCCCCTTAAATTAAATAAATAAAATACAATTTCACGTCTCTTAAAATTTCCTCACGTTTCTGAAGAAGTCATGGGGTTCGAGTATACTAAAAGAACTCAAGTAATATAAATAATTAGGTACAGAAAATGATTCCAGCAAAAATAGTTTTATTAAAAACAAACTTTTTTTTGCTATTCCCCGCGTAGAATCATAACAGTTAATGAAAATAATCCCGCGAACATTAAAGCTAAATCCATTAGTAAATGCAAGCGAGTTAATAAAGTATACGAAACAACCGCGTTAATAACGCGTACACATTTAGACGAGCAAACTTTAATTAACTGGGTGCAAAGGAAAAAAGCTGCAATGAAACACCTCTCTCGCTTCAAACGAAGCGCCCGGTTATTATGTCTCTATGTCTTTTCAGAAGGCCCCGTAATTGATGCACGTTCATACACGCGACGCATAATTCATTCACGGCGACTTCCGTCGAAAAAACGCCGACGAATATGGTATCCAGGCGAGAGTGAGTCCGCGATGTGTATCTTGCAGCGCGCGTCTTCCGAAGCTTTTACGAGGTGCTCGACTTCGACTCTCGTAAAAATCAATCGATCCGTAGCATCGCCAAGCGCGTGCTCGACTTCGCTGTGTTGCTCAGCCCAGGACTAGACCAGATAAGGCCGATACGGTCAAGGGATTTTTTTTCGCTACTTATTTTTAAACGCTGCCGCTCGTAGCTTCTGTTCCAAGTCGTAAAAAGAGGGTTAAGTGCATATTGACGCCTTTCTGCCTTATTATCGCGTATTTTATTTTTTCTATACTATTTTAACGATAAATTTTTTATTTTTAAAAACTACTGAAACTCTTTATTTTTGATTATCTTTTTTTTTTAACTCTCTAAATAATTTCACTGATTAATAACAATGGTATAATATAGTCAAGATTTAGTATCTTAATTCATAAATTATTTCTTGTTAATTACATTTTTCTCTTATATTTATCAATCTGCAGATTCTATTAGTAGATTTCTAAATAATTTTTTGTTAATTAAAAATATGAAGATCGATGGAAAATTCAAAGAATCGTGAAAATAAAAAATTAAAATAAAAATCTCCTGAGAATTGTTCCGGGGGCAAGTAAGTGGATTTTTTCTCATGAACCGTTAAAGGATCGGCAAAAGAAGTTCCTCTGTCTTTGTCTTCGGAACGTAAGAGGTGGAATGGCAAAGACGTCGAGAGACGGGAACGTGAGCGCAAGGGATAAATTAAAAGACGGTGGATCGTCCATTAATCTCGAGACGATAAAACGATTAGCGATCGTCGATGCTGAATAAAAGGAAAAGGAGAATGGAAGAATAATGGAGAATATTCTACAAAATAAGCACTATAACAGAAATACTGCTTTGAAAATTTGTTAAACAATTGCCCTGTAGACTTCGAAATATTCTATTCTTCGTCGGAAATTTAATTTATACGCCTTCTTCTTCAATTCATGAAGCGTATATCAGCAGTAAAAATAAATTTTTTAGTGACTTTTAATCAAAATATTTTGTTGAATCTACGATCGCCTGGCTACAATAAATTTTTTTATTAATCAACATACGAGAGTGATGACTAATGATAATTAAAATTCTTCAATTATTTATTTATATCGAATACTTACAGACCAACGATCCTCAAGACAGTACATATAAATATAAAAAAAATAAAATTATTGTAACTTATTTATAAATTAACAAAAAGCTCCTAAAGCACACTCGAATAATACAAAGTACAGACTAATTAAAAAAAAAAAAATTGATTAGAATTGTTCTAAAAATTAATCTTGGAATTTCTTTTTTTTATATATACAATAAAGCACTTTTTCCGACAAAGTATTTCTCGTAAAAGAAAAGAGTTCTATTTGAAACTTTACTCTAGATACTCTCTTTCTTAGATTAATAACTCTCGAAATTACGGGAATAAATACTTGCGGGAGTTAAAATTTTTTCTCATTCAAAGCACTTGCACGAATTAACCCCCGTAGCGTAAAACCATTACCCTTGGCGCTAGACGGCCATAACCCCAAATTTTAATTAAAAAATCCGCAAGTTCAGAGCCGCGCAGTCCCTTACGGCGCGCGAGTGCAGGGGAGAGAGAAAGAGCGACCCATGAATTTTATCGGTAGTCTCGTAAGTCGCCGGCATAAAGTCCACGACGGACCGCTAATAAGGGGAAGCAGGGTGGCGATGCGAGACGACGTGCATTAAAGCTAACGCAGGCGACGTAAATTCCCTCCCGTCGCGTGATTTTTACGACAATACGTGCGAATTTTTTTTTTTTTTTCTTCTTCGGCAATTACGGTATCAGCGATGGCGCAATCGAAGCTGCACACTTGTTAAACGGCGAGCGAGTAAAAAACTTCGTTTACGATGATTTTTACGCAAAAAGTTGACGCATTCATTTGCAAGGAGTAAGAGGGAGGGTCTTTTCGTTGAACACGCGAAACTTTTTAAAGGATATTTAAAGATTATACCTTACGCGGAAAGATATACTGGGTAATATTTGAAAATTTTATTTCGAATTTTGCTTTATCAAGATAAATTTAACATTCCGAATAATAACCGGAAATTTTCAGGTATATTTTCTTTAGTAGTTTAAGTTTGGAGTTGTGATGAATTTCGCTGCAATTTTATGAAGAATCCACCCCTCTTGTGTAAAGTTAATGAAGCTCACTTTATCTGCATTCTTCGTTTAGCTTCCGCGTATTACATGACTCATAAAGTACGCAATTAAAAGGGTTCACTATTTAGTGAGGTATAAGATTATTTTTCGTAATTATACAAATGAAATCATTATATAAATAATTATCTAGTATCTTTATACGTAAGTAGTAGATTTTGGCATAATTTTAAACATAATGGTCTTTTCATTAACATTAAAAATGGAGCAAAAGTGCCACTTATTCTTTTTTATCACGCTTATAGCTCCACTTATGCTTGTTTTTTTTTTTTTGGACAACGAACCAACAAGTATAAAAATAATTTAAAAATTTATTCATGAATACTTCACAAATTATAAATAAAAATAGTTTTCTAGGGAAAGAAGCCCTCGGAATATTAAGTATATACACTTGAGATAGTAATATACCATTATAAAGCTTTTAAGAATCTTTTAAAAAAAATACTTACCTTTTACTTTTAAATTAGATCTTCATAAATTGGCTAAAAAAAATCAAATGGCGGGATTAAATTTTTCATCGCAAGTAATGAATATATATAAACGTAAAAAAATAATATATATTTCCAAGACGTGAAATAAGGCCACATACTAAAATAATAATGTACTTTAAAATTAGATCTGTATAAACATTCCAAAAAAATGAAGTAGTCGAATTAATTTTATCACCACAATGCATATCTAAACACTAAAATTTCATATATTATTTATTCTAAGTATACTTATTTCTACGCAAAAAAATAAATAAATAAATAATACTTCTAAGACTAGAAATAAGCTCATTCTACAAATAGTGTACTTTAAAATTAGATCCACATAAATATTCTAAAAAAAAAACAGAGTGTCAAATTAAATAATTAAAATTCCTTATACAGTGCCCTGACTACAAAGCACAAAATTAAACTGAAGCGTCCGCACGCACTATCGGCAAAATCATAATGACCGACGCATTAAGTTTTCTCAGAATGAATAGCGCGAGGAAAACTCCGCGGGGACCGCATCAATCATCGCGAAAAGCTGAAAGCACGTCGTTCGCGGCGCGCAGACGTCCGAAACTTCATCGCGCGCTCACGGGCGCCTGCGATGAAATAATTCACGTGGCGAAGACGACGCCGCGCGTTTACGATGCGCTCCGCCGCAGCGGCGGCCCGCAATTATCGTCTCCGCGTTGTTGTATTTCAATCGGCGACGCTCCCCCCGGGGCCGGCCATTAAGCGGCCGTAATCGCTCGCTCGCGGCCGATTATTATTTTTCGCCGAGACCACGCCGTCGATCAAGTCGCGCTCGCGCGCTGATTAACGTCGCCGTGCATGGAAAGAGTTGCCCGCCTTGAGGTACATCTTTAAGCGCCGATTATCATGCGACATTTTCCGCGGGGTCTCGTCCCTTCTTTTTTATAGGCGCTTTAAGTTATACTGGCGGTTGGAGCGGGAATTTATTATTATTATTATTATTGTAGTTTTAGTGATGATTGAATTTTTTTTTACTGCAATTTTAATGTATTAATTTTGTGCGCTGATATACTTTTGTAAGTGGAGTTTAACGTATTCGTTGGATTATTGAAGTTGCTCGATTTTATAAGGCATTTATTTTGTGTCTAATTTAAATTTGGTGTGAGGATTTCTTTTTACTATACGCGCCTTTCTGCGTCACTGTATAAAATCTTCAGAAAAAAGTGGATTCGAGGACAATGAAGCGAAAGAAATTGTTATATTTACGATTCTAATATATTAATCTCTACTTTTTAAAAACTTTCTTATTATGTTATTTTACTGATACTTTGCTTATTCGAATTTTATTTCATTTGGTGAACTAATTATGTGAACAAGATCAAAATTAAGTAATTTTTGCCTATTAAAAATGGTTTCCAATTGATTGTAGTAACTACAGTCATAAAATTGGCGAAAAAGCGTTTCATTCGTAGGTACAAATAAGCTACTTTTTTTTACCTATTAACAAGCTTGGCTACCCTTTCGAATTTTTACCGCGGAATTATGTCGATTTCATTGTGTAAATCACTTCTAAGATTATATTTGTCATTATGTTTTTGTCCAAAATTTAACAAAAGAACATTTTATTCGGTTCTTTGCGTTCAATATCCAAAAGAATAACGTGTACATTAATTGTTTAAAATAGTTGTAAAATTTAACAAAAGCAGCTTTTATTTGATTTTTCTTTTTCAATTTCTAAATAAAATTAAATTGTGCAGCCAAAACGCGCGTAATAATATTTATAATTAAGTAGTAACATTTAATAATGTTATCACTACTTAATAATTTAAGTAGTGATAACATTATCGATACCTTTTTCAGTATATAAGCATGAGCTCGATGAATCGTGTTATTACAGTCTCTTTAACTTGTTCAAAGTGCTAAGTAGAAGTTTGAAGTACTAACCGGTAGAACCACTTTATAATTAATTAGTTTAATTATACTATTTTTTTATTTAAAAAAATAAACCTTATATAATTTTCCAGATTTAAAATGGTAAAAAACATGAAAATTTTTACATCTCTTTTAATTGTGGCTTTATTTTTCGGATTCGTGGCCGCTCTTGATCTTGCAACGGGAAACCATACCGGTAATACTTTGCATTATATTCTTTTAGATCCTGCAAATGTTATTATATTTTACTAAATTTTATTATTTTTGAAAAATCATTTAGAACCGGGAATTCCAGAAAGAGAAGTCAGGCCCGACTCAGGCGAGTAATACGTGAATCGCTGCAATTATGTATCAATTAATACAGAATCTGCAAAATAAAATGTATTAATTATATAAATTGTCTTTTATTACCTACTACACACATAAAAAGAATGGTTCAAGAGAAAATCTCCATTTATTTGACAATCATTTTTCTCATGTCGTTCATCACAAATTTTGCAACCTATATAGCGAGCCGAAAGCTCGCCTTTGGATCATTCTTGTTTTACCTCCCTTGTTGCGTAATATACTATTACTAACTTTTAATAAAAATATTTTCTTGAATCTACAATCGCCTGACTGTAATAAATTACCTTCATTAATAACAAAATAGTCAGCCGTAGAATTAAAACCATTACCCTTGGCGAATAAACAATTGCCTACCTTCGTACATGTTCTCTTTTATATTAGAAAACATCCATCACATAATTAAAAGACCCTTTAACCACAGTAAGAAAATAATTATCGCTTACCACACAGTTATAATAATTCATTATTCTTGTAATCTTGTTTGTTAAATATACGCAACGAAAATCGCAAAAAAATATTCATACAAAAATCATCCTTTCGCCATGAAAATTAAACGCGGAATGCATCGTGCGCCCGCGATGCAGGCGCAAGCCCAGTAGCTGCAAGCGCGTGCGCCGGTAGCCCACCGGGCAATTTTCCCCAGGCAGCGGGAAAGGCGAACGCGCGCAGGAAACGTAACGGCGGAGAATCAAGGCAAATTACAAAGTCCGAGGGGAATAAAATTTCGCGGGGCCGGGAAAGGCTCCGCGGCCACGAGGACGACTGCCCCGCGCGCGTTTAACATCGCGCCGAACGGTACATACGTCGTCCTCGGCGGCAGGGGTAATTATTCGACCGGAAAAAATTTCGCGCGGCGGACTCGGAGGAGAGGGACTCTCGCCTCGGCCGAGTTAGCGGGGAGCCCCTCGCAAATTGCCCCGGGAGAGTAAAATTCGAGAGTACCGCGCGCGGATGCTTCGAGGTATCGCTCAAGTATGCGCCACTTCTTCTTTTTTTTTTACTCGCCGACGAATTACTTACGCGTCTTGCATTGTTGGGACGAGGAGTGTACCGTTAGAGAGACTCTTAACGATTGCTGGTTTAGCTTCGATGGACGATGCAATTGACGGGATTAGGCTGGTTGAAGGATGTTAAAGAGAGAGCTTATGGGTCGTGATTTTGTGTAGAACAAAAATGTTTTATACTATTTTTTATGTATTTAATTCTCGACACTTATTTTTAAATCTTGAATGCTGGGCATTCTGGCGATGATTGTTTGTCCATTTTTTAAGTTTCACGATGATTCTTCATGAAGCTTAGTATGAATTTGTTTTTCTTATTTATATGCCTGAATTTTCTTAGAAAATTAAAAATTTTTTCTGAATTCCATTTATTTAATACTGTTAAAATTATACTAGTAAGCGTATTGAAGAATGTTAAAGTGAGAGCTTGTTTCGTGATTTTTAGGAGATTTAAGTGTGTTTGCTTGGAAATAGAGGATTTACGTTTATGGGCTAGGTGTTGTGCGATTAACAATTTTTTTTTTTTTTTTAAGTTTGAAGTGTAAGTGTTAAAAGAATTTAAAGAAACATTTAATTTTATAGTATGTCTTTAAATGTTTGTCAAGATAGAACTTTATGCTTTAGTGCAGCTACAAGCGAGTGAAAACTGATTCCAATTTAACATGGTAACTTGATATTACTATACATAGCTTTGTAAGGAAAGTCTGCTGCACCTACGCGAGGTAGACAATTTAAGAAATTTTATCCACTCATAAAAGTAGAGTTATGTAATATATTTCACAAAAATTGCCGAAAACGATCCTATCTCTTTATTTATTTATTTTTTTTTAAGCTTACCAACTAAATTTGGAAATCTGGAATTTACTTAGAATGTTGTCATTATTCACAATGATATTTATCTGTATATATTCGTTCACATGTGAATTGAACATTTTTAGATTTAGAAAGTATGTATTAATTATCCATATGTAGACTACTTCAAAAATATAATTATTAACGTCTTTTTCTTGAAAAGTAATGAATGAATGATCAAGACTTCATCATCATAATTTGCGTTTTCATTAATTCGTAGACCATTTGATCAATTAATATTATAAACATAAAAAAAATAGTAATAATAATTGCAATCAATTTACGTAAAATAAAATTGTTGCTTCACAGGTTTCTATATTCCTCCATGCCAAATAATTTTTCCTCCTCGAAAGAAAGAAGAAGGTGCACTCGCACACCACCATTCGAAACGGAAGCAAACTCGAAATGTAACTTCATCCGTTCGAGCTCACCAAACTGTTCCTTAAAATTGGAGCATTCGAGCTCGAAAAGCGCGGCGACGTCGGACGCGAGCGCAGCGGGGGAAAAAAGCTCGCTCGGCGCCTGTATCGATCCTCCTCCCCCCCGCGACCGGCGGCGAGGTCGGCCACTTTTTCATGTAGCGATTTCGAATTACGGCGAATTAGTATTCCGCGCGGGCCGAGCGTTTCTCCGCTTCGGCACTCGGCCGGGCGCGCAAAAGAGTCGGATTTATAAAGCTGCCGCCGCTGGCTGGCGCGAAATTAAGGACCTGTAAATCTGCGATCTCGAATTAGTATTCCGGCTAACGCCTAGCCCCGGCGCTCGCCTCTTCGGGAATGCTCCGCCGAGCGCGTTTTCCGCCTCCTCCCAACTTTTTTTGCCTCTCGCGTCAGAGATGGTACCGAGAGAAATGGAGAGAAATTTATTTATTTCAGACAGCGCTACAAATTCGGATCCGTTTGAATTGTTGCGCCCCGACCTGGCGTCCGGTGATTAAGGGAGCGCCCGTCTGTTTCGCGTAATTCGAAAAACACAATGCAAATAACGAGATGCAGAATGGCAGTCATTACGGAGGCGACTTTGATCGAATTTCGGTGTCGTTTTGAAAAGGGCGAAAATTAAATCGTGAAATACTTTAATTGCGGATACAGTCGCGCTGCAAATTTTATACATATAATATACACCTATATACACACTGGACGGTAAGTAGCGAGCGTTTTAAAATAATCGAAGCGTACGAGCGCGCGTTTGCGCGAGTAGGGAAAAAAAAACATTTTTTTTCTTTCTCATCGCCAAGGAAAAAAGTCCGAATGAAATATTTCAGCATTAAAGCCGCATGCGAGGAGGATTACGCCTCGTTGAGTTCCAAAGAGGTGGGTTTCAGAAACGAGAGGACGCCTGGCAGCTTGTACGCGAACTGGAATAAATTACTGCGACCGTGAAAAATTGTCCCCGCGGCCGAGAAGAGGAGAGGGAAGCAAAAAGTGCGAGAGAGCTTTCCCCGAATTGCCGGCGCATCGAATTAAATATCAAGCGACGCAGAGACAAGGGGCTGATTCCGTGGTTTTCCGCGCCGCAGAGTCACTGCCGCTCCTGCGGGGGAGGGTTGCATCGCTAATGGCGATTCGACCTCTCGTGGACCGCGGATATGATAAAGGCCAAAGGGACTAATCGCATTCGTGGATTTACGGTCCATTGCCGGGCGCCGTTGGAAAATTGATTTCTACGAAAGTTTCCGCTGCTTTCGCGGCGAAACCGAGAATCTCTACTGCGGCGGGTAAGATGGTCGTAAAAACTGTCGGATCTTGCCGCTGGTTATGCCGTTGTATGGGAAATCGTTCGGTAGATAAATAAGTGTTATTGTATTAGATGGATTCTTTATAGCATTTGGTCCGGCGATATTTCGGACACGTTACACTGGCTCGGGTTTATTTCATTCTTAGTATGAATCTTTATCCCGATTTTGGGAGAAGATTTTGAAAAAATTTTCCTGAATATTTCTTTGCACTTAAAATTTATGTGATGATTTATTATATAAATTTTTTTATTTATATTTAAATCCTTACATATGTTACATCCATCAGTATAGTTATTGACGACTAATAGTTTATCATTGACTATCTAAAATAGTTTATTTACAGGATGTTAATTATAGTTGCTTAAATTTATATTGCTTCTACATATTTTCTTCTTTTTTTTGTATTTTATGCCGTGGATTAATAATTCTTGAATTAATTTAGTATTTATTTATAAGGTTCTTCTTTCATTTATTGTTTATTATGGGTATAGAAAAATACTATAGTAAAAATTTGTTTATAGAACAAAAATATATTACACTATTTATTAAAATTCTTGACACTTGCTTAAATCTTTGCGCAGTTTGACGATGATTGTTTGTTCATTTTTTAAGTTTCACGATGGAAGCTTAGTACGAATATTTTTTGTTACTCATATGCCTGAACTTTTTTAGAAAATTAAAAATTTGTTCTGAATTCTACTTATTTAGTACTGTTAAAATGATACCAGCAAACACACAGTCATAATATTGTTAAAATTTACAACAAGATATTTCTTTTTAAAATACTCTTCCCATTATTTTAAGTATGCAATATTTACGATAATTTAACCCGCTCAAATTCCTCAAAAAATTGCCGAGCACATTTTCTTCCGCATAATCCAGTTCGAATTTATGTATTCACCAATATTGACGGCAGTAGCGGCCGGCAGTGTCGTGTGTTTGGATAAAGATAGAATTTCCTCGCAGCGACGTTTCTTAAGCTCTGTATCCCGTCAGTCTCCGTCGGAAAACTTCGTATCCTCGATGCCGGGACAACGACGCGGCGCGGATCAGAAGGGACGTCCTCGCGGGAGGTCCGAAGGTTTGCCCAGCGGGTCTTCGGTCGCCCGTTTATTCGTCGATTCTCTCTCGGAAGCTTCGCCGTGTATCCTTTCTCCTGGCTTTTCGTCGACCTTCCGGCGCGCTGCTGATGTTGCTTTGCCGGCTGGCTTTTTTTTTTCGACACACCGCCGGGGGACTGGCTTACTCGCCGCTGTTTACTCTTTTACCAGCGCTTAGAGGCTGCTCTCGCGGACGTTCCTCCAGACTCTGTTTATCCTCAAATACGCCACGGAGGTGCTCGAATAGTGGCTTCTTTTGTCCATTTCAAAGAAATATCTTCCTAAAAAATTTCTCCTTTTTTCTTTTTGTATTGCTCTACCTTGTGAATAATATTCATCTTTTTTTTATTCTTCAAAATAAAGTATAAATACGATGTTCAGATCAAATCATTTTGAAGATTAGATTGTTCAGTATAGGATAACCCCGTTTAATCCTCATTTTATTTATCAGATGATAAGTTTTTCATTAGAAAACTTTAGTATTAAAAGGATTTTAATACTTTAGAGTATTGACTATACTCACAATCTTATCAATAAACATGAAACCGAACGATTCTGTTAATTTAAAAAATGCAAAAAAAAAAATTGCCTCGATATGTATTTTTCTTTAACCGATTTTAACCTGACTACTTTTCTATTTTTCTAACAAATACCGCATAATTTTTCTTTGCATTCGATTTAAAAAAAACTCTGAGATATCTCAATCTCTACGTCAATACGAGATAACCATCTCGAGATCGTGCCAGTAGCATGGCGCTACGCAGATTACACTAAGTAAATTGAATTTTCTCATAACAACGGGGATGCTGCGATCGATAATTCCGCTGACAATGTGGAAAGAAACGAGCGACATAGACTGCTGACGCTGACAGGGTCCAGAGCGAGAAGAATAGAAGTAGAAAGGGCCGAAGAAGTCGAGAGAAAGATGGAGAGGCGCGCGGGTGGATCAGCGAGCTTCCCCAGATTTCCCCAGCGATTGTCTCGGCGAGGCTCGTCGAGTCTCGTCAGACCATTCATCGACAACGTGACGAGACTATTTACCAGAAACTTTTCCCCGGGACTTCTTTCTCGCGCTCTCGTGCCCGGAGCCAGGGGAAAGTATAGGTAAACGGTGAGTTTGCCCTGCAGACCGTCCGATGCAAATGATTCGTGCGTCTCTGTTTTCAACTGCGACGTATTCTTTTATCCGACGAGTTTTCTCTTTATGTATGCGAGCGGGACGTTTTGCTAGTGCGATTTGATCTATTGTTAATGTTTCATCGCGGCTGCAGGGTATTATTGCTTTTTTTTTCTTGGTTCCTCCTGGGATGGTCCTTTTTTTTCAGGACTTTTACGAGATCCGCGTACTAGCTACGAGAGGGAACGTTTGGTCTTAACCCTCCTTAATCATGTCAGTGGTTTTTTTTTATTTAATTTTACAAGAAATTAACTTTCAGCATTCACCGAGGATCCTACGCTTTATGTCCTGCAGCATTTTTGCTGGAAAGAATATCCTGTATGAAGATAAAATTAGCAGGAAAATTTTTCCAGTATTACATTTTCTGTTACAATACTTCTACCATCATCATCGTTTACTTTTTCACATTCTCATCGTTATTGTCATCAAAGTAGTCATCGATTTTCTAGTTGTTACCCTTGTTTTCATTATCATTATTGTCACTTCCAGATCATTATTAACATCGATATTGGTATCCTCATCTTCAGTATTTTCTCGTTTTCAGCACTACAACACTGAAAAAACAATTTTGTGGATGCAACTAATATTTTGTTGAATTCACCTTACGGATTAAATATTACGTTAAATTAATAAAATAATTTTGTAAGAAGAATTCAATACTACGCCGTTAAAAATTTTGTGTATCTTCATTTCGTGTGTATTTTGTATCTATTTTATGTGTACCAATCACAAAATTTACGTAAATAATTGACACAAATTTTGTGTAAATTGTAAGCTATCGCACATAAAAAAACATTAATACTACTGTGTAAAATTTGTGTTTCTTGTAGTTCCTGCGTATTGATATTCACAAGAATTTTACAGTTACATTACAAAAATTTTGTGCAAATACCAGTAAAATCACTGTACATAAATTTTACAAAAATTTTATACAATTAATTCATCGCCACTTAAAAAAATAACACTTTTTTGTGTTATTTCTTAAACTGATTTTTAGTAATTCATTTTCTTGAAATCTAAAAAATTTCTTTCTCAATTATGTATCGTGATTATCGTTATTCTTGTCTTCGCCATCTCTTCACTCGAATATTTAACTTAGCACCCTTCTAGATTCAATCTAATTTGCGACAGTCACGTACGCTCGACTTCTTCATTAAACATATAAACAACTGAAAAGCAGGGAAGCCTGCAGTAGGATCGTGAAAACAGAACGTCATTCGGGCGGTATCAGGCTACTCAGGATTTAACGATCGCCCGCCTTGTCTACTCCCACTCTTACTTTGCACATCTCTTTGCAGGATTCGCACACCTTACGACTCTCGGGGTATTAATTAGACGTGGCCCAGCGGTGGCAGCAGAAGCTCGAAGCACCTGGCCCGGAGTCTCGAAGGTACACCGCAGGGCGGTCCGCTGCAAATTCACTGCTCGGATTTCAGGATGCGCGGGGGTAATTATTCAAACGGCATCCCTCGCGGCGAGAGAGTCACGCAAGAGTGCAACACTTTCAAAGAGAGAGAGAGAGAGAGGGCGTCATCCATCACACGCGTGCGCGCGAGCCCGAAAATGTATGGCGAGCAATGCTCGTGTGTGTATATATGCACGCGCGCGGTGAGAGACGCACTACGTTTAATTCGCGCTGTTTCATTAATTCATGACACATATAGCTATAGCGCTTTGTTCATTCGTATCTGTTTATTTTGATCGCTGGGCGCATTACGGACATTTTTTTTTTTTTTCGAGACTTGATTTACTTCCAGAGCAACGCTTGGTACGTAGGGTCTTCATTTCAAGCCTGTTACAAAATAATCACAGTATTACGAAGAGCATTTAAATTTTTAAATGTGATTTCCTTTTTTCATTGAGAAAAACTTGAGGTGTTTTTCTTCTGATTTTTCATTATTTATTCGTTATTGAAGTTCCCATTTAACCTTATAAGGGTCGCATTACGATTCCGTCGATTTCAGTATCTTAACATATTTTTCTGAATATGATTTTTTTTCTTGATTTTTTCAATTATCTTAAATATTTTACTAAAAAAAAAATTGCGGCAAACCTAGCCTAATCGTCATCTTGGTAATGACTACACGGAGAAAAATGTTGCATTAAAAATGACTATAGAATTTACTAAACCAAAGACTAACTTGTAAAATTTAAAAAATACTACAGTTGCTAGTAAATTAAAAAAAAAAATATTTAAATTACATTGTTCTATAGTTATGTTAAATTTTACTTTATTTAAAGTAAATTTAACAAGTAATTATACCATTTACTTTAATTTTTCGAATGTTTGCTTTTGTAAAGACTGCAGTAATATTTGTCTGCGTGCGCATAAATCTATTTTAAATATAACAAGTTTGCCTGCAAAAAAATATGAGATAAATAAGAGATACTTTTTTAAAATGTTACTTAGCCATAAAATTGAGAGTTAAAAGGTTAAAAAATGTCATTAAGTAGACCAAAATCATATAAGCAATAAAAGCTTTACTATTATATATATTATTTTTTAAAAAAATTACTTAAAATTATAAAGTAGAAGGAAGATGATGTTTCATACATTGTGCATTCTGCATTAAATTAATATTTTACGTCAGCACATAAAAAGGAAAGGTGATTGAGACTAATAGGTCAGCTTTCTGTTTGTCAAGTTATTTTCGAATTTGCGTGACAAAGTGAAAGACATGCACACGCGACGATACGTGGCGCGCGAAAAAGATGAGGTTTAAGCATGTGAACGCGCACGTAGTTTTAAAAATGGTGGGAGGTATTCCGCTCATCTGAAAAGCTGGTCGACGCTTTTGCCGCGGGGAAAAATAATTGCTCGGGAAGCATTTTAAACGGCGATCGGCGTGAAGTCTGCTTTTGCAGCTGCGTGCATCGTGCTTTGGCGACATTTGAGTGATGAGTCGGACAATGACCACGCGACTTTTCCACGCGTACGCGTGTTATCCGAACGTAAAATAATTCTTTGACTTTCTTCTTCGCTTGTCACTTGCAAACATAGTTAAAGCTCTACGTGTGCTTTGTGCCTCCGAGTGGTGAAATATTTAACTATTTATTTATTTTTTTGTTTAAATTCTTTGAAAATGCTAATAGAATGTTACACTTGTCGTGGTGGTCCTGAAATCGTAATATTATGTACTTAATATGTACAAAATAAATAAGAATAAATTTAAAAACGTTAATATTGTATTGAAATGGCACTAGTAAAATTCTCGCGATCTACTTCGTGTCTTATTAACGTACATTTATATTAGAATTTAATATTAAGATATTATTACTTATTTGATGTACAGATGAATAATTAAACCCTTTTGATTAATTGAATGCACACCAAATCATTTTAAATTTTGGCGCTATTTAAGCGAAGTTGTATTATCCTTTAACCAATCAAATTCCTTCCTCAAATACATCACAATATCCTACAGTCGTTTTTTAAAGAAAGGATTGTGATGATTTATCTTTTTATTGATCGTATATTATACTTAATAATTATATGAAGATACATTACTAATGTCAATCGAATATAAATAATTAGTCACCCTCGGTATATGTAACATAATCTAGGATATTTTGGAAATTTAGATATTTCTTCACTTCCCAAAATTTCTGAAAAAAAAAATGCAAACCGCAATAAAAACGCGTAATTCGGTAATTTGCACTTTAGCGAAAAATGAATAGGTCCGGGATCTTACCGCTGTTCTGGATTCTCGCTTCGATTCTAGAGGAGCGCCATGCTCGAGTTTCCAGCAAGCAGGGGCCGAGACCTGCCTAACGAACCTTGCTCTAAGCCAGGCATTTTTTCGAAGCCCGCAGAATGTGACTTGAAATTGTAATGCGACGAGCCCCTCGGTTAACCGCGTCGCGTGCCAATAGCATACCGATGCCGCGCTGCACATACGGCCGCGCGATGCTTCTCGCCGTCCAGTCGTACCTTTTTTTTGCTTACTCCGACAATATCGTTTGGACAATTTACAGACTTATGTTTTTCACTTTCGTTTATCAGGTGTACTACTTTTTGGTGATAAATTAGTTTTAAACATAATTTTATGCTGCACTATGACTTCAATTTCATTTTATTTATTTTTTTTTTTACTAAATATTGAGTAACAAGTGGATATAAAAGGAACGAAAGGACTTCAAGGATAAAATTCGGACGAAATCCACAATGCATCACATGTTATTTGCTTATTTAAAAAGTATTTAAATGTAAAACATATAAAAAGTATATTTTTTAAATAAGCAAATAAGATGTGATGCATTGTAGATTTCAATTCAGTATCGTCTATTCAAAAGATCTGACGTTCGAAATGTACGTCAAGCTTTTCTTAAAAGATAAAATATTTCTGTAAGGCCCCATTGAAGTGTAGACGTCAAATATCAAATATAAAATCTGGTTATACACTGAGGTACACACAATACCAGTGACGACATTTGCTTCTTTCAAAAATGCACACCGTTAGTTATTCAAATCTTTATTGTTCGTTCGAAGTTAACATAATTTACTACGAGCAGTAAACGCAATGCACTCGAGTCATTAATAAGTTAATTCTAGAGATATTGATAAGGCCACATTGTATACTCTTTCATGAGCCTCGAAAGTTATCAGTTTCGCATCTGGAAAAATGAGCCATCGGCCGATTTAAATCGATCGCGGCCTGAAATTTATTCATGAAGAGCGCCGAGAACAAATCGAGCGCATCCGTCGGAATTAATCAATTGCCCAAACAAGTCCCGAGACAATCCTCGAAACAATGCGCGATACTCACTTTCACGCCCACGTTTTCTTCGTAAACTTAATAAACGAACGAATCGCATCGGCGCGGGGCTAACGAATCGACGCGGTTGATCTAAAAAATATCGGCGATCGGCCACGTTGACGCGGCAAACAATGGCAAGATGAAGCGCCTGAAATATAGAGTTTCGAAGAAGGCCAGGGCGAATGGAGAGAGAAGGAGGAGGCAAAAAAAAAGGAAGGCGCCGAGAGCTTTTTCACGGGAGCGTGGGTGTGTGCGCCTACGGAAGGAACGAATGTCCTCGGACTCGTTGGTTTCCCTTTTCCTTTCCGTTCGTCTCTCACGCGATGCACGACTACGATAGTTACGTTCTATTTATTTTCGCGCGTGCATGCTCACGTCCGTCACACACATGGAAGCTCGTTTATTTTTACGCCGCGGTGCTGCCTTTTTTCCCCAGGTTATACTCCATCCCGACGAGCTATGTGCGTCACTTTTTTCAATATCATTTTTTGTCGGGGAATGCTGTTCCCGCTTTATATCAATTTAAATGGTTGTGCTAACACATAGCTGCATAATTTGTTAATTTTTTTGGATAAGTTCTAAATTTTATTATTATAAATGTGTCGTTTGTATTATATTAAGAGGTCTTAAATGTCCTTGATTGAGATTTATTAGCTGATAGTTGAATTTAATTTGATAGTTAATTACTTAATGAGAATCAATTGCATTAGTTATTACATTCGTTATAATAACAGTTGTTGATATCTTTAGAAAAAAAATTGCATATAATTTACTGCAAGTTAATTCCTTGCACCATTTTAGCTGATATTCATACAGACATAATTATTAATAGGATGTTCAGAAGCGGATATTTTTAACTTAGCAGATCTTTTTTTGCGAAATATGTTTTGACAAAATTCTTACTTCTTGCTCTGAGATTCTCGTTATATTTCATCCTAAAAATAAAATAAAACTGTATATTTCTGTCAGAATTAACTCGTCAACGGAATGTATTTTTTTTTTAAATTTGCTTATACCAAAGTTTACTAGCTAAATATAATTAACAACGACTGTTATTAAGAATTCATCGATTTAAAAGTAATCCTCTTTGAATGAAATTACGAAACTATTTCGAGGTAAACTGTCATAAATGCCTTTTTAATATATGTACTTTTAAATTTATTATATTTATTATATTTAAAATATTATCAAACCAAACATTCCATCACAAGGGAAGCTTTAGCCCATTTCACACTCCAAGTAATTAATACCCAAAATAATTGAAATACACACAGGTTTCACTAGGTTCATGTCCTAGCTCTATAAATATGAATAAGTGAAATTTACTTCGAATAAGTAAATATACACACTGAAAAAAAATTTGGTAATTTTAAGTAAATATTTACTTCAATAGTACTAGTTAAATATTTCTTTGAATCAAGTGGATATTTCTTTAAAACTAGGTGAATTTATTTGTTTCTAAATAAATTTAGTAGTTTCAAAAAAATAATTACTCGATTCAAGGAAATATTTAACAAGTACTATTGAAATAAATAATTACTTAAAATTACCAAATTTTTCTCTCAGTGCACTTATTTACACGTGACAAGTCTTTCACTTACTCGATATGTGGAAGACTTATCACGTACAATAAGTGCAGTATATTCACTTATATTCGAAAAAAATTTCACTCATTCATATTTAGAGCGTTTATTTATACTATCAGCGACTTAATCCCTCCCAAAAATATTATAAACCGACAATTGCACACCGCCCAATGAACAAATCGCCAAAATGAGCACGCCGTCCAATCGATTAGCCTGCAGCAGGACAAAATCAATCAGCCGGCGAAACGCTCGTCCTCCCCGAAATTCGCGGCGAGCACCGCGCCGAAACCACCGGCGAAACGCGCTGTGTCATCTAATGAAGCAGCTCACGCGAGGTGCATTACAGCGACGCATCAATTTCGTGCGGGCTCACGTACACCCGTCCGGCCCAGCAGCGCGGAACTTCTTCGCGCGCGGCTCCGATATACCCCGGCGCATCGCGCCGTTAGTCTGTCGCGTGCGTCTGCTGCTTCCGCGTGCAGTGTGTGCGCGTATATACCGCGGAGCGCAGGGGAGAGGAGATGCTGCCGCGAGATTTCGCGGGCGAAGGTGCGCCTGCGGAGCTCCGACGCTTTTTCACATCGCCACTGTCGCGTGCGTGAGAAGAACGGGATTCTCAGAATGGTGAGAATGAAAAATGGCATTTTGTTTTACACACCACCGTAGATTTGACATTTTTTTTTCCCTGTCTGATAAGAGACACTTTATTAGTTTTAAATGCTGCCTTTAGAATTGTATTTACCGTATTTCCTTTTATTGTCGAAAGTATTATTGTGTATTAGAAAGGAGAGTTAAGGAGAGCTACGACTAACTTAAATAGGCGGTTAAAAAATCACCTAAAACAGCTGTAGACTAATTAGTGCGATTTAACATAAATATTATAATTATATGGGTGTAAGCATTTCAGTGTAAGTGCAAAAACAGCATAAATTCGTGAAAATCAAGAAATTTAAATAAATTTAAGATGATATTAATTATTTAAATTATTAATTAATATCCTAAGCTTAATTTTAATTAACCCGTAAATGATATTAATTATTAATCTGTGCATTTGTTGGGGCTGCAGGTTGCACCAAAGCCAACATTTTAAAAGTATTATTACTTTAAATAAAACAGGTTTAAAGACTCATTCCTGAGCTCATTTTATCAAATTTGTATATTTATGTACTATCATAGTGTTTAACTGTACTAATTAATTAGGGCACCTCTTCTTTTTTTAGACGATTTTTTTTATCCGCCTTTTTAAAGGTGACGAATCCCCTTAACAAAAAAATTTAATAGATACTTTTGAACGTAATATAAATGTAAAAATTTTATATTATGCATTAATTAATTAATTTAAAATTTATTTATTTTACATTATTAAGTATTTTTTTCTTACGTACTGTAGCTTCGTAATCATACATTATGCAACTTTCCTTACATCGTTTTTCAAAAACTGATCACATCACGTAACAGGTTAAATAACAGAACTCCATTTGACGATCATTTTAGAGGAAGTACCAGGAATTACCCAATAATTTTGTCGGCGCGCATATACAACTGTTTGAAAATGTTTCTAAAACATCGCAACATTGATCGTGCAGAAGCAGTACGATTACAGCAGTACGCGATACATCCCGGAGCGCTAAAGTGCCGGGTTTTAGTGGTCGCGTAATAAAATTAAGTGTCTCCGTGAACCCGCGAGCCGACAAAAACGCGAGCATGTAGTGGCCGTCAGCGTTTTGAAATTCGCGCCTCGACGACAAATTCGTGCTCGGGCGCAAAACGCGCGCCCCCCTCGACCGTTAAATAAGCGAAGGGTCGCGAAGGCGTACGAATCACGCTTGCTTTACTGTCGCGTATGTCCGACGCGACGGACATATATAATGTAATAATGTTAATTTTACAGAAATTTAATTTCTTTGGTACATGCATGCTATACGTTAAAAATACTCAGCGAATTTTCATTATTTTCCGCGCTTTTTTAATTTTAATACTTTTGACGTGTCGAATGAGCGGCATAACTTATTAAGACGAACGTCAGTAGTAACAGACAGTGTCCGTCAGACAATCATTACGAGTGATTTTTCTTTACTATCCTAAGGGTGTATGATATTATTCGAGATATTTAATATGAAAACTCTTCAAAGTTGTTGTTAAAACCAAAGAGAAAAATCAATTTCAAGTTAAGATTGTCGCTTGGTGCTGCAGCAGTAGTAACAGTATGTGTCCGTCAGACAATTATTAGGACCGAATTTTCTTTACCAGTCTAAAGGCATTTAATATTATTTATGATTGTTAATGTAAATTCTTCAAAATAATTATTAACACACTTGAAAAATCAATTGCAAGTAAAGATTCGTCAAAGAGCGGCGATGGCTCAGTTGGTAGAGTGTTGGACTCCTAATCGGAAGGTTCCCGGTTCGAGCCCGACCTGTGCCGCAAATCTGAGAGACACCACTG
>JAWWEN010000001.1:9197292-9211764 GCA_035582955.1 Sycophila texana | reverse complement strand
ATTCTATTACATTTTGGCTCTAATTTTTTTATAGGTTCGGAATGACATGTACAATCAAAAATTACAATAAAAAAAAAATTGAATTTTTCACAATTTAAAGGTGGTGGACCCCCTTAATAAACATTCGTTTTATTTTTGTGTGCATGAAAAATTCTATTATAAATCGTCTGATACAATATTAAAGCCTGGTAACGTATACTTTTTGATTGCAATTTCACATGAATTTTCAAAGTGTGATATCACTCCTTATAATTGTCAAATTAAAAAAAAGAAAATACGTTTCAATTATTTTATTTGACAATCTATTATACATTATGTAAAAGAATTTTAAAAAAATTTTCATGCTATCCAATTATCATTCAAAATGTACCGTGCGCGGTGCTAAAATTCAAGTAAGTAGTAACAGACAAGTCGGTCAGACAACGTAAAAAAAAGGTATTTTATCGCGTGCGAGGGATTCTACGTGAGATCCTCACGGAACAATGCGATGCATCCTATATAGAGCGGTCAATGTCGTGGAGGAAGCGGAGCTGGTGTACTTATAGAGACGCGTGCAAATAGCATAGCCCCCCGGTACACGCGTTCTTACATCGTAAGAGCACGGCGAAGTGCACCGGGGAGAAGCCAAGCTCGTGACCGATGGCAAGGTTTAACAAGAGAGCCAGTATGCCGAGATATAAAACAATAAAGACTGTGTGCAAGGCTGAGGGAGGTTGAACCTCAACAGGATCGATAATGTGTTTATTTGGAGGTAGAGCTGTAAAGCTTCAAATGTCTTTCGAGGATGTTTTTTTCTTTATTTTTCTTACAGGTGACTTTAATTATTTAGTTTAAGGTGTACTTTCAAAGTAGGTGTATCGTGAGGTAGAAACTACGTAGACTGAACAATATTTATGAATTAACAACAACAATTTTTAAATAGTTTCTAAAACAAAAATCGGGAAAGAAGGTATTATTAGGAATCAAATTTAACAGTTGTTTAGAATAAATATACATCTTTACGTGTAATAAACATATTCTAAGTAAAATTTGCCGTAAATATAATACATTTTGTTGGACAGAATTGGAAATAATCCTGTACATACAGCAAAATTTACTGTATTTTTAGAAAATTTTACCATAGGTTACGGTAATTTTTGTCTGAGAGTTCAATATAATAATTTTTACAAGATTTTTTTTCTCAGTGTATGTACAAAAATAATTCACGTATTTTACGTGTATAACATCTATTTAGATTGTAGTTTATGCTGTACCAAAGTAGGCGTCACGACTTCTCTTATTTATTACATCATTACCTCTTACACGAGTTATTCTTTAGAACAGTCCATTACTTGTACACACCTCAACTACACTGGATGTATTATGTAATATAAAATTTTTAATTTTTTAACATTACTTACGTTATCAAGGAACCGCTCTTAATTAATCACACATTTAGTCTTATTTTCACGCGTTATAATTAAAAAATCACTATAGATAATACAGAATCGAAAACATCCGCTGAACAAACGAAAAATAATATTTCAAGTAGTATGATAAAAATTTAATCTGACCGAGCGATAAATATCGCATTAAAAAATGCCAGATAAAATCCCCGCGGAAAATCTGGCGCGATGCAACTCGCCGTCCGAGGCGTTTAGCGGCGTTTAACGGGCATTCCGCGAAACGCCTGAGCTCCGCGAAATAGAGAGACAAAGAACCTCGCGCTGGGACAAAGGGAGAGCCTAGAGGAGGAAGAGCCTAGGATAAGATTCACGAGGGAGATTGCGCGCGCTCCTTTGAAAAATGAAAAAATACGAAGGAGAAAAAAAAAGTATATACCCGGTGGGTATAAGAGTTAAAAAAAAAAGAGCCCGCAGCCTCCGCGCATATTCGCCTCGATGATTTACCGGCAGATCGCGGCCGGATGATAGCGCCGGTAGGCCTCTTTCGGGCGAGAAGCGCGCGCCGCGCGTAAAATTACGATTTCGAGGGCTCAGGTGGGAACTGGATAAACAAAGGCGCGTGTCGTGGACGCGACGATTTTACGCCTCTCGACGCATGACCGGGAGACCGTGTTTTTTTTTTTTGTGCGCAAACGGGATATAAGTCGACGGCGGGGGAGGCGCGACTCGGCGATTTTTAAGTGGCGCATGATGGATGTGGCCGGCGCGGTGCTGACGCGTTTATTTCCTGTTTACGCGCGACATTTTTTGGGGAACTCGACGCTCTTGCGTGCCAAGGGGGACGAATGGTAATGGGTGTAATCGTGAATGAGGGAAAAAAATTGATAATGCTAAGCTCAATGGGGATTATGGACTGTGTAACATTCCTCGTTAAGATTTTGATTGGTGGATATGATATTGAGTTAACGAAAATAGAATAATTTTACTACATGTTGTATCTGTCACTATTGAAAGTAAAATATTTGCGGGTTTTAAGTATAATGAATTTTGACTTATTACTTACTATACTTTTACGGTTTTAAATGTAGCGGTGAAGGGTTGCCTTACCTGAAACATAATATTTTGAAATAAATGAATATTTTGCGTTAGAAAAGTAGATTTTTTGAACATAAATATGCTTATTTTTTAATTATTGTTTTTTTTTACTTGTTCATTAACCCAGTAAAAGTTTAGCTATTAAAACCATTATCTTATCAAAGATGAGAAAATTTAATAATCCTTTTATGAAGTAATTCTTATGTTAATTTTATACCTCTTGCTTCTTACACTTGGATGTTAGATAAAAAAAATATTAATTTCTTATCTTTATTTACTGAAATATTTTAGATGAATTTAAAAAGAAAATTCACCCTAACTAGACGCCATATATATAATTTCAAATCTAAATTACTCCTCAAAAGTGTGTTAAATCGAAATTTATACGGATTTGCAGGTCTCTTTTCGTTCTCCTTACATAAATGTAATAATAAATATAAACGATCTAATAAATTGAATAAAAAAAAATTAAATTATAAAGCAACTCGAAAAGCAATGAATCCCCTCGAATTTTTAAGTAATAATCAAAGAACAAGATATAACGAATCAATTCAATAATTCTCTAGCGACATATTTCTTCATTAGCAAGCCGAACGGAAGCATTAAATACGAACGCTATAATTTCAACTTACACGAAACATCATAATAACGTTTAATTTCCAGCGGCGGATTTTTCGGACTGGCGACTGCATGCAGCCCCGCCGTACACGCATTTACTTTCTTTGTGGCCGGGCGCTAAATTAAAACGCCATTTGTATCAATCAACGCTTGCGCGTAAATCCGTGATCAACGAAACGAGAAACGCGAGGCTCGCAGAGATGAAACTCGCGCGGGGGCCGCTCGGTTAATCGCGATCCGAACGAGCCAATAAATAAGGATCGTCGCGCGGCTTAATTACATTAGCGAGTTTCCTACGTTAATCCGCCCGAAAACGCCCCCTTTTTTTCCACCCCCCACCAGGCCGGGGGGCCGAAAATATAATAATCTCTCCGCACGCGCCTTTCCTTCCTACCCTCTCCCCCCATTGCGGTTGGCGCGTCGCAACGCAGGGGCATCTTCAATTAGTAATCGTGCCTTTCAAAATTTATGGACTATTTGGCGCGGAAACGTTTAATTAAGTGCGCGGCCGGCCGTAATTCACAATATGGTCGTTTGGATGCGCCCGCGTAAGAGTATACAGATATCCCGTGTTTATCGGGAATCGATATCGTGCCGATCCGATTGGTCGAACCGGAAATCGAATCACGGCTTCAAACTCCGGCGATGCGGATATAAATTTTTTTTACGGGTGCGCATCCCTTTAAGGGTCAAGTTACTTTTTGCCGATCTTATAGTAAAATTTAAACTACGGTCATAGCAAAAATGACTATAAGTAAGTTATAGTACGGAAGAGATATTCTCACTTTTAACAGAAAATTGCTATAGTTTTATAGTAAAATTTTCTATTGTCTATTACTTTTTCTTAACGTTATTGAATTCGATCTAAGTCGAGTATATCTTTCAATCATCGTAAAAAATAGTACATTTTATTAAACATTATTCTCAGTCTGGTATTTGAAAAATAGATGTCTATATTAAAAGATTCAACTGAAAATCACATCAGTATAGTGATATAAATTACATATATAAAGTAAAATATCTATCTCATTTAATTACATATCCTAAATCAGTGCTAATGTAATTTTTAATTGAACGAATCTTTTTAAAACGAAGTACATAAACACGTAGCTAAAATAAAATATCTCGTAACCCTCTGAAATAAAGATTATTCAATTTTAATTAAATAGTTTCATCAAACAAGAAGTTAAGATAGTATCGATAAATAGTAATCTCATTAAAGAGGCAATAATCGTACTTCTTAAAAGGAAAATGCAGTAGGGAATTAAATGATAAGAGCGAAACAAACGAATCATGGCCTCCCAAAAACAATAGAAAAGTAAATCAGCAGAGCGGCGTCGTTAAATTACCCAAAAATGTCCCTAAACAAAGAGAGCCGGCGACGGGACGACGTCGCCTAGCCCGCAGCTCTTTATTTATGATTTTTCCGCGCACGACACGGGAGGAGAGAGAGAGAGAAAGAGGAGATCGGTATCTCGTCGCGCGGCGCACGGCAGCGGCGGCCCTTCGACGAAGTAGCCGTCGTACATAAAACCGGCGAATCGTGTTTCACAGCGGGGGAGTGGAAAGCGGATCGGACCGATTGGAAGCACCTAATAATCGAAAAATAGTCGTGTTTATACATACGCTGTATATAAGGGATAATTTTCTTTTTTTTTTTCGAAGGACTTGATGATTTTCTTTTTCATGGACTGCTTGTACGTTTAAAGAGTGACTATGTTCACGTGGGGATTAAACATTGCATTCGACGTTTAATTTTTTAACGGCGTGAAATTATTATAAGCTATACTTTTTGCCCATTTGTTTAAGTAGAATGTATAAGCGACGCTACGCCGATGTACTGGATCGAGAAGATTTTAAAGATTAATTGCGCGCTTAATAGAAAGCGGTATCCACGTTAATAAATAAAAAGTAAGAGTTTAAAAATTCATGCGCCCTTGGAAGAGGGATACGGTAGGATATTAATTTGCGCGCTACACCCCGGCTACCATTATTCAGTAATTTACGCTCCCTAATCGCGTTTGGCGCACATAATATGTGAAAAAGCTCCTGCTCGGCGAAATCCGTGATTTATCGACCGACGCGAGCGTTTTATCGCGCCGATAGGCATCGAATATTTGCTTCGAAAAAAAAACTCCACCCGTGTCCTTCGCAGCACCATCAAGGGCAGTGGTAACATTTTCGCAGTATTCACTTAAAGAAGAAATCGTTAAGTACATTTTAATCTATTCACAAATTCTTTGAATGGTACTGACGCAGTATGTGGAGTTTATTAAATTTTAATTTGCCAATAGGTAATTAAATTTCTTTATAGAATGTAAGTAGCAGTAAAATTTTTACAGTTTAACATTTCTTTTTCAAATCTTTAATGTTAAAAGCAGCTTAATTATAAATACAAATCAATCTTCCGTTGAAAAACAACGTTTAATAAATGCTACTCTGATTTACTTTCTAATCTCAGTAATTCAAATGTATCTTATATATAATCTGATATTTAGTCTCTAACAGTCCCCTTAATACTTAAGGAGTAGAAAGTATTATTTATTAATAATACAATATTTAAAAAAAAAAAGTAAGTTCATGAAGTTCGTTCGACTTTACTAGTAATTTAAATTCAAAACAACTTTGACAAACAGAATTTTATATCGATACACTATCCTCTCTTTAAAAAAGGATGACATGATGTTGTGAAGAATTTTAAAACGCGATTTGATTGGAGCATGAGCATATCCGGTTAAAAAAGTGGACGTTGGATTTTCTTAGAACATATATAGTTTCTACAAAATACCTGTTTACAACTAGCCTATAGACATTACTACAAACGATTTTTTTAAAGCAATGGAACACTAATTTAACCATCAGCAAGCAGCAAAGTGAAAAAGCGGCGATCAGCCCAATAAAATCATTTACAACGCGCATCGCGTTTAATAAGCGCCGGTACGATAATCCCGTGTACCGGCGACGAAGGACACATGTCCTTAAGTCGGCAAAGCGCGCCGCGTAAGGTCGGCGAACGCCTTTTAAATGCGGGGCCCGTATCGCCGCGCATCGCTAATCCGCGCCGATCGCGTGCGTCTCCGCGGGACGTCCCCCCACATGCCTCGCACTGCTTTATGCAGCCTCGCTTTCGTGGGACACTTGGACTTCGCGGCTGATCCTTTTTTTTGTCAGCTTTAAGGTCTTTAAGATTAATTCTATTTCGGTGCGGTAATATATGGGTACCTTTACTTTCGCCTCGGTATATACTTGGAATAAATTTATGAAGTTATGCCGGGGAGTTGCTTTAGTACTCGTTTATATTTGTTTATTTTCATTTGACGTAACTTGTACCGTTCGTAATTTTTTTTTTTATGTATGCACGTAATTATGCCGAGAAAATGTTGTAGTTCCACGTAATTTTGAATTTTGAAACGTACTAATATAAATATTTAAAAAAAAAAAATGTATATACATGTGCTTTTAATTAGAATATATTATTACGATGTTTAATCATTAAAAAAATTCTTAGTACGTATCAATCAAATAATTTTATGAAACTCATAATTTGTTTCTTGTCAAAGTATTGCGAAATAATTTATGAGAAAATTTGCTACACTTTTAGCTATTTCATAAACGATTACGTGAAAAGAGTTTTATGATCAACAAATTATCGGTAGAATGGGAAGCATTCAGTTTTCATTCACTGTGAAAAAAAAAAAAAATAGTTACTCCTGACCATATTGAATACCTTACACCTTTCCAGCTTAAAAAGAAGATCAGAGCCTCGGTAATCCCATTGTACAATCAACGTAGAAGTCGGGATCGCGTGGGCGGCTCGTCCTCGTGGCGCGGTGCGTGGGTGACGGTGTGGCTTACTCGAAAAAGCCCTTTATCGCATTACGGGTGTCAGTCACTCGCGGCTCGTGTCCTTTATCTCGGCGCCGATTTTTTTTTCCTCCTTTTATTTTTCGCCCGTCACCGGAATGATTTTTGACGTTGTTAAGGATAAATAGTTATCCACTTATGATTGGCGGAATTACTCGCGTCGGAGGACCTGAGTTCAAGGTCGAAGAGTTTTCCGAGGGTTTAACGTGGAATTTTCGTTCCGAAGTGTCAGATAACGTTTTCCTGATATTTTATAAGTGAGTGAAAACGCTATAGTTAAATTTAATATTCTGCAGTTGATGGAAAAGGTCAAATGATAAATCCAAGCTTATTCTTTCAGGTGTCGAACCTTTATCATGTTTCATTTTTTTTTTTTTAATTTTATTAAATAAAATTGACTGGTTTCATTCGTAAAATCACCATTAAAAACTTAGTTTTCTGAGAATTAACTATAAACAAATTATGTATCAAAATCGGTGAATTTAAAATTGACAATAGAAATGGTTTTAAAACGGATTAAAATTAATTTCTACATCACGTAATTTCTATAAGCTGGCATAAAACAGTGAATATTTAAAATGAAAATGAATAATTACTATAAATATAAGGTTTCGATCCTAGAGAAACGTGACTCGTCGTTACGGACAGTCACGCACTGTTGATAAAATTGCTAATTAATTAAAAAAATACATAATTTGAATAATTGAGAAAAAAATATTTATATCTTGGATATAGTTGATATCTAACAGATTTACATATTAAAGAGCAAGAAACTGTAATTACACTGAAAGTCATTATTATATCTTAGCATCCCTAAAAGCTCCAAGACAATAAATATGAAAAGTAACCGAATATATTTACCATCATACCATAAATAAAGTTTCTATGCTAAAAAACGACACGTGTCTTTACTGACGATCACAGACTGTTAATAAAAAATCGCTAATTAATTATAAAAATACATCATCTGAAGAATAAAGAGAAAAATATTTATCAAAACTACTCGGGTAGTTGATTTCTAACTAAAAGATCAAGAAACTGTAAAATCAGACTAAAAATTATGGCTACATCTTAGCATCCCTCAACTCCAAAAGACAATAAATTTAATATTAAAAATAACCGATTATTTACCACATATTTATAAATAAAATGTCTATTCTGAAAAACGACACGCGTCATTGCTATGCCCCGCAGTCGGCCGAAAGGGACACCGATCGCTTGAGAAAGCGTAAACTTATATCCCGACGAATTTGTCGTCCAGCGAGAAGCGAAAGAGTGACATGGGCGCATTAACGTATTAATATCACAAGACTCGGCGGTACATCAATATGCGTGTAAGCCGACGGGGGCAGCAGCGTCCAGGCTTCGGGGCTTAAGTCGCGAGCCCCGGGGTATCATAATACACGGTAAGCCCGAGACGCATTAAGCGGATCATATCATTCGTAAAAGACGCGCGCGCACTCGCAAGAGTCACGAGAGCAAGCCGGACTTCTTCGCTCCCTCGGCCGTTGTCGCCACGATTTCTTGGGGTATGACCCATTCTGGTGTCGTGTGTACACCGCGTCACGTATACCCGCGCGGTGTAGGTTAAAAAATAAACGGCTTAAGCCACTGGAAGGCTAATACTTTCGCAAGAGGAAAAAGTTTATTTGACTTGACGAACGAAAGTTTACTGTGCGAACAATTTTTAACTGACAATCGCTTACGAAAATGCACGAGATCTTGCGGGGCAGGATTGGCTAAGTGAGGCGGATAATATTGCTCAAGTTCCCGTAGGATATATTGTTTGGCTGCAAATCAAGTGGAGAACATTTTAGGATGTCTTGTACGAAAATTTGTTGAGGGATTTGATTATAATATAAGATGAGAAGGGTTTTAGTAGCAAAAAAAAAAAAAAAAAAAAAAACTAAATAGTCTAAAAATCTCACTCAATCCTGAAAAAATTGGGAAACGTCCGATGATGAATCACTGAATTTATTATGAAAGGAGATTCTGATTGAAAAAAATCGTCTGGCGAACCCATAATTCCAGCGCATGTATTTTAATAAAGGATAAAGTAAATCTTATATAACGATTATTCGTCTTAAAATTTGAAGTAAACGAGCCTGCCGGAAATATCAGATGGACCCGAGGCCCTTCGTGTAACCAAGAAAAGCGACTCCAAAATCAAAAGAAAGGATATAATAAGGATATCGCTTTTTTTTAACCGGACGAGGTCGTCCTCCCTCCACGCTATCGGAAATCGCACTTTTTGTCCCCCGGGCTTTTACGCGCAAAATTCACTCATACCATTGTTTTATGTATCTTCTGGCACACGGTTAATTCTTTGCTGGTCATATTGTGCACCACTTTAAGTATCTTTAATATTTGTTTTTTTGAAATTCATTTATTTTAATAATATATTAATTTTATATAAATTAATACTGTTTAAGTTTCAATAAGAATGACTTATTTAAGAAGAATATATTAATTGCATTCCGATCTTTTATAAGACTATTAGACGTTTAAAAAAAAAAACATAAATTTCCAACATGAATAAGTATCTAAAAATAAAATGCTTTGTTTAAATTTGTTCAAGGATATTCTACATAATTTAAAAAATTAAATTAACCTTGAAATGACATTTTAAATTATGGTCAAGATTAAAACCACAGTCATCGTTCGATAATCTGCATCTTAAGATCACAGCTTGTGAAAAATTTTTTCCGAACCTCGAATCATCAAACTTATTCAGTCGTACTGAAACTTCTCGATCAACCTTCATTCACCCTCTCAAATTAAATATTCTCCTTACAGATTTTCTCAAAAGCATCGTTGTTTTGTTCTTGGAATTTAAACGCGAAGAAAAGTCCATTATTCATCGAACACTATAATACCGAGTAGACAACGTTAACATCGCGTTCAAAAAAAAACTCCGAGCGACAAAAAGCAAAGGATTGGAGGTCGAGCTCTCGCTAGCAGGCGTGAAAACGAAGGAGAGGCACTGGCAAGGACGACGAATGGAGAGGAAGGGTTAGAGCGAATTCGCGCCTCATTATAATAATCGCGAGGCGGCATACACGAGGCTCGCCGAGGAAGTTCGGCTCTCTCCTCCCCGAGACGCTAACTAAGCGCATTTGTTAGGGGCTGGCGCGCGCTTATGATGCAACGCGACGTCAACGACATTTTCACATCGCGATATATAAAGGGGGAGGCGGAGGGGGATGTGGAAGGACGAGGAGGACGCGGAGGAGGACGTCGACGATGTCTTGTTAGCCGCGGCTACAAGATGTCCTCGTTATCGCCCTGACACCGCGCGCGCTCCTCTCGATGACGACGCGCTCCGGAGCTGTTCTCCGTGTGTTTTCGCGCTGGCCTGGGGGAGTTAACAATGGCAGAAAGGAGAGGCGAGATGGGTAGGCGGTGCTCTGCTCCTGGCGATTGCGAGCTTTGATAATTAAAAGCCATGTGGGGCACGCGGAGTCGCCGGCAATCAAATAAGGTATCAGCCACGCGGGTTCCTGTTTCATTATAATACTATTGAACTAAATTTTATTTTTATTTTGAATTTTATAGAGAATTATTCGATAAGTTTTTTTTTGTTTGTTAATTTTTAAGGGGATCAATCATCTTTAAACAGGCGGATACAAAAAATATCGAAAAGAAGAAGAGTACACTAATTAGTACAACTTAATAATGATGCTATATAAAAATACAAAATTTATGATAAAATGAGCGGAGAAAGTAATACTATACTTTCTCTAAACCCAATTTATTTCAACTATTGTTACTTTTAAAATTTTAGTTTTGGTATAACCTACGTAGCATATAGATTTTGGTGGGATTGGGCTGAAATTGATGGTAATTAATGTAATTTAGGCCTGAAGAGTTGTAGAAGCCAATATTACATATATGTATAAGCACTTAAAAAATGCACAAACATAGATTCATTAAAATTAATAAATTTAAGTAAACATAAATGTTTTCATATGTTTACACAAATGACTTTAATTGCCATAATAATTAAAGCCAACTCCATCAAAATCTGGAGCTTTAGAATGCATTAAAGTTAAAATTTTTAAAGTAACACTACGTAGACAAAGTACATTTAGAGACGATTTCTTCCTCGATTTATTTTGTCTTATATTTTATATATAGTTCTATATGACAATTAAAGTTACATTGTACTAATTTATTAGTGTATTCTTCTTTTTGTAGATATATTCTTATCTGCCTTCTTAGAAATGGTGAATTCCTTGTGGCTGATTTGATTAGTTTGCCTTGTTAGTGTTTTGAAAAATATAGATTTATCTAAAAAAATTGAACAGTACCAATAATTAATATCAATAATTGAAGAATTAATTAAACTTATTTCAAAAAACTTGATAAGAAATAATATGAAGAGCAAGTTTTAAGACTTATCGGTACGAGGGAACTTCGATAAATTTATAATTATTTTTCAATTAAAAATCGCTTTTAGCGCGCTTTTAAACCATACACGCCTTACTAATCAGTCATGTTCAATAATTATTTCAATTATTTAAATTAAACAGAAAATTTCAGTACAAAAGTAGTGCTTACTTAGAATTATATAAAATAATTCCCGGCAAGCTTCTAAACAAGTCTAAATCCGGTAACGTCACCGCAGTCTCATTAAGCTCCGACAGAAAAGCGTTAAAAAAAAAGTCGAATTCTAGTCAACAAAGCGTCAAAGCGATCGAAGGCGCAAAAGAGCCCGGAGGTTCCCCGAACCCATCCCAGTCGCAGTCGCGCGTGACTCTGCGAATAATCGCCGGCGGCGAACACGTGTTAAAGTCGCGCATGCACGTCGGTGCCGAGCATTTTCGCGCGCACAATTGAAGGCGCGTATTTTGAAAATCGCGCGGACCCGCCGTAGTCCCTCCCATATCGTCGCGCTCGCCCCGTGGCTTCATTAATCCTCCGATGGGGGCACCGTGACTGGACCAAATTGCCGCCGAGCTCGGATCCGAGTCCTAACGAACTCGCATTCAGCGCGCCATTCGTGTCTTCGCGGTTTTGGACTTTTTTTTCATTCGTTGATGGGATGGATGCATTTTTTTCGACACACGTCGGCATTTAATTAGCCGCGTGACGATCGGGAATTGGTTCGCGAAATCGCGCTCCCCCATCGGATCTCGGGCTGTGGTTTCTCGAGATATTGTTTAGAATGGCAGGCTTTTGTAGGGATAATGGAATCGTCGTGACTTTTTAAAGACTTTTGTTCAATTTCATATTGGCGGGCTTTTTACTTTTATTGTGGTGAGCGCGATTCGTGGAAAACTAATTTACTTTGGTATTTAAATTATAAATTCGGGGATTTCTGATTTTATATATTTAAATGTCAAGGTGAGTTAGTCCATTCCGTTGTTTTAGAAAGCTCGAAAAAGATTAAGTGAACTTCAAAAAGTACGCAGAGAATTTTCTTGTAACAATTATGGTAACATTCCGTAAAAATTAAAAGGACTTAATTTTTTACAGGAAAATCACTGCAATTTTCACCTGAATTTCGAACGATCAGTAAAGTTTCAGAATTTTTACAAGAAAAGCTCTGTAAAAATTACGTGAATAATTTTTACATGAAAAGCTCTGTAAAAATTACGAGAATAATTTTTACAAGAAAAAGTTTGTAAAAATCACGAGAATTTTCACGTAAAAACTACGGAGCTTTTCCCATAAAACCTTCGGAGCTTTTTTGGTAAAAATTACGTACCTTTCTCAAACTTTCAAAATTCAATTAAAAATTATAATAATTGTTCGATAAAAGTACAAGATCAGCATTTTAACGAAAATCATCCTAATCACCTTAGGGAATTAAATTATTTCACCGAAAAAAAATGTTTAGTAATTTCAACAAAACATTTTTTTAAGGAGTTCCAAGGAGATGGTTTAATTGAATCAACTAAATGTTTTAAATCAACAAAATTGAATCAACAAAATATTTATTTTATTCAATATGAAACCATTTCCTTGGAACTCCTTAAAGAAATATTTTGTTGAAATTGCTAATCTTTTTTTTTCAGAGTATATATTTATTAGATACATTTTCCAATATCACACTGAAATACGTTTTGAATAAAGTGCATATCTTATTAAAATAAAAAGAACTCATAACTCTTAAGAAGTCTAAATTGGTTCTACACCACGATCCGGAGTAAGCAAAAATCATTACTGTTTATCGACAACCCACTTAATAAAATTGTCACTAAACAACAATGAGTTCGCGCCTTGCCCAACTCCTACTAAGATAGCGGATGTCAAGGCAGCAACAGCCAGCCATCAGTTGCAGCCTCAACTTCGCTCAAACAATGTACTCCGCGTGTCCCAGTTATTCTCGCATCCTTAACGAGTCGAAGCACATGAAACGGCCGACCCAAGAAAAATAGAGCCCGCAGAGGACAGATAAATAAAGCCACGCCGAGAAGGCGGAGAGGAGCGACTCTCGGACTCGTGGGTGGCTGCGGAATGGATTTCTTCCAGCCGCGCGCGGGAGACACCGAGCCAAGCCAGCCGGGAAAGGGGATACTCGGCCATTGTCCGAACGAGTGAAAGAGAGAAAAAGAGAGAGAGAGAAAGATAGAGACAGAGAGACTCGCGCATAACACCTGCCTCGCAGCTCGCGCTATGAGCAAACAAAAAAAAAATATCCGATTTATTATTTTCGCCCCGCGGGAAGTTCGGCGCGAGTAATGAACGCGCGTACCGAGTCGTAAAACGAGGGGGAGAGAAATTAAAGCACCTGCCGCGCTTAAAAATCCGAGCGCTCGGTGAATTGAATTTATCTCGACTGCAAGGAGAGTGACGTTTCGCGCGATGAAAAATGCGTTTTATATTCACCGCTCGGGCGCGTAACTCGAGGTCGAGACGCACGCGCGCTTTCGGGTTTGGCGTTGTTTGCTCGTTAATTTACGAGCTTTTTACGATTGTCCAGTGGGTTTTAATGCCTATCGATTCGCAGCCTCTCATTCGAGCGCATTTTTTTTTGCAATAATGCAATTAGGAGGCTTCCATTTTTGGACTGCAGTCAATTGATAATGAGGTGTAGTAAAAAAAGGTGTACAGCTCGTACCATAATTTTTTTTTTCACTCACGACTGTTTATTATAGTGTTTCTTCAAATATTCATTTTTAAATTAATATGCAATTCATTAGAGTATGTAAATTATTTCAAAAGATCAGTTTATTTAGTTCTATAAAATACTATTTTACTTATTTATTTATATTTTCATAAGCCTTGTTATATTTACCTTTAAATTGTACAGTCTTAAATAATAATATTTAATTTGGTTGTGTAAATACAAAGTCAATTGTTCCTCGGGAACTGCACTGATAATTTTTCAAGCTGAAATAAAAATAGCCCAAAGAATGTGTTACGTGACGAAATTTCAAAATTTAAGGAAAATAGGTTGAGAACCCTTACTCCCTCAAATAATATTACCTTCCAGAATTTTCTGTAATGAAATATTATTTGTATGCCTTCAACAGAGAAGGCATTCAAGCGGTCGCGCAGGCCA
>JAWWEN010000001.1:9174852-9197192 GCA_035582955.1 Sycophila texana | reverse complement strand
CCTGAGGTCCGAGGGAGGGGGTGTTGTCCCCGACCTCTTTAAAAGAGCGGCTCACTTGGAGCAAAGGGAGTTCGGAGACGTCCTTCAGACAGATACCATGTATGGAGTGACGACCTAGTGTAGTAGAGTAACCTTATATCTGTTAAATAAACCCTAGACTTAGTAGCATCAACGAGTGTGTGTGTTCATTTCTCGTCACCCTTGCATGCCGAATCCCACATAATATTACTAGATTTTTGTAAGCAAATTAACTTTCGGTAAGTTTAACCATAAATCTCTTTAGCAGCGTTTATTTACAAGTGGCATCGAGGTCGCGCATTAACGAATTATAACAGTTTGATAAAACTGAAACAAAATCCATTTCATTCACTGGTTTCATTTGCTCAGCGATAACTAATCTGCGTTAGTAAAAATTCCATTGAAAAAAATTAATTTAAACAAAGAAGCTGCATATATCGCCAATCCAAATATAGAATTCCGTTTACAAAGGTTACACAACCTCACGCGTTTGTGTACTGCAAAAAATTCTCTACTAGAATACAATCTTACAATAGTCAATTTTATTTCCTCGTAGACTAACGTCATTGGAAAAATTACAATAGTTTATTGTATAATTTTTCAAAAGCTGTAGCAAATGTTTTTACAGAGTCACAATAAATTTTAAAAGGAACTATTGCAATTTTTCCAACAGTGTCAGTGTGTGAAGATATTAAAATTGCCTACTGCTATTTATATTAGAGAATTTTCCTTTGCATATTTAAATATATTGATAGAATAAAAAACGTTCGAATAAATTTAAAAAAATGTATAGTATCAAATGACAGAATTTTCGGAAATCAGTCAAGTCGATAAAGATTTAAAAACTGCTTATTAATTATCACTGTAAAATTTATATCAAAGTTTCTTTACAAATTCACCGTGAATCTATAACAAATCTTGCTACAGCTCTTATAAATTTTACAATAAACTGTTGCATAATAATTTTTCCAATAAAATCAGCCTGGAGGGTATACTTAAAATTGACAATAGCAACTTTTACCCCTATATATTTTCTCCCCGTGTAAAAATGTTAGATGCACCAGCGTCGTGAATAATCCACTTTAAGGTAACCCGGCAGTTCGCATTCCCAACGTAGCCTCGCGATTTTTTCCGCGTCAATCAACGAGCGAATGCCCTCGGCCGCTACTCCCCCCCTTGTATATACACAATCGCAGAGAAACGCCGAATCCCCGCGAAGAATCGAAGATCCCGGCGCGCCATCGATCATCGTTAGCACTTTATTATCCGCAGCTGTGCCCCGCGGAAGCTGCCGGCGCGGCTGTGTGTACACGTGCGCGAGCGCAACGAGGCCAGGGCAAACAAACGCCCCGGCAATTGCGCCTGCGCTCGCGCTCGAAATTGTCGCTTGTGTCGCGCGCGAATTCCCGGGAACCCGCGGATAATTCACTGGTGAGTTACGTGGACGTCGCGAGTCGTAAAGCGGCGTACGCGCGCGGCCTCGATCGGCCAGCGAAAAAGAGTCGGAAATGCCTGGTCGAATGGTAGTTCTTCAGAGGCGCGCTACGCGTAAATGTCGAAGCTGGAAATTCTGGCGAACGATGAGATCGGTAAGAGAAATTTTAGCGATCTCTTATGTCTCGCGACTGCTGTGCGCCGGAGAAGCTTTTGCTGCTGATTCGACGGCGATCGTTTCGAGTGAGTCTGTAAAAATAAACGTTTTATCTTCGTGGTTGTATACTTTTATTTAGTCTACTGGCGGGAATATTTGGCTGCAATAATTGATTGTTTGTTGGCCGCGCGCTGAAGGAAAAAGATTATGAAGAAATTTCGGCAGGATTATCGCACGTGGAAAATTCTGCTGAATGTATCTGTTTTTAAGATGGAATGTGAAAAAATTGTCTGTAGAACTTTGTCGAGGAAAATTTTCTCTAAGAGTTTATTCGGAAATTTGTTCGGCAGAAATTATTGTTGAAATATTAGTGTACGTTACTTTCTAGAATACTTTTCTGTAAAAGTTTGTGTAGCTTACTTCTTGCATAATTTTTTTATGGAATTTTAAGCAAACGAAAAATCTACGAAAATTAAAAAATTCTGTAGAAAACTCTTCTAAAATTTCTGTAAAACTGTCTGCTGAAATTTCCGTAGAAATCTCTGTAGAATTTTCTAATGACGGTAGAAATCTCTGCAGAACTTTCTGTAGAAATATATGCTGAAATTTCTGTATAGAAATTTTTGCAGACATTTTTTAAGGACAAAAATTGCATTTTATTTGTTTTTACAGTTTCTTTGCGGATCGTTGCTTTTATTTCCATTTAAATTTTTAAATTTCTCTTTATTTATTCGAAGTAAGTGTCTCGCGCCATTGACCTTTCAGTTCAAACAGCTGCTTTTCGTCATTTTATTTTGGAACTTTAGTAAACGATCTGCTTTATTTGCACGCGGCTGTTTGCATACGCGTTGCGTCGGTATGCTTTATTTACATGTTTACATATTTACGCTTTTCGCTGATTGATGAATAAAATTATGTAATTAGCTGTTTGCAGTCGGTTAAATCATCAGAGAATATTTGCATTATAGAGACAGTGTAAATACTTTTAAAATTACACCATAAAATCTGCATCAAAAATTATGCGCATTAATAATTATTCAAATTGTAAACCGCCTAATTACATAATTAATGTGCACAATGCCTTCCCGCTGGATTTCCTTATATACTATATGTATTCAATTTTAGTCTACCAAAACAAGCAAACTTCACGAACATTGGACACCACTAAAATCTGAAATCATCCATTACACCGTCGGCCGTAAAAAATTACACGCATTAAAAAAATAAAAATAAAAAATTGTTAAACATGCAACGCGGCTCGTTGGAAACGAAAAAAAAAGAGAGCTCGATATTGCCGAGCCGCCGACGGGCTGCATCTGCATTGCACTTAAAAATTCGATTTCGCCACTCGTCCCTCCCCGACGCCGTTGAGGTAGATCGATCACCTCGCGGTGAAAAAGCACTTAGAGGCGTTACGGTACGAGCGTGCGGCGGCGGCCAAGTCACGGCCATTGTCTTATCGGGCGCTGTTACGAAAACCGGATGAAAGGGAGACGCGCTGGCCCCCTTCGAAAAATTATTATTGCGACGAAAGTGCAGCGTAACGACGCGTCCATTGATACTTCCAATATGTCGAGCGATATACACGTCGAAGGATAAAAAAAAAAAACGGGGAAAGGGGTGTGCGCGTCGAAATTCACGTTGTCGTTGTTTGACCGCCTCGCGTCAAACGGGACGAGGCGGATTAGGAAGAGGCGGATTTTCAAATGAGTTCTTTCGGAGGAGGAAGTGAGGCGAATGTGGGACGAGTGTATCATTTTTTTTTTCTCTTTAATGGGATCGAGATTTATTTTGGTGAAGGGATATAAGTTGATTAGCATTATATGCAAATATCTCAAGGTAGATCAATCGATTAAGTCTTATAAGTCTCGCTAGAAAAATTTCCCATCGTGACATGTTTACTTTGCTTTCTGATGGCTGTGAAAAAGTGAAAACACTGTACGTTCAGAAAAGAAGTTCAGGAATTTTCTTTGTGAATATTATTTATTTTCAAACGAATTTAATAGCCTCTAAAGAAGATCTTTTAGCGCACTTACGCAAAACACGCCTGTTTGACTTTCAACACTAACGTTATTTATGTAGCACGCTAATTAAATACACCGCTAATTTAAAAAATTACGAAATATAGTTTAGCGCATTGTGTATAAGTAAAAGTGCAAAAACTGGGGCAGCGAGTGGATGATATAATTATTTCGACGAGCCGCGGATATTGTCATCGCGAATAATCGGATAAAACTATAAGGAAACGCCGGAGGGAGGAATATCCGAGGCAACTCGAGTTTCTCAGAAAGGTGGCACGCTTTGCTATATATAAAGCGTCCTCCAACGGCGCATCTCCCGCTATGGGATAATATACGGCGGCAAAGCGTGGACCGAGGCACGAGCAAAGGTAAACGGTCGCGCTGCTGCCGAGGGAAGGAGAGGAGCTCTTCAGTCACTGTTTAAGACGGCGATACACACGCTTTCTCGCCTCTTTTTCGTCCTGCACTCGACCATCTGCCGTTCTAACCTTCCTTTTCTTTGTTTTTTTTTTTCGAGGTAAATATTGCTTTTTTTTTTAATAGTAGCCGCTGGAAGAATTTATCTCTTTACATAAAAAGGATTTTATTTCCATAGTTATTCTCGGAAAGATACTTAAAAAAAAATGTTATAATGTCAGAAAAAACCAGTTTAAATATGTGGTTGCATTTGCTTGTTTATTTCGCGGAAGCTATAGTAGATTTTCTTAGAACGTACTGTAACAGTTATTATTATAAAAAAGGCTTATTTTCATCCAGTGATTAATTTATTCTTCAGTGACTAATGCTTCTTTTACATTCGTCAAATACCGGTCCAGGTTGACGTGTAACATAATAATATTCAGGTCTTGATAACCATATGTTTTAACAATTTACACGGTTTAGTACATTCCGCGTACGTGAATATTTAAAATCTTTTGTTTTCATCAGTATAAACCTTTATTTTATTTATAAAAAGCTAAATAATTCTTGATTTGAAAACAAACGACATAAGTCATTCTCTCTATAATCTGTCAGTTCGTCTTATTCACCACCGTTCCTTCATGTTCTATCCTAAAAGATTGTATTCTCTGCTTCGAACACTTTCTCTTTCCTCTATCTGGTTCATTCTTCTCTCAGATCGCACCTCCTTTCCTCCATGTGAAGCACAAGGCAGTAACGAAAGACCAGAGATAAGCTCGATAATGGCCGGTTAATCCGATACTTTTTAAAAGTGACGGCAGTATTTATCCGCTTCTTTTTCACTCATGGGTTACTCTTAATCCCGGGCATTTAGTCACACTTATTACGGTTATTTCGAGGTACCGCGGTGACTGATGGAAAATGTATGCGATGTGGCATCGCGCGTGCTGACGATACGCATTGAGATGGGATTAGAAAAGTCCAGTTAGGAGTGGCTACCGCTTAAGTGGACCCAATGATGGTGAGAAAAGCGACACCAGATACGACTGTTTATGTATTTCACCTTGATTTCACTTTAAGCTTAATTTATGGTCTCCTGGGATGACGAATGGAACGGCTTTCTATATGCGTATTGCACCGTCAGTCTATACGAGCTGCTGCTATTTTATACGCCCATTATTTGCGATTAGAATATATCTTTTGGATTGGATAAAACTTGATTTTTACAATAATAATATAATAATGAAACTAGTAGTAGTAGTAGTATTATATTACAGGGAAATATGTAAGAAGGTTAATGTTATGAAACTGCAATTACCATATTGTATGAATTTCTCCTAATTGGCGAATCACAACATCACTTTAACGATATTAGTGAAAGTAAATATTCTTGTACTTTGTTTAAGATCCTTAAAAAACAATTTAAGCAAATTTTTATTTACTGTACGTTAAATAAAATGCTTAAATATAATTAAATTATGAGTTTCGTAGAAGGTAGTTACAATTGACGATGTAAAAATAATTTATAATATTTAATACGAAATAATTAATTAAAAATAAATAGTTAAAAAGTTGTTAGTGTTTAGTAATAAAATAGAATGTTTCCTTCATTTTTCCCACTGGCTCAATCGTATTTATAGCTGCTAACATTTCACGTAAACGACAAAGAGGATATCATTTAAAGACTTGCTAGGAACTATTTTTCAATGCAGGAAACAATGTTAAAATGATTATTATCTACACCGCAATGACGTCAGATGTGAAATTATAGTACTTCCAGATTTTAAAAAACATCACTTCATGCTCAACACTCAATTGCCAATAAAATATAACCTAAACAATGCAATAAATCACGTTCCACGTGAGACGCTATATCCTCTTAAGTTGAATTGATGAAAATCTATTCAAATTAGTGGTAAGCGTTCCACTAATCACTAAATACTCAAGCTCTTTTCGCTAATTTTTACAGAAATCTCACTAATTGTAGTAAGTTTTTGCAAATTATAATTTACGCAGGATCAAACGAACAAACAAATTTCATTAAAATCCATAAAGAAAATGCATATAATTTCAACGCCTATAAATCGTGAGCGAGGAACTTTTTTTCCGCATTCGACCATCCAACCCAAAAATCATCGGCTGAAACTGTGCAAACATTTGTCACAGCGTCGAGTAATTGCAGATAACGCGGTCTGTGTACGATTCACAACAGAGACTCATCGTTCGACGATAACGAGCGACTTCCGTTAACTCCGTCCACTGCGAAAAAAGAGGCAATAACACACTTTAAAAAAAAAAAAAAGACTTGGCGCGTTTTTAACTTTTACTGTAAGTCCACCGCAACGATCTTTATATGAAATGTTCGATAGGTAAAAGAATTATTATTTTATAATGTTCAAAAAACATAGACAATTTCTTCTGAAGTTATATATTAAAGAATTGCGACTGTAACTTTCAAATATACTGGGGTGAAATTCACCACGTGCATATCACATTGCCTTATTTTAAGGTGTGTATACAGTAAAGCTTTAAACATCCTCGCAGGTATCCTCTCTTAAAAAATACTCTCTTAAAAAAGTGACGGCACGATGTTGTGAAGCATTTTAAAACAAGAAGTACAAATTGATTCGCACGTGGGCATATCCGGTTAAATCGCGCTAAATTTAAAAATCTAACTTGAACAATACGAACAAAAATAGGGGACATTGGATTTTGCTGGTACTATAAAAAAGTACACTGCGAACTGACCGAAAAAGCGCGCGAAGTACGCGCGGCAGCCGATGCTCGAGCAACACAATGCACGCGAGCCCGCGTCTCTTTCATTGAGCGAGTGACGCGTTTATCTACTCCGGCGGAGGGAAAAAATGTTAATTATCTCGATCCGCCGGCGGGCGCTCATTTGTAAAAATGATGGGCTCGCGTGCGGCGCGGTCAGTACGCGCTATCAAGTCCGAGCCTCCGATCGCATTGCGAAAGGGACTAGCGTCGACTAATTTTTGTTTACTAACTCGCCGATAAGACCGTGACAGTAGTGGGGAGGAAAAGAAGGACTTTGCACCGAAATTCCGAGCTCACACGATACGTCCCCGGGGAGAGGCGCGCGCGCGCGGCAGATAATCCGTGACGCGGCCACAGTCTGGGAATAAAAGTCGACGGGAGAGCGAGAGAAAGGAGGAATACACATCCTCATCTCCAAGTTGGCGAACAAGCCGACGAGCGGCCGCGGCGGCGGCTGAATAACTTGAATTTTAATACGCGCGAGGGTATATATCCCGGGCGCCAGCGGTGCCCGCGCCGACGGAATAATTTAGCGGGAAAACCGGAAAGCAAACATTTTAAAAAGTTATCGGTGCCGGCCAACGCGAGGGGAGGTTACGGAGTATGACACGAGGGATTTGTTTTCGTTTAGCGAGAGGATGAGAGAGCCCGCGAGTCGAAGTGCCGAGTTTCGTCGTTCTTTCTCTCTTTCTTTCGCGGCCTTTTTGTTCGCTCGAGGTGTCTCCCGATGTGCCTCCGCGCGGCTTCGAGTGCATTAATTCGCGAGTAGTTTTGGACTTCTCTTCTTCCTTGTTTTTTTTTAGTGAGTGCTTTTGGGAGTTAATAAGAGGAGCTGTTTATTGCTGCTTGCGGCGAAGTTCGTTTTGATTACTGATTTTTAAAGTTTCATGTGAGTACTTAATTTTGGATGGCTAACCCTTTGGACGAGTAGCATGTGAAACTCTATTTAAAAGTTTTATTTTGTTTTGGTGAAATTTGTTTGTTTTAAAAACAATACTATAACGTATAAAAACGTAATTACGTTTACGAAAAAAAATTATTTTCTTAGAAATGGCCGAAATACGTGTAATATCTTAATCTTTGTGGGTAACGAAGTGTTTCTTATAAAACAATAAAAAATTTGTAGAAGATGTAATATACTATTACGTCGTAATAAAATACATATTATATACGTCGTAATATATTATAATTTAAAGTTATTATTTAATGGTAACTTTGAAATGCTTTAAATTTTCATGACTTCATATTTATGTTAATTCAACCGCCTGAAGAATAACAATCAGTTGCTGTTCATACAATAGAAATTATGATAAATGTATGGCATAATATAGTGAGGTTAAATAAATTCCTTTAAACGCTGTACAAATAATTATTTTCTTTGACAATTTTACACAATAATTAGAATAATGTATTTAAGTGTTTATTTTACTCGTATATATTAGAAATAAATTGCATAACTAAGTTATTCTACAAGTTTTTATTTATTAAACTTCTACTATATTTTATATAAGTTACAGTAGACGTTTCAATTTGTTGATGTAATTACTGATTATTTGGCACTTTTTTTACATTATCTTTTTTATGATTTTCAATTTTAATCATTAACACATACATGAAATCTATTCGAAAACGATTGATTTATTATTTTTACTACACATTGTCAACATAAAATATTACAATCATTTTTAAACAAGTGCAAAATAGTGTGCGAATGTACAATCGTTTCAGTTATCACATCGTATCATAAATAAATATTTATTTGCTGCCAGTAGAACTTTTAAATAAATAAACCATAGCAATTATTTTATTGCTTAATTTATATTATTGATCGTTCATTAATTATTTTAAACATTTATTATAAATATGTTGTTCAATTATCCACGATTGTTTATTTGTTTCTACTGTAATGTTATATAAGCGTTTACCACTGCTTTATGTCTTTTACGTAATTTTTAAGAGTTTCAAATTTTAGTAGATTTTGTTATTTAAAATCACTAACAGTACTATGTCATTATGATAAAATACTTTAACAATGCGGTTTTACTAATTACCGGAAGAGTAATTTTCTTTTTAAATTAAAACTTTAAAATAATATAATTTACAACAATCATCTGTATAGCAGCAGATTGAATGCAGATAAAAATCTGCATATTAATATACTGCTACTATACAAATTGACTCGTTCTACAATAACTTGGAATTTTCCTGTTAAGTAATGACAATTAATACTCTGATTTACTCAAGGCCAGCGACCTTAACGCACCGCCGCGAAATTGTAAAATATTATCAGTCATTAAATTAAAACGTCATAAAATTATAACCCCGGCATAGTTTTTTACGACTCTTCGTTACACAATTATATTTACAATACAAAACGCTCGAACGAACAGAGCAACGTTACGCACATTGTATATATAAATTCCCAAGTAAATCCATAGGATCAGCTGAGCGCCGAAAGCCAAAATATCAATTTCGCGTTTAAAATCCGGGGCGCCTACATAAACGCGCCGCGAATGACAAGCAAAGAATTTCTCATCCCGTAATATTTGCTAACAAAACCATTGTCAGGATAAACAAACAAATATATATTTCCATATTGACGCGAAGTGACGAGCGAACTTAAATGCCCACTGATTGAACTGTTTAGAGTGGCCAGCTGGACTTGGAAGTGGCGCAAGCAACGGCGGCGAAATAAAACAATACGCGCGGCACGTTTATATACGAAGTCGAGAGAAGGAGGAGGCGCTCGAGTCTCGCATTTTTTTTTCACGGCATCCGCGGCCCGGCAGCATAGCAGCGACGCACAGTTATAACCTCCCCGCGCCAATCGACCCAGCGCTCTGCCCGATGATTGAATGAGATTTTTCGCTGCCGCAGGCGTGTAGGCGCCGCAGTCCAGCTTCGATCGAAGTCCGGCCACTACTTTGTCCAAGCTCTCTGTCTCTGCCTCCTCCTTGACTACGCGAGACTACCACAATGAGTGAGTATGCTTTCAGTTTGAAATAAATTGGCTTTAGTCCTTTTGTTTTGATACATTGATGATTTACGTGTTTTAATGCGTTCGATTTCGGGTATGAGGGAATTAATTGCATTCGGAAGATTGACGCGAACAAATGATACTCTATATAAGACCGTTTTTAAAGTACTTCGCTGTAATTGAAAGTTTAGCGTAGTCTTATTATGATTTTTTTTTTGTAGTAAAAATTCATGAAAGTAAAAGTCTAAATTTGATATTCTCTTATTAAATTCTTTAATGATTTTACGATGCCGTTATCCAGTTTGTATTGTAAAAATTTACGCGCGCAATAATTTTTGAATTTTCGTTGCGCGAATATTTTGTGCGCAGGGTTCATGAGTTTTCGAAACGACGGAACGGAAAAGCTTTCCATTGAGTTGCGGTATTTAAGCGATACAGTGCACGCTCATTCAATAACTTGTTGCAGTAGCTCCATTGTTATAACTCGCTTTTAGAAACTAGAACTGGGACAATTTCAGATGAAAAAGAAATTTCGTGAGCGTACAATTCCATTAAACCAAATTGAAGAATTCAGAAATAGCTTTTCGATGGGTTCGAGATTAGATTAGCATATTGAATTACGAACTAGATTAACAGCTCAGTATCGGTAGCTGAGGCAAACTATTTAAAAAAAAATTGGTCATATAAAAAAAGAAATATACAATAATGCCACATGAATTTTCTAATTTTAAATTAATACCTAAATTATGTACGTTTCCTTTCATATGACAGTCAAATCGGTGCGGTTCCTTTTTGCGATCATGTTGTGCATCGCCAACATGATCATTTACGGATTGAAAGTAAACATTTCCACTACCATCATCGGTATGGTAAAGAAGAAAGCTGGAGGAGTCATGGAAGATGCTACTCAACTCGAATGCCCAGAATTCGTTAGCGACAGCGGCAGTGGCGGTAGTACGGATATTGACGGTCCATACGACTGGAGCACGACGGAACAAGGTCTCATTGTCAGTATTTATTTTGCTGGTTATCTTGTGGGGATGTTCCCATCTGGATATTTTGCAGATCGGTAAGACATTTTAATTATTTTTGCGTCAATAAAATAGAGTAACTATTTTACTGGTAGTTGCTGTGAAAAATAAATATAGGTACTGGATTAGAAAGTAAGTACGCACAGGATTTTAGTTCTAGGTCAGGGTTTTGTTGGAACTTCTTTTTTAAAATTGACCTCCAATGACCCTACCTAGATGTGTAAAGTCACGCTTGATTGCACTCTAATAGGATGTATTTATGGTCATTCGACCTTCAATCACTTAGACTTTACATCGAGAGTTGTAGCCTAGTAAATAGATTCACTGTATTTTTCTGTAAAAATTTAGTCTTTCATAATTTGATTAAAAATAAACTTGACTGTAAGCTTTGTAATGCACATTCAAAATTTATATCACGACTAAAACAAACTGTTTGAAAGACATGTTTGGATTTCTTTAGATAATTCGTTAAATAAAGAACAATGATAAAATTGACGAGTCAATTTTTGTTGAAAAATATAAACTATATCAATACCGTTGTTTTGTCTTCTTTTTAAGATTTAATACGAAGTGGATTCTTCTGATTTGCGTCTTTTTCAATGCTCTCTTCACGCTTCTGGTGCCCTTAGCTGCACAAAGCCTGTACGTTTTATTCGTTCTTCGTTTCCTCACCGGCCTGGTGAGTGCAGCAAATCTACCGATCGTGAACGTCCTCGTCGGCAAATGGGTAGTTTACGAAGAGAAGAGCATGTGGGTGGGCATCATCTACGCCGGAACTTCGATCGGCACCGTAATTTCCATCCTGTCGTCGGGCTGGATCATGAACTACCTTGGCTGGGAGGCGGTCTTCTACATTCACGGAATTCTGCCGTTCATTTGGTGCATCGTATTTGCCATATTCTTCGCTGACACACCCGAGACTCAAAAGTACATTACAGAGGAAGAACGAGAATTGCTGGTCAATTCTTACGGCCATCGAAGTCCCGTATCGGTCAAAGTTCTGATCCCGTGGAAGTCAATATTCACGTCAGTGCCTTTCATTGCATTGATTGTCACAAATTGCTTGGGCAACTTCAGCTGGTACTTCCTCCTCACTCAGATGCCGCTCTTCATGAATAAGATGCTCCGATTCGACATAAAATCGGTAAGACAATTCTCAAGAAAAAAATTATTCCATTTAATATTCACTCAAACACGTTGATGCAAATTTCGTAATTGATATTTCGTTTAGAATGCGACGATAACTTGCCTTCCGTATTTGATAAACGCATTTACAAATTCTCTGATTGGAAAAATGTTGGATTACGGACGTAGGAAAGGATGGTGGTCTCAAACCGGTGCTCGAAAGATAGCAGTTGCCATAAGTAAGTAGAATTTTCAGTGAAATCACTATTTCCTGCTATGATGAAGTAGCCTTCTTCCATAGCAGATGTCACAATCGAACTGTCAATAATTTGATTTATGACGGCTAATTATCGATATGCATTTGCTACTAATAGGTACCCTTCCTGTGTCCGCATTTCTAATTACTATTGGCTACATTGGATGTAACCGGACGGTATCGGTGTTCCTGCTGTGTCTAAGTATCGTCACATCAGGAGCCATTTTCGTCGGCCACTTGACCAATCAAAACGATCTTGCACCTAATTATGCTGGAATTTTAATGGGCATCACTAATACACCAGGGACAATTTCGGCCTTTGTTTTACCGGCCTTGGTTGGCGCCTTAGTAACTCACGGAGTAAGTTTATCTTTGTTATTTGCTTTAAGTTTTGTAATTAAATTTTACAGTTTTCTGAGAATAATAAGCACGTTAATATATCATGTTTTAGCATACCTTCGCGCAGTGGCGATACGTATTTTGGATAAATGTAGTGGCTCAATTGCTAGCTTTTATTGTCTTTACGATATTCGGCTCGGCTAAAATACAAAATTGGAATTATCCAGACGGCATTCCACCAGTCGAGGCGAAATAAAGAGAAAACACATTCCTAGCATCCTTGGATTTTATAAAATATAAACGTTACTTATACGTTATATATTTTTAATAAAAAGATTTTTTATGTATAGTTTATTATTTTTGTAAGAATGAAAGTTGCATATTTTTATGGAATCAGAATCAACGGTCTTTTACTGTGATTAGGGACGGTGATCTGCATACACTGCACAAACGTGATTCATCTTCCTCTTACACATTCCGAAATAATTGTAAAATAAATCTCATAATTTCAATTGTAAATTATGGAACCAATTGTATATAAACGTAAAGTTGCCCGATTCAATGGCAAATTGAACCTACATATAGGTTTAGATTGATACATGAATTTTAATTGTGAAACTGCGCATGTACATGTACATTTAGATGTAATCTTTTTTTTAGCTATTTTAATTCTGTTATTTTTACAATAAAAACTGTTATAATTAATTTGATTATCTACGCCTGTCCACACTTCAATTTATTCGGCAAACAACCCAATGCGAGATCTCCAATTAAATAATATTTATATCAACTGAAGTAAGTATTTCACATTATCTTTATGACATAAGTAAATTTACTTTTCTACCATAGATCTTTTAATTACCATGTAAAAACTTTCATTTTTTTATTATTAAAATCCCAACACTAGTTAATAATAATAGTAATAGTAATAATAAACGTAGATTAATTTTAACCAATTTCAACGAGTATATTCATCCCGAAGAATAAGGAAACACTTAAAAGGTCGCAGGCAAAGGGCTCGGAGTATAAGCAGCGGCACGATCCCAAGCGCCGCTCGCATCTCGGCCGCTATTAAAAACAAGCGGGGCAGAACCGCGGGCTTGCGCACCGTCATCGTATTAATTACGCGGGTCCGCTCGAGCGGTGGCCGCGGGCGAGCCTTAAAATTCCAGATGCGCGGGTGGCGGTGGCGGCGACCTCCTTGCGTTTACTAATTCATGAGCTCGAATAACTTAGGGATGAGGAGGGGTGGAGGGGGGGGGCCTTGCGAGCGCCCTATGAATAATGCCCCGAGCCGGCCGGCGCTTTTCCACGGCGCGATGATGAGTCTCTCGGAGCCGCTCTCGCGCGATACGATCGATTTGCGTATGCGATCGAGGTATACCGCCTACCCGCGCTTTTATTCGGGAATACCGCGCGCATACGAAGTGTGCCCTCGCCGCGCACCGGCGAACTTCCTCGGCTTGTCCGACAATTGGATGGCTCGTAAGGAATATTGAAGGTAAAAATGTACGATTTTGTTGATGACATTTAGTCGACGAGGGAAGCGAAGTATTTATAATTTATTTATTTATTTATCTTTTATAACATTCGGATTTGTGTTAAGTTATTGACTATTATTACTGACCGTCCGTTCGTGGATCGTATTTAATTGTCGTTTGATATAGGTTATATCAGATAAAGATTGGGTACGATTGATAAAAGTATTCATCTTTTGTTTTTAAATTTTAGTATATTGAGATTTCTTTTTCGATTTCTGTCGTTCTTTACGTCAACATTTGTTTAATGAAAGTGTCTACTTATATTCCCGTCTCATTATGCTTTCAATTAAAGATTAAAGGAATGACCTCAAATAATTAAATTCAATTTTATTATGTATATATTATATATATAAAACATGAACTTCAGATTTGATTCCAAATATTCTAAAAAATGGCAATATCGTCCGTGTATTCTTACTTACAGATTTTCTATTATGTTATTTTTAATTTAAGCTACTATTCTATTATTTGTTTACTATAAGCCCTGCTACTATAACAGATACATAATACGCCGTTTTCATTTTCAAAAATATTAGGAAAAGTTGTACATTTGACCGGCGAATTTAAAATTAGAACGTGCCTCGAAAAATTGTACGTGTAAAATGAATCAAAATTTTTATGCACGTCATTTTTCGTGTAACGTTTTATCTAAATTTAAAATAAAGCTTTTATACGCAAATTACGAAAGCAATGAAATTCTTATGTAATGTTAATTTAATATTCGATTCGATTTATTTGAATTATCATATTGAGCATTCATTTAAAGCTTGCTTAATTGCAATTTTAACTTTTGCATAGTGTTTTAATTATATTAGCAGTGGAGTTGTTGTTTTCCTTTCGTTTTAAAAGCAAACACTTCAATCAAGAAAGCAACTGATAATTCTTTATTTTTGCTCGTTTCGCTGTTTTCATTCCGTACATCATAAACAAATTGAGTTCAATAAAAAACATTTTTAATCGGCGAAGACTCTTCGTAATTTACTCAAGAAGCATTGAAACTCGATACCAATAGATCAGCAATTCTGAACCATCCACCATTATTGACTTTATTAGTCAGTTGTGCATATAAGCAACAAAGTTAAGAAAGCTTGTAACCGCTGAGACACGCTTTCGTAATAAAGAATAAACAAATCTCTTATCTCTGATGGAAAAGGTAAATCCCAATTAGAAACTTTAATTAACTTATTGCATACACTTTTTTTTTGCATAATTTGTTGATGGTCTGTTTTTGACATGCGAAACACTATAAACAAGACTGGCTATACAACATCATTAGAACGAAGTAGAAAATAAACTCTGTTATTAAAAAAATTGTAAAAAAATACGCCCTTTTTTCAATATTACATTTCTACTTTTCGTTACGCGTTTCATATTTGTACTAATGTAAAATTTTCCTTTCTATTTTCTTTTTATTTTCATCCTAAAGCATCTAAATGTTAATCCAAAGAATTTTTTAATTCATCGAGAAACCATACACCAATGTCACATTTCTTTTTCTTACTTTTTCTCCCATACATCAAATTTAAGATCCCACCCCCGAATTATTCCTCGGGCCGATCGAACCGCAGTCATCGGGACACTTTCACCGTGCGATCCTGGGGGACCACCAGCGACGCTGACCGGCCAATTAGCAGCCACCTGCTCCTCTCATCCTCAATTAGAGACGGCGCGGAGTGACGCGCGCTTGAAATATCGTCGGTCACGCGCCTATTTTCGTCTGCGCGCGCGCCTCCTCCATACCGTTCCTCGAAGCGCCCGACGCACATTTATCGCCTCTCGAAGCCCGTTAGCCGCAAATAGATCGAAATTTTTGTCCCTTTTTCCACCATCGGAACAGTTTCTTGTTCGCCGTGACAATGCCTGGGGAACTGGCGCGATCGCCGAGTTTAGTCTACGGCGGCTTTCACGGCACTCTTATTTTGGATGGCCGCGCGGTAACGATCCGTTTGGGACGCTGAAGTGTGCATATTTCACGGTAGCGCGGCCGTAAAAGTTCCTAAGTACGGGAATAGATGCTAGGACAGTTTTGTACTTTGTATGGGGCAGGCTCTAAATTATTTAGTAATTGTTCTCGCTTCCGAAAACTATAATATTTTAATTTTTTTTTTTATATCCAGGCGGATTTAGAATTATTTAGATTATTTTTAGTATATAGTTTTTTAAAAGAATGTATATAAAGAACTTACGGATAAATTGTAAAAATCTTAGAGTCGTAGGAGAATTCTTAATTAATTTTACAAGCATTGCCATTTATTAACTGTTCAAATCAATAATCAAAATTCACTGTATAAATTAATCTAGTATATAATGTTTCGAGCAATTCGAATTCGTCTGTAATAGCTGTACATATTATAACTGTATTTCATTTACTCTAAACAAAATTTTATTCACACTTTTATTTATTTTTTTCGGTAATTCATTCAGCTTAAGTATCTATTATTCTACAAATGAACTTCTACAAATTCTGAATTTTTTAATTGACTTTTTATTGACGAAATATTTATGAATATGTTAATATATTTTTTTATTCAGATCCATTAGCAAACGTATCCTGAAAATACGCCATCAAATGCACGAGGCGTCGAACACCAAATGACGTCGACGCCTCGTGCATTTTCACATTGCCCTATCCCTATTAAAAGCTATCCCGCTACTTTAAGGCTGTTATAATCTCCATTTCGCCGTCTTATTGCCACTTGGAATTTCCACAAACTGACGATAGGCCATGTGAGCCTCTCTATAATGCACCAAACGCGAACGATATTTCCTTTTACGCTGCACCTCTTTCGCTACTACTATATAGAAAGTCAATAATAATTTTTTCATACTTTGCTCGCAAAATGCCAACTGCTCTCACAGTGTTAAAATCGATGGTTGAGATGACGAAGAAAGTGTGCTTTTTCGTACGTCTATATTTTAAAAAGGAGCTTTATATATCGACTTCAGAATTAAGGAGCTAACTTCTATTTTGCTGATTTTAGTACGAAAAGTGTCGAAAAGTACCATAAATCAGATACTAAATTAAGATGCCATCATGTTAATTTATCTACGCAATCAATAAAAGCAAGAAAACTTTCTTGAACGTTGTCAGTAACTTTTTTAATTTGATCTAAAATGTAGTTTTTATATACGAATAATCCAATCGGCAGTTATTAAAATTCCAATTAAAAAGCTACACATCATTTTTCGTGCATCCAATAATGCTTGGCATTTTTAATTTTAAAAGTATGCATAAAAAAATTATTAAAGTACCTTATAACGTAATGACGTTACATCTTCATCGCTAAGTAAATATCGGAGAACGTAGTATACCCTGCCTCTCCAATAAACCTCCGAAACCCTCCCTGAAACAAGTGCAAAAAAATTCGCAACCAGCCCTTCAATTACTTAGGACATCGAAAAAAAAAATTCAGCAAGAAAAAAACAAAATAAGGAACATCGACTCATCCCCAAACGGTCGTGTACAAGAAGTGGAAAGAAAAACAAGTTGTCCGGGCGAATTTAATTATTTTCGTAATACGAGGTAGCGCATGGGCCCGCTTAGGCTAGAGAAGAGATTAATCAATCCACGCTGCTCGCGATCCTGTCTAAAGTGAAACTGCGAGGAAAAGAACATAATGCATTGCCGGAACATTCTAAAACGTCTAAATGTTAATCCAGCGAATTTTTTAATCCAGCCAAATTGTTAATTCAGGGAAATTGTTAATTCAGTGAATTTTTTAATCCAGTGAATTTTTTAATCCAGCAAAATTGTTAATTCAACAAATTTCTTAATTTAGTGAATTCGTTAAAAGTTTATAAACAAATTTGTTAATCCAGCGATTTTTGGCACTGGTCGGAGGAAGCGTATCAGTGCTCTCGACACAGCTGGTAACTATACCGTGGTACTGCTAATATCTTCCGCGTTTCAGCAGGAATAGGGCTCCAGCTGTTCGCAAGCCCTTTCAACGTAATTAGGAGACCTTTGCTTCAAAGGCGGTCGAGGACTGCAGGGTTATCAGAAAACGAGGGGACCTGCTAGACTATCTCTGCAAATGTGGAAATGTGAAAATTCACTTAGAAAATTGAATAGTGACATTTATTATGTGAAAATTCTTCCACACATTGAATCAGTGGACGATAGTTGACATAAAAAATGTTACTATTCAAATTTTCCAAGTGAATTTCACATTTTCAGATTTAGAGAGTAAGGGATGAAAGTAAGTAAGGCGAGGTGATGTTTTTTACATAATTAAGTTACCGATTTTTTACAAGAGTCTCGTTTTTTTTTACAATTTAATTAGTTTAATGGTAATTTGAATGATACACTCCCCTATGTATTAACATAGCATTAGCTTTAGGAAAAAATTTTAACCAATTCTTAAAGTAATGAATTTTAACAATATTACTCCTTACAGAAAAAATCTATAATCAAGCCACAAAATGTGTAGTTTGATTACGGTTCAAACGAAAAATTTGTAGTACAAACTATAAGCGATTTTAAACAAACCATGAGCCATTTTTACACGTCATAATGTTATTTTTCTAGGGATATAGTACTACCTGATACAATAAACGACTTAATAAAAAGGACAAATAACGACCAGGCGAGGCGCGGAAAACTCGCGTGAGTAGACACCCAATAAAGTGGAATAAAAAGCTGGTCTACTAAAGGAGTCGTAACGCATCAGAAATTGAATGCAGAGAGTGCATAAGCGATACAGGAAGCAGCGACGGAGGAAATAGACCCGGAGACAGGGAAACAGTTCCACAGTGGCGACGGAGCGCCATATCGCGTCTGTTATTACTGGCGATAAATCGCCGTCTTTAATAAGAGAACGGCGGAGAAAGCGCTGGCCGTGTGCACGTGGCGGACGAGAGGGAAAGCTGACGGAAGCTCGCCCGAGGATTTTCGTATAGTCGGCTACATTATGTACCTTTGCCATTTTTTTCTTTTTTTTTTTTTTGCTTCAACCTTCGATTCTTTTTATTCTCAAAGTTATAATGCAAAATAAAATGAAACGTTTTTTATTAATTTATCCTATTATTATAGTTTTATTTTTAAGGCCCTGATTGTACTGGCATTGTAATGTAAAATAAAATGAGAAGCTTTATATTATATAAAGCTATTCTATTATTATAGTTTTATATATTATAGTTGTATTTTTAAAGACCTTATTGTTTCGATTTTTTTCAAGTGCAGATACTTACTAATAAAATGGCTTGTTTATTAAAAAAGCGTAAATCTATCAACGAAAACATAAATAATTCCTAAAACGTATTATTTTTATCATGAATATTCTTTATTATCAACGAATACTTTGTATTAGTAGGCCTAATTAAATAAACTTCATACACGTGATTTTGATCCTAAAGAAAATATTAATTAAACATGAGAAAGCAAGGATGCATTTTAATAGGATCATATTAAGGAATTTCCTATTGACACTTTGCTTCTGAAAAGGGGTATAGTGTCGTGTGTCTCGCGAAAATGGGTCAGTCGTGGTTACATGTACAGAAGTCGAAATATGTGGAGCGCGGCGCAGCTGCATAGTGCCTCGATCCGCCCCCTCAAGAAGCTTTGCTCGCTTTCCATTTCGAGGTGCACCAGTGGAAACACCTGCGTGAGAAACGAATATCGCCGGATGGTTATGCGTGCCCTCGTATTTCAGTAGGTACGCTCGCAAATTTCTCGCCGAGGAGCGGAGATGAATTTTCGGTATATTCCATTGAGATAGGTTTAAACGACTTACTGCTGGAATATTTCTTATTTAATATCAGTTGAAAGAGCCTCGACTATATTATGCATGAAATTCAAATAAGAGCGTACTCTGAATGATTGATTAATGGATTTGTTGTAAAAAAGTGGAGTTCTTATTCGTGCACTTGGATGTTGCAGTTAAAATGAATTTAAACGTTAATGAACTTTTTAACGCGTTTAAATTAATTATTAGTGAAAATACCTTTGAATTAAGTGAATTCTGTCAAAGTGTTGAGCTTTTATTTAAATGCTGAAATTAATTAAGTTTTAGAAAATTGAAGCAGTTATGAATAGGTAATAGGTAACTTGAATGAATGTTTAAGAATTAAAATTTTTGATAATTATCTACAAGTTAAATAATTTCTTCCCTTTTTTAAAGTTACATGTATTTAAATAATAATTCTTAACAAATAGGGATTTAAGATTTTTCTCTGACCTTTCACTGATGATCCTGATTTCGATCTTCACGATAACCTATAACTTAAAGGTGATTTCAATAAATTAATTTTATATTTGAATTCTAGAATCTCTTTATTAACTTTTTATTTTGTAAAAAGAAAAATTTCACACTGTTTTACGTACTGCATAAAAAAAGGGAATTTCTTTGATTATAGCTCAAGTTCATGAAAAGTAAATAATAATTGTATACATTATTCCCATTCCCTAGTACAACCCTCAATTAGTAAAATTCAGCAAATAGCGAATAATAGTTTCAACACTGATTGCGTAGAAATTCGTCTGTCAATTTAACAAATCAAAATAATAATAATAATAATAATAATCCGAATTAAAATTTACGCCCCTGTAATTTTCGTGAATTCGAAATCCTTTCAAAGTCTTGCATTAGGGTGGAGGAGCTTTCATTTCGTTTCGAATAACGCACGGCGATACGAATGCTAAAATGCGGAGCAAAGCTAAGGCGAAATTCATTTGAAACTCGGTCAAACCGTTTCTGATTGACCGACTCACTGACGCGCGAATCAGAAAGCTTGTGTACGCCTGTAAAGTTGGCACGAGTCCGGGCTGATCCCTCGGGTTTCAAAGCGCGCCTCGAGACCTGCGGCATCGATTTACCTCGTATCGAGAACTCAGAATGTCTGTTAGGTATATTCGGCTTCATTTCACGAACTACATATTTTTATGACTCAGGTACGCATTCTTCTTATGTTTCAAATGCTCGAGGTAAGTTTCGAACGCTAATGATTAAGAAAATTCACGCGAAGCTTGGGAAAATACTATAAGAGATTCCTTAAGATTTTAATTTTTCAGCTTGAGTATCTGTAAGCATACCTACTAATTTATTTAATAATGTAATTTTCTGCAATTAATTACAGTAGCTATATATAGAGTGTATTTAAAAAATGCCTGTACACTACGTGAGGAGATATCGTCTGAGAGTACAATAGAGTATAGAATAAAGTAGAAAATTCTTTACAAATACTTAAATAAAAGTTGCAAATGTATAAAGCATCTCAAGAGTCTCAAGACAACAGAATGACTTGATATATTCAAGATTTAGAAAATCCGTTTGACATAGAGGATTCAAGACTTTTTGTCAGTTATCTGATCTGATATATGTTCATTCTGATTTTGATCTCGACAGTGAACTTTGAATTATGATCAAGAGTTTTAGAAAAATTTCTCTTGAACTTTGGATTTTCTAAGTCATTGAGCCACCTACACAGAATTTAGATTGTATATTTATAAAGTGAAATGTTACAATCGGTTAATTCAGAATCGTTCATAACCATTTTTAAATAATTTAACTAATTAAATGTAGTAATCATTAGAAATTTAATTACACATTTCTTATAAGCAATGAAGTAATCATTTCTAAATAATTTAACTAATTAAATGAAGTAATCATTAAAAAGGAAATAATAATAAATCACCAACTACCCTTTGAATTGCTGAACAATCAACAAAAAACAACGCCTCGGTAATTAAAAAAGGAGCTAAAAGAATCGACGCGAGGCCGATTAATAAAACGTATCACAGCATCGGATTTAGCGATTCCCGAGTGACTCGCTCTTCGACTACCGAATCGTCCCTTTATTAATTTTCATTCCGACTCCCTACGCACGTTTTGATTGCGAATACCCTCGCCTGCGTAATTTCGTCTTTGCACCTTCCTACGGTTTTTAATATTAATCCGTGGCCCTCCTTCGAGGGCCGCGCTCTCGGGGCCACGGCATATTGCGCATGCATAATTTAACGCGCCGTTCGAACGAATAAGACTGCTTCGTCGGCGTACACTGTCAGTGACATATTTTCATTTGGGGGTCGCTCGCGGCATCTTTTTTTCCCCTCCTGCAGTAACGTCGTATAGTCGCGCCCCTTACGCGTGACTTTTTCGGGCCTTCGTGTTATACATGTACATACGTACATATAATACATAGCGGATTGGCAGATGCGCGTGAAATATTTCATCGGTCGTGTCTGCGATGCAGGGCCGTATTAAGAAAACTCCGGAGCATAGGCAAATGTCGGTGGGGGCCTACTTAAGGAAATGATTTTTGACTAC
>JAWWEN010000001.1:9145251-9170467 GCA_035582955.1 Sycophila texana | reverse complement strand
AATTTAAAATAAAATTTTTACAGTTCATAAATAAAAAATTGTTTTTTAGTGAAATAAACTCAGGCTGGCCCCCTTAAGTTTGATAAAGGTAAAATAATTTAAAGTAATCCATTTGAAAAGTTAGGATAGATTTTCTTCACTTTTCTTCTTATCTACAATTTTTTTTATCGAAAATGATTTTAACCTTCATATATACGTGATATTTCCATTCGGCGGTGACTTTGATTGCAATCAATTAAGAGGTCATTTGAAAATTTTAAGTGAAAACTTTTCTTTCTTATTTCGTACACAGTATAATTTAGTACAAGTGTTTGATTTTTAACTTCAAGATCTATTTTAATCTTTACATGGATCTTTTTGCTGAAACTTCACATTTCAACCTTAAGCGTTCCGCACTTTTAGATTCCAATATCGAAAATAAAAATTCTTTTTCAGACATTGAAGCTCATTTTCTGCTCAATGAAAAATGTTCTAGATGTAAATCAAGATATTACCACTAAATTACTCTTTGACCATCTCAGAAAAAAATGTATTTATTGAAAGGATTCAACGCTCTCTATAAATAGGAATAAGTGAAATTTACTTCGAATAATTGAATATGCACTTATCACGTAGAAGAAGTGTATATTCACTTATTCAAAGTGAATTTCACTTATTCATATTGAGAGCGATCCAACTGAGATTTTGAAGGTGCGATATTAAAAAGCGACACTCCATTTAATTAAAATAATTGTGCGGGTAAAAATAAATTTTCAACTTTTAAAGACAGAACCGTTAAAAACAATACCCTTTTGATATCTATCTCCGACTCTTCTACCCCGACTTCTACTAGTTTTCGTGAGTCGGTGCGTCTCGTCCTATCGACTGCCAACAGCCCGCAGCACGAGGAGACGCATTCAAAGTCGCGAGGACGGAACTTGTTCGGATTTCGAAAGAGACGACGGCCCTTAGGCAAACTCGGGCTCCTTCCCTCATTTCCGCCCCCGGCGTCTGTGTCACCCCCCTCCCCCCCCCCCAGCACTGTTTCGCTCACTCGCATCTGGCGCTTGAAACTTTCGCATCGCTTGGATTTTTGTATTCGAGAAAGAGATTTCTAGATGATTTCAGAAATTACTCGCTTTATAATCGATATATTATCAGAAAGAGAATCGGAGGAAACGAAGAAAACTTTTTATAAGACCTTGAATTGAAAATAAACTTTTTATCACATCCGATTAATTTGACAAAAACTTTCGCTAAAACAATTTTCATTGCACAGATACGATCCTGTTACCATGAGATTAAAATCGAGACAATTTTTTATTTATACAGATAATTATACGGGCCACTTACAAAATTTCAATTAAAAAAATATCCAATCACTGCAACTTACCTGAAACAGAAAAAGGAAAAATTGTATTACTAATTAAATTACAGCATGGTAAATAAAGAAAAAAAAATCATTTCCCTCACGACGCCAATGCCTTCGTAAGAAAAAAGGACACCAAGAAAAGATCTACAGCCCCGGGTGACTGATTAATAATTAATCGCCAGGGAAGAAGAAGCCGCTCAAAAGGATCAAGTCTGAGGGATCGTCGTGGCTCCCGAAAAGGCAATCAATTTGAATCCCGGAAGCATATAACCACTGCCTCTTCCTCGCTATGTTAATGACGGCGGTCGTCAGCAACGGAGGGGGGAGGCCGGTAAACTCCCCCCTCCGATTTGCAATTCATTCTCCAAACGAAATTAGAGCCGAGCGGCTAGACGCAGCGGCTAAAAAAGGGACGAAAAGTTGCGTCGCGGCGGCGATGCGTTTGTTATGCGTGAGCGGCGCTCGGCCGAAGTTGCTGAAACAAGGCTGATTTTCTCTTCGGCTGCTGCGTTCGGAAATTCAGCGGGGGAGCGGCGAGATAAGGAGGCGGCACAACGGCAGAGTCGCGAGAGAAAAAGGGTGGGACTAACGGGGGATGCGGCTTGCGGAGTTTTCAGATTATATTTTAATTAATTCTGACGGGGGTACGTTGAGAGCGTTGAGAGTCTCGCGGCGAGATAATAATTTGTGAATTATTTCTTTAAGCGAGAGATTAAAGATGTTAGAGGGATAAATGCTCTCTCGGCTGTAAATAATTAATTGATTCTTTCGTTTTGTTTTTAGTAATGTCGTATCGGAAACTTTCTTTTTTTAATATAGTATTAAAAATCTTTAAAGTTAAAGAAAAATTTTAATCATCGCGTTGGAAATGATTATAGTGCTTTATTGAAATAAGATAATAAATTTTATTTGTTTGAAAGTCTTAACAATTTTATGATTCTAATGATGTTAGGAAAAAAGGGAAGTAGAAACAGAGGAGTCTAGTCAGACGTATATTTTTAATCACTTATTTACATTTTGTAAATGTCAGAACACAATTATTTGTCTATTATTTTTCTGTCAATATTTAAAATTTATTTGTTCTTTAATAAATAATAAATTAATTACAATTTTAAAATTATCTTTAATTTTTTTAAGACACAATCATTTTCTATTACATATGATTGCAATGATATTATTAAACAGGGAAAGTAGAAACAGACGAGTTTAGACAGACATTGACTTTGAATCATTTACTTACATATTGTAAATGACGTAACACAATTGTTTGTCTACTTTCTATCAATATTTAAAAATTATTTATTCTTGAAATAAGTAATTAATTAATTAAACCCTTAACATCATTTTTAAATTTTCGAAGACAATCATTTTCTCTTATATACGATTGCATTGTTATTGAGAAAGATGAGAAGTAGAAACAGACGAGTTTAGACAGACATTTGTTCCGAATCATTTACTTTCATTTTCCAATAGCAATAAAATTTGATTACAAATTCAACAATTTTTATTAAACACCTATCCACAATTTACAAAAGAAATCATTCAAAAAAACTATAAATAGCCTTAAAAAAAAACTGACAAGAACAGCTTGGGAAATCACCCGACGCGAAATTTTTTCCTTAAATATCCGAGACACTCACGCAATGCGTAGATCTACGCAGGGGTCGAATAAAAAGAGGAGGCGTTGAACGGGACAACGAGATGTCGCGAGCGAAAGTATTCAAGGGAAAGGTAGGGGGAGCGAAAAACTCTCTTTCTCGCTCGGCCGTGAGGAGGCGACGGTGGCTCGGCTGCGAGGCTGAAAAAAGGTGCAAAAAGCCGTGGAAGCGAAGGCAGAGAAGCGCAACTTTTACTTATCGCGCCTCGGGCTGAATCCAAATGCTCGGTGGCGGCGGCGATGCACCTGCCTCTTTCTCACCCCACCCCCGCAGGAGTGTTGCTCGGCGCTCGCGCCTCTAAGTGCACGCCGAGGGTAAAAACAAAGAAGGAAAGACAGAGGGCGGGTCGAACAAGAACAAGGCCAGATTGAAGCACAATTTATTTGAGATCGAGACGCGGCGCGCGCGAAACTGCCGGCAACGTGACTGGAATTTGTCGCGCTGGAATTTCGGCCGCGTCGAGTTCACTCCTCGCGGGGGTGTCATTTTGTTTTTCGATCGCCAGTGAAATTCGTGTAAATCGGTTTAAGCGAACAATTTGTAAACCTGCTGTAAAGGTACAATGTATATTTGAACAAGTTTTATGCATTTTTACTGTGCGGTGTTGATTGATGCTTTTTGAAAATTGGGTGAAATTGTGGGAAAATAATTTTTTTTCAGTCCAGAAGAAAATAAAGTAGGCGATGCTCGATATGTGAACAGAAAGTTGACTCGATCAAAATTGATGCTCTTCTTTCTGAAAAAATGTTTAAAATTTTCAAAAAATGGCAAGACTATAAGTGTAAAAAATGGAGTAAATGTATATCGACAACCTCGACAGTGATGAGAAAATGGTATAGCAAAGACAAGAAAGAAAAAAAAGGAATCTACCGAAGGATTGCCACTTTTTGAAAATGTTGAAAGTGCTCCGATAGAATCAATTTCGGTCGAGTGAATATATATATATTTCGGCTGTGAATATACAAAGTGTAATCTTAAAAATTTCCTATGTATTATATCCTAGACCCCTCTTAATATCCTCGTTTCACCGCGGGAAAGTGACCTTGAAAGAGAAATATTGATTCATCTTTATGAATAAAATAATTATTATAATGCTTTAGGAATTTATTATTACCCTCATTTTCACTTAAAATAAGAGCTGCAATATTATCGTTTCTTAAGAGCTAAAGCTCTCAAAGAATCTACCATATCAAATTTTAAACGCGATATCCTTCTTTCGAGAAAATTTAACCTTAGGAAGAACCCGGTACGACCTTCACCTTCCACCTAACTGCATCTCACTTTATAAAGTAATGATGGATGCGACCTTGACTCAGAGCAGATGATGAAAAATGAGGAGCTTTTCCATTAAAAGGTGCAGTTGAGAAAATAAATTCGAGCTAAGAAAAAGAAGAGTAAACGATGCGTCAATTCTCCTAAACGTTCAAATTTATTATTTCGATTGTTCCGCTACAAGAAGCGCACAATCATGAAAATTCGATTTTCATTGTAATAACAGTTAATTCACTCAAGCGTAGTAATTCACATAACGAAATCGACGAACGAATTATCAAAATACATTTTTGAATTTTTTTTTTTTATTAAAAAATATATCTAAAAATATTTTTCTCAATCAAGCATACACAGTACACTAAAAAAAAATACAAATTACAAAATATAAAAAGAAAAATTAGAAGTATCAGTGATAAACGTGCCTCATTAAATCCTCCCCAAAATCTCGAAGCAAGCAGTCACATCCACACATTTAATAACAGCGCGCACCCCCGTTAATCCCAGGATCCGAACAAAGGGCCAAAAAAACGTGCAGCGTACAAACAGCCCCCGAACCCCGGCGTAATACGCAGCTCCTCACGCGCAATTTCGCGTTGGCCCAAATCTCGCGGTGCATCATCGCCGCAACGAAAAAAAAAACACTAATAACCCTCCCCCCCTCCCTCCCCCTCCGGACAAAGGAGGATGCGGCAGCGCAGCGTCAGCTCCGTGCGGCACTCGACGCGACAATAACGGCCGGGGCAATCTCGACCTCGCGTCGTCTCCTCGTTACTCTTCATCTGCGCGTCCCTTTAACGGCGATGATGGTGAAATATCGCGCGACCGGGGGTCGCGCGCAGCGCCGCCAAGACAAACGGGACGGAAGGGTAGGGGGGAGTTTGAAAAAAAAAAAGGTGGCGCGAGGAAGAGAGAGAGAGAGAGAGGCCTGCTGGAGAAGAAAGGGGGCGGCGACGGCTATTATTTCGTCCCGGCCGGGATAAACGGCCGGGACTTGACAAACGATTACGCGGCTGCGGCGGCGTCGGCGGGAAAGTATAAGAAAAACACTCGCGCGCTGAATCATAAGGCCGGCTGCCGCGATACTCGGCCATTACTCGGCCAGTGCGGGCAACTTCCGAGAAACGCGAGAGGCGTTATATGAACGCGACTGCAATCTTCTCCTCCGTACTGTTTTATATATGGCCCCGGAATGGGGAAGTGGAAGGAGGAGTCGCAGAGGGAAGGAATGAACGAAAGTCTGCGCCTGCTACCCCGGCCTTTTATGATCCTCCGCCGCCGTGGAGTAAACATAGTCCCTAGTCGCCGCGATTCCGCGCTTAATTCTCACTTTAAGGAGATCAATGGTAATTCGAGAAATTTATATGGTTTTGATTAATACAGAGGATCGTGAAACAGTCGCGAGTTTTCTTGGAATTGATCAGTGTCTATTGCGTTAAAAAACAAACTACGGATTTCATGGGTTCACGGTAATTATAATCCATGGTTATTCAAGAGATATTATATGGTTACCTTGATTGTTGAATGGCGCGCAACTCGAATTTTGATTAGTATAGAGGATCATGAAACAGTCGCGAGTTTTCTTGCAATTGATTGGTCTTTTAGCATTACAAAACAAACTACGGATTTCATGGGCTCACGGTAATGGCAATCAATGGTAATTTGAGAAATGTTGTATTATGAATAAAGTAAAGGGTCATGAATTGATCGACTTAAAATGATAATAATGAATTTTAATGTCTTTGCAAGATCTACTATAATTATTTTTAGATGACTGCTTATAAATCTCAGTTGTATGCAATTTTTTATAATATACTCACTCTTAATAAATTTTGTTTTATTTCGTTTTACATTTTATATATTTGTCTTTTTATATTTGAAGAGATTCTTGCCCGTTTAATAAGTAAAATAAAATAAAAAAAAATAAAATTTGAAAGAAATTTAAGAAATTTTAGATACTGTTCTAAGAAATGTTATAAGAAGCTATACAGAAAAGGTTGCCAAAAATAATACAATAAATTTATCTTCTTGTTGTGTGCAAATGAACTGCAGATGAATTTTAATTAAATACGTGATTTTTTTTTGGCAGCGAATGAGAACAAATAGCAGGAAAATCTGGATAATCGGCGTTTAAATGTAATTTCGAAGATAATTTATAAAAGTAGTGACAGTAATAATGTTCATTACAGCGCAGGCGCCAGCACTTTCTTCGTTTGGCCGTAACGACCCCGGCGCGAGAGAGCGGGAACTGGGCTGTAAAAAAGCAAGCGACGTCAGTTACGCGCTAAGTCGGCAATAAACCATAAATTACCGTATTTCGTTTGCAGTTTGTTGAAATTAGTGCGAGGCTCCGCGGCGAGAAAAACGCCGGCGCGAGATAAAACTCGTTAAAAAGCTGCCGCCTTGAGCAGCTGCACCGCGAACAATGGATGATTACGTACTTTTTCGTTAAAACTGCAATCCCGCATGCATTAAGACGGGGGTAGTGTTTTTACCCCAAATCAGAGAAACAATGCTAATCATTGAATTGATAATTTTAATTTTTTACTGTACCTGCTTAATGATTGTTATTAGATTTATTCTTACTTTGAACGATCACCAAGGCAGTGATTTATAGTAATCGTACTAAAATTAGTCTTGTTATTCTAGGTACTTATTTGTTTACGTAATGAAAATTAAAAAAAAAAAAAAAATGATCCCATGAAAAAGATCTTTGTATATCTACTTTTTATCAATTAATTCTTGAAGACGCACACATTCGAAATTTAAGAAATGTTAGATTAGAATTAGTCATTGAAAAGATTACGGGTTCCTTCCTTTAAAAAATTGATGAGGAAGGAATTTAATTTCAGGATAATGCTTCTCACTATAAGAAATACTATTTTTGTCTTTCTCTAATAAATACAATTTCTATTTATCTTTCTAATCCCAAAAATTAGACTATATTCTACAAATATCTAGCATCTATACCAACTGAACGGTAACTTGTGTAGATATTTTTTCATGAGTTCATAAAACAATATCTAATACAAAAAAAAAAAAATTAAATTAAAAAAGATAAAAAAGAAAAAGAAAATGAATCTACTACTAACATTTACGTCGCAAAAATGACATTTTTTTAAATAATCTAATCCGACGATAATACTTGATCATCGCGTCATTTTATTTAACGACTTCGAGAGTTAGCAAGTATCCGGACTCGGTGATTATTCCGCGTGGAGGTCGAAAGAACGCATATAAGTATACAATGCGAACAAAACGGCCGAGTCCTATACGCGGAGGAAATACCGCGGGTGCACGCTCGCGGAAGAGCGAACTTCTGCTCTTCCTCCCTCAACACCGCAGTCGACTCGTCACGGCGAAACTTGCCCCTCCGCGTTTTTTTTTTTAACGCGAATTATATTCGAGGAGCTTCTCCGCGCTTTTCCGGGCCTGCGCACCTTTTTTCATTCGCCTCCGCAGCTCCGAGCGAGGGGGTCACATCCACGAGGTTTTGCGGAAAGGACGCGATTATTCCCCAAGGCAGCGAGACTGATTTCATTCCCAAGGAGGAGCACGACAGATACGGCCAACTGGGGATAGCACCTGGAGTTTTCGGGTCGCGACCCACATTCGTCGCGCGCGCCCGAGTAGAAAAAAAAGCCGCGAAAGAGAGAAAGAGAAAGAGAGGGAAGGGACTCGGTCGCGTGATAAAAGCGCACTTTGTTCAGTCGACGCCTCTCCGCCCCCGCCTTTTCTCGCTCCACCGCGGAAATGAGTTTGCCGGGGGAAAAAATTCATCAAGACCCCTCTTCCCCCCTCCTCGCCTCTCTCTCTCTCTCTCTCTCTGGCGGCCTTTTCGCCGCGCGATTATATACGACGTTATATGCGCGTCGCTCGGACTTTTTGATGCGAAGAGTCGCGGCCGATGTAGGTCGAGGAGAAGGAGACTTGAAAATGGGATTAGGAGCGCGAGTGCGCGAGCCATTAAAATTGAAAAAGTAATCGCGGAGGCGGGCGAGTCAATTAGCCGGATAAATCCCGAGGCTCGGGCGGCTCCCGTGCTTCTTCGGCTTCCTGCCTCTCGGATATCTTTCGAGTCGAATTACCGCGCGGAGGAGTTGATCGACCGCGGCTCCTCCGAGGGCCTCTTCTTTTTCGTGTGCACGAAAAGCGAGCGAGCAAGCGCCGAGTGTACTTTCCGAGCAAGCACTTATCCTTTTGCTTATTTCTCTTTTTACGCGCGCCTCTTGCCTCCTCCCCCGCACCCTACCTCCTCTCATGCTCCCATCTCTCCATCCTTGTTTTAATCGCTTTTCCAGCTCTTTTCCTTTGACTCGCTCGATTCCGTTTTAGGATCGACTAACGGCACGCCCTCCTTCTTTTCCTAATGAGGACGAATGGAAGATGAAGGTGGATCTGATCAAACCGTTTTTATTTTCATTGCGAGAGGAAATGATATTTTAATGTATAATGATTACTTTTGAATTATTCAGAAATAATATTGGTTTTTTTTTATTTGCAAAACATTCTTTACAGTGTTTTATGCACTCAGAGAAATGTTCGCGTAAAAATTACTGTATTGTCTAGAAAAGTAGTTACAGACTGTCATTCTGAAAAAATTACTATGTGATAGTAAAATTATAATAGCACTGTATGTATATGAAAATTTACAATAATTTTTGATAAATTTTACCGTAAGTACGGTAACTTTTTGACAGAACAGAATTACAGTCTATGACTACTTTCCCAGACAGTTCCCAGTAGCAATTTTTACTAAACATTTCTCTCAGTGTTTAGAATAAATGTGAATTATTTATGAATCAACTCTCTAAATCTGAATTAGTGAAAATTCTCCGATTTCACTAAACTTAAGTGAATAGTCACATATTCCTAGTGAAAAGTATCCCACTAATTCAATTAGTGGGATACTTTTAACTTGCAATGTATTACTATATACATCAAAATTTCACTAATTCAGATTTACATAGAAGATTTATCTGACGTATATGTTCTATCGTATAATCTAATTTCTATAATGAAAAGTAAAATATACGAATAAATACAATTTATTTCTATTTATACAGTCATTAATTTAAGCCTATCTTTAATTTATTTCGAGATCGTACTACTTAAGGACAATTCAATGCTTGGAAATATTAAATAAATAAATAAATACAGTGAGCAAATTCTTGCATTTTCCTGTACAGAAAAAGTCTAGGAACAATAAAAGAATCAGCGCTTACGTAAGAGGCAATTAAAATCAGCTGGTTAAAATGAATTTTTTTCTTTTTTTTTATTTATCTATATCAAGTTTGTACCCGCGGTGAGGGTGAGCTTTTTCTATATCCTAGTTACACCGACGCCCTGAGCTCTGCCCAGTTTATAGTAGTTTAACGCGATCTCCCGATAATCACGTAGTCGCTCGCTCGACTACTTCGCAGCGGTCACGCGATGCACGCAATCGAGACACTCAACTTTGTACGGTTTTAGTTGGATGAAGCGTATTTATGTAAGCGAGAAAGGGGCTGGAAGTTTAATTGGGTACTGCACGCGTAACATGGAAAAATAATTTCAGATTTTTTTCTCCTTATTATCATCACCGATCCATACATTAAATAATTTTTTATCGATTCTTATATCATTATAGAGTATCGAGAATAAACAATCATTACTTTTTCAAAGTTTATAATTACTAATACTTATAAGATTTTTCTCTTTATATTGTCTTCGCCTATAATCCATGCATTAAATAATTTTTTATCTATTTTTATATCATTATAGAGTATCGAGAATAAACAATCATTACTATTTTGCAAAGTTTATTATATCCAACGAAAAAAGTAGAATAAAACGATACTGGTCAGACCTGCAAGACAATCAGGAAGTCGGTTCTTTATATCCGCCCGTAACATTAAAATTCTCCTTTCACAAGTGAGAAGCAGTAAAGCACATATCGTAAATCGAAGTCAACGAATTTTCCTATTATACCCGGGGCTCGCCGCTGCGCTCTTGTGCTCGACTCGCCCGAGCCTATGACGGAAATTTCTGCGGATCAAATGGCGCAATATCTCATCGCGGGCGCATTCATTTGAAACCATTACGGCGCTCTCTCGAAAGCATTTTATTTTTTTGCGCGTTTTTTTTCAGCTTCTTTTTTCTCGGCGTTGCCGATCGCGCCTGTTTGCACGCCTACAATAAACGCCTCGAAGGCGAAATCGCGTAATAACGAGTCCGTCTGTTTATTATTCCCCTATATCACTGCACTTTATTACGATCATTCGCGGCTGTATATCAGGGATGAAATTTACGAGTGACGTCTCGTGGATTGAATGCGTAGTGCTTAAAAATATCAGAATGGCCTTAGGAATGCGTAAAGTGCGTTATTAAAAATGTAATTTTTGCGTCGTCATATTGTTTTTCTTCGTGCAGTCCCACTTTTTTTTTGTTGCAAGAATGATAATTTGTTTCGGGCTAGTAAGGATGGAAATTCATTTGTTTATGAATAATTTATTAATTGATTATGGAACTGCTTTTATTTAGGTGGTTGCAGTTTATTTTTAAATAATTAATTGGAAAAGTTTACGTCGTGGCTGTTTTCTTTGTGCAGTCGCACTTTATTTATGGGAAGAATTATAATTTTTTTTTACTAGTACCAAGGACAAAAAAATAATTATATCTTGATAGTTCATTAATTTATTATCGTACTGATTTATTTAGGTGGTTGAAATTTTATTTTAAATTAAGGTGATGACACCGGCGAATTTTTAAAAGGAAAGAAGATTCTTATTTTACATAAACTTTGTACGAAACTTTTATTGGTTGTAATAAATTACAATACATTTTAATAATAAGTAATAACACACTCTTTCTTTGATTTCTAAGATAAGTATGAAAATATTTATTCGAAATAATATCATTATTTTTTGCACCTTTTAATTTTATTCATTTTTTATTTACTTGGTGATATCAGTATTTTTTTAAACAATCGAATTCTGTAGATCCTTACATACAATTGCATTTGTTATTTCTATATATTATCAGCTGTATAGAAAAACTTGCATTAACCTCCTTCCTTCCATAAAAACTTGTGAAATATCATAAATATACAAAAATTATTTTGTTAATAAATTATCATGAAACTTTATCAAACGTAATTAAACGATAAGAGCTTTAAATTTGCACAATTCCCTAGTATTTTATTCACTCTTATGTATTTTAAAATTCGCCGATCTTAATAATTATATAAATTCCCATAAATATATCTTATAACTAATATGTTTAATCTTCAATCTCGCGTAAAGTTTCGAAAGGACTGTATAGAGTCGAAATCTCAGAAAAAAAATCGAAATGAAGCCAGAACTAAAATACAACTAAATAAGCAGATAAAAAAATATAAAAAGAGTACGGTGACGGTGGGGGTGGGTTTAGTGGCGGAGCCCAAGCAGGAGTTTTCATTCGGGAATCCTTTCTTGGCGCGACGCCGGCGTATCCCGCGAGCTCGTTACGGATTCCGGTCGAGGTATTGCATTACGCCCCGCCGGGAAAGAAGGTCGCGGACTCATCGGAATCCTTTGATCCTTTAAACTCGGAAATACCGAAGGTGCTGTTGTTCGACCTTTTCCCCACACTTGGCGCGGATATTAAAAAATAGATGTGTTTAGCGGACCCGAGCACGCGTGAAATTCCGGGCACGTTCGCGCGCGGCTTCGCATATTATTGTAAATACGTCGATGCAGATTCGCGAGGGGAGGCTTGTTTTTTTCATGAGCGCGGCCCCGGCGCAGAGCTAATAAAGACGATGGGGGAGGCTTTTGATTCCGTGCGCTTTTGAAAGAAGAAAGTGAATCATTTGCATTTTTTTTTTTTTTTTAGAAGTGTATCTTGAATTATTTACGAGTCTGATCGTGTTGACGGAATTTAGCTGCGATACCTTTTGAATCGATAGATTTGAATAGAGGCGAATAAAAATGTTGCGAATGTTAATGGATGCGATTTTAATGGATCTTGCTGTTCTTTCTGTAGAAGTTTATCGTTTGCTGCGTTACTCTATGTAGTATACGTTTTTTTTTTTTTAAATATTTTGCATAAATAGATTGGTGCATTTTAATTTATAATAATTGTTTATAAGCAAATGTACTTTTCTTTTGTAAACCACACTGTAAACTGAGAGAAGTAAGTTTAAAAAAATTTTCTACTTTTCTATTAATCAAGCGACTTACTTAATCATGTATGAAAAATTGTTATAACTTTTAATAATTTTTGCTATACCACTACGAACTATTTATTACAACTTTTTATTAAGTATTGGTGTAATACTGGCATGAAATATTATAAAACATAACGAACATTAATACAAGTTTAATAAAAATTGTCCCTAGAACGAGTAGGTCGCTTTGTTATTAGGAAAATAGTAATTTTTCTTAACCTATTTTTCTCAGTCTAAAAAAATACAAGTTTAATAAAAATTGTCCCTAGAACGAGTAGGTCGCTCTGTTATTAGGAAAATAGTAATTTTTCTTAACCTATTTTTCTCAGTTTAAAAAAATAAAAATTTAAAAAGAAAGGTAATGTAAAAGTTTCTGCAAAAGTTTCATTATACCTCTTCCAGGTTTAAAAGAAGCTTACGGTTAAGTGTCAATTCCCAGTCGGTGGGGGATGTAAGTTGAGTACGCGCGAAAACCTGCATTGAAAACTCAATGCGCAGCGTTTTAACGTACCGTTAGGCGCTCCGGGGGTTCCGCTGCCAGTGACGTTGATTGCTCCCCTCGAGACGTCCCACGCTCGACTTGGACGTGTCCCAGAGCCGAAACGACTTGGCCCTCGCGACACCGCGGAGACGATATTATATGCTTTATCGGCGGATGTGACGAGAGGATTAGGGTGGGATTAGACGGGGATTAAATGCACGTAGGGGAGATGTATGTTTTGGCTCGACTTGGAGGGTGTATTTATTCGGGGATGAGCTTTAATTGGTTTGCTTGACAGTTTTTTTTTTATAGGCTCGAGATTACGACCGCAACACTACGATTAATCATTCCTCGTAATAATTGAATTTGTTTTTTGCTGTACTTGTTATTTAAATCATATATGTTCCAATGAGTACATATACAATTTCAATGAGTAGGTGCACTGTTAAAAATGTTGTGTTTTGTGTATTACGATATAAAATTACAAGAAGTATATTTATTTTGTATACTCTTTTTTGTGTTTTTCTTTTTAGCACAACAAATATATTTTTGTAGATCTTTACGCATGATAAATTCTATTGCATTGGAAAAAATGTTTATTCAAAATTTGTTTACACTCTTCTGAAGCAATTAAAATGAAACATAATATTTATGTACTTTATTAATTAATAAATAAATGTTTTGTTTTGATATTGTTCGTTAAATTATAATTTAACAGTGTACAAGGAGAACAATTGTATTTTAGAAAAACATATCGAGAAACAGCTAAAAAAAAATATTCCTGATTAGCAAATTTAATACACAGGATTCGAAATGTATATACATAAACGGATTTTTTTTCTTCTGTTAAAATTAAATTATTTCGCGCGTTTATTATATTATAATAAAGTACCCGAAACGTGTTTCTGTCCTCACCAATAACTCAAATAACAATTCCGTGAATATAGAGTGTCTGTATAACTAAATCTACGTCTTACACTCTATAATTATATGCAACAACGATCGATCGCAACGATTAATAAAAAAAAACGATTTATAACACCGAAAAATCTTAAGCCCATCGATGAAACCCAAAACTAAATTGAAAATACCATACCAGATAAACAATTACAAGGAAAGGTATTTTTCCACTTTAAAAAATATTAGATTTTTCTCGTCTGCCTCGCAGCCTCGCCTCGGCCAACATTTTTTCCCGATAGCTTTCAAGCAAACACATAGCCGCGTCGATATTCAAAACTGATAGAACGCGGAATCTTGGAAAGCGCCGTAGGCCGATCGGAACCGACTCCTCAGTCCGAGGCGAGTTTATCGTGGCGGCAGGGGCGGAAAAAAGGAGAGAGAGAAAAAGAGAGAGAGAGCGAGAGAGAAGAAGCGACGGTAGTCAGGGAATAAAATGGGCGAGGCGGCATCGCGATACGCGGAGTACAGGAGACCGAATTGCCCGCGGCGGCCCCGGCGAGGAGCTCGGCTAACGCGCGGCGCGCTGCCGAGGCACCGGGGGATGCACCGTAAAGCATCGATAGCGCGCGCGCCTCGCTCGCTCCGAGGGACAATGTAAAACGGAGGTCCGAGTTGCGCGGGGCGCGGCCGATAGGGCCGGACTGCGCGCGGAGGGACGGACGCCGGTATATGCGAGTCGTAAAAAGCTCGTAAAGCGGCGACTCGCCGTGGTCCCGGTGGCCGGGCGGTTACGGCCGCGGAAGCCCGGCAAATACGAGCGAGGCGTGGAGAAAGTGTTGGAGAGAATTAGGGAGCGGAATGAGCGAAGACACGGAAAGGAGCTCCGCCGGGTGCTGCGAGGAGTCCGGGGCTCTCGCGCCCAGGCATCTTGCGCCGGGGAAACGGAATACGGAATTTCGGACGTGATATCCTGCATTGTTTGCTCGCCGAAAGTTTAGTTTTAAAGGGAGCGCGTAATGTTGTTGAGGATTTTTTGTTATTTTTTGAGGAGGGTGTATTTTTTTTTCTTTTTTAAGATCTTTCTTAGTTTACAAAAATTATTGCCAGATTACATTGTTTACTCGCCGGTTTATTTATTTATTTATTATGTTTTTTTTTAAGAAGATTTTTTTTGTAGTCTTAGAAGCGATGCTAGCTACCCTCTAAAATCCACTCAGTGAAAATTCTCAATATGCACTGACTTTCAGTGAAAAGTGCGCAACTGAAAGATTCAGTTGCGCACTTATCACTGTCTTTTAGTGTATATACACTGAAAGACAGTGAATTCTCATTATTTTCACTGGATGGATTTTAGAGAGTAGCTTTTTTATTTTATAAATTTATTACGAATTAAGGATTAAAAGTGCTATAATTAAATCAGCTTTTGTAAAAATTGGAGCTTATTTCATTGAATTTGTTTAAAAAAAAAATCAATGTACATCGTTTCCTCCGTTATAAATTATTTTCCTTAAATATTTACGGAATGTAATTTTTAATAATCAAGCGATTCTCTATGTATTTTGCTGGTCATACTTAACAACTTATTTAAATGATCAAACTGATAAATAGTATTTTAAAGAAAAACAATTTAATTCACTGATAGTTAAAGTCACACTTTAAAAAAAAAAAAAAAACTTTTTTAGAAAATAAATTGTCTAAAATAAATATTTTCTTCGGTTTATTGTACGTACATTGTAAGCGTAAATGTATAATTACTTTTATAATAATGTGTTTTTCATGCACTAATAAAAATTCATTTAAATAAATAAAATGTTATTATCATATTATCAGCAATCATCTTGAAAATTTATCAGAGATGGACATTCTAATAAATATTTCTCCATAAAGGATCAGCCTTAATTCAGTTCCATATTAGAGAGCACGACGATCTGCGAATAAATTACCGGAGTTCAAACGTCTTTTTTTATGAAAAAGAAGGGTGAGAAAGGACGAGATCCTAATTTAGCGATACTTTTTTTTTGCGAACTAGACGCGCTCGGGGAAAAAAAAGACGCCAATTGAAATGCTCGAAGCAGGGAAGCGCGATAACGACGCGTCCTCGAGGCTTCAAATCAAAAAGACACGAGAAAGGACTTCTTTTGCAAACGCAGCGCCGAGAGGCCGACGAGAGTCGGCGGCGCCGGCCCGAGCAAAGGCGGCTCGAATCGAAGTCCTATAATTAAAATTTATCGAGTACCGAGGACCCGGCCTACCCACTTCTCTTCGGCCCTTTGCGCATTAGTCTCGACTATCAATTACACTTAAATCGGTTTTCCGTCTCTCTCTCTCACTCTCTCTCTCTCTCTCTATCTCTTTCTCTCTCTAGATCTCCTCCCTACTCCCCTGCTGCCGCAAAAAAGAAGGAAGCGAGAGCCACCTCGGATTACGACGGATCGGCGGGTGAGTAAGAAAAAAAACTGGGGGTGGAGGGAGGGAAGAAGAGTCGCGAGCACCGGGAAGAAGAAGGAAGGCGGAGTCTGGAAGCGCGATAAAGTGGACGCTGCAACAGGCAGCGACTAGCGCGTATACCTATCGGCCCGATCGTAATTTAAACTACTTCCACACCCGCAGGAATAAAACGGGGGCGTCGTTTTCGGCAGACGTAAGCAAGATTGCAAGATTTCTCTTTTCGAAAATCAAATTTTTTTTATTTCCTGCATAATATTATTCGTTGAAAAAATATTTTTCGCCATTCTAACCTCAAAATCGCGTGTTCAACTTGATTTTGCGGCTCTCATGGCGAAAAAATAGTATGCGAAACTAGGGCGTAAGCGAATTTTTGCCTCCCTCGACTTTTCGACCTCGCTTCGCTCGGCCGAAAAACGTCTCGGGAGGCAAATAATCCGCTTCCGCCCCCGTTGCATAATGTACTATTTCGAACCTTCCCGCGAAAAATACTTTAAAAAAGCTTCGCCCGAAAAGCGCTATTCCAATTTTGTTCGAAAGTTTGTTTGTAATTTTTTTTTTTTTTTTTTTTGTTTTGTTTTCGTTTACTGAATTAACATTAATTCATGTAATCAACATAATATATATATGCAGCGATGATGGTAGTTTAATTTATATGCAGAATAGTTTAATAATTTGAATTTTTACGGCTATATTCTTCCTTCCTCTTTAAATAAAAGAGTAACGAACATAAAGAGATTCTTAAAATGTGTCATCACCATCTCAGATGTGTGCTCGAAAATTGTAATGTGAGTATAATAAAAAACTTCCGGCTATGTGACATCCTGAAAAAAGGGACAAAGGAAGTGAGGATGCGAAAAAGAGTCAACGAAATGTCGCCAATGAGAAAAAAAAAATTGAGCCACATATGTTTCTGAATTTTTTTTTGTCTCTCGTCCACATCCGCTACAATATTTTAACCATAGAAATATTATTATGCAAAGGCAAAATGAATAGTCTTTGTGCATTATGGTCCACTCTTTTCGAAACGTTTAATCCCCATTACGATGTACATTCTGCTAAAGAATTAACAAACGTTCCTAACATAACTTCTTTTAAATTGAGCGTCTTATCTAAATTTATTATTTTAATCTAGTGGCATCCCGATGTAAAGATATAACTGTATTTTTCGGAAATTGTTTAAAAATCCAAATTGCTTCAGCGATCTAAGACATCAGTATTAAGCTGATCAACTGGGCGCTTCGAACGCTAAGGGGGTATATCGGATACCCCTACGTGACCTCATTATTGGGTCTCCTTCTCAAGTGACCGAGTTAGTACTACGTCCTCCTTTCATCTAAGGTAGCTTATACTTACTATTGGAACTTCGAGAGAGTCAATCTACTCATCATCGATTCCGTCAAGGGATTTTTAAGTAAATAAATAAATAGTTAAGTACTTAAGTAAATAATATATTTTTTGTCTTGATTAGTCACCTTTGTATACCAATAAACGAAAATTTACAGTTATTAAATTACTATAAGGAAATTCCTAATGATAAATAATGAACTTCCAACGACATCGAAAAATAGCAACATATTGCCTGAAAAATGTTAAGCCTTACAGATGTCTCTCCATTCTTAAAATACGTTCAGCACTAACCGTTTTATACACATTTTTTAATTTTCTCCTTTCATACATAATAAACCAATTCTGCCGGTGATTGACCTCATCAAATTTCTATGACTTTGGCTAACTAAATGACTTGCGATCGATTTTGCTACCCACGAAAAAGTCTTATTTATTTTCTCTGATATTTAAAATTATAAAAAAAGGTAGTTACAAAGGCAATCATAAACAAAAAGCAGAAACCTTTACCATTCTTTATATGAAAAGCAATAGAAGCATAAAACTTTTATCGCAGTTTCTTATCCGAGGTCCCCCAGGAATCGTCAATAGCATCGCGGCGCAATGCAAAAAGGCAGCAGCAACGATTGACAGATTTCCCTTGGTTTCCATTTTTCTCACTTGCGCGTGCCCATAAATTTTTCCGGCGCACCTACACGTGCGCTTATTAGCATTGACGGCGCGTCACTCCCAACTGAAAAAAGGTCGGCGAGGCGAAGGGAAAGGCAAACAAAAAAAAAAAAAAAAAAAAGAAAAGAAAAGAAAAGAAAGAATCGACGGAGTCTTTGTGAGCTCTCGGACCACCGAGGCATCGGCTCGTCGCCGCGGCAATGAGCGCACGAACGGCTACCGTGGCCGGATGTCACGTAGCGTGTCAGCGCGCATCGACCGAGAGGAGAAGTCGACCCGCGTGCGTTCGGCCTCTCAGAATCGATCGAACCGCCTCCTCCTCCTCCTTGCTCCCTGCACATTTTTTTTTTTCGCTCCTTGGAATCGCGCTCGCACTAGTTTCGCGCAATTTATATTAAATCGACAACTTTTTGCACACGATCTGCAGTTCCGAAAGAAAGGAGTAATAATTTTGCGCAATTATTTGTTAATAGAATTACTGTCAAATGATATGTGCGTTTGTGTTAATTTTTTTTTTTTTTTTTAATTAAATGAGTTAACTAAAACTAAACTAAATTATGGTAAACTAAATTAAATTATGGAACTATCGTCAATGTTCTATTGTCTAGTATCGTATCCATAATGGCATAAAAAAGGCAGTAAGGACCGTTTAATGAAGAAATAAACAAATAAAGTATAGAAAACATTATCATAACTTTTAAAATAATAAATATACCTCTCATAAAATAGTAATCTAGTCGAACATATATAGGAAACTACGAAAGGAGCTCCTTAAAAAGTAGTGCAAAAGTAGTTCCTGTAAATATCAAAGTTAAAAAGGTAAAAAGTGTGTCCTTTTTTAAACAGGAACTTTGGTAATTAAATTGTTGTAGATTTAAAAAAAAAAAAAATTGTTTGTAGAAACGAGTTTGAATAAAATTAGAATAACAATGAAGTGATTATAAGAACTTAGTACGACTTCCACTTAAGACAAATGTAATTGATGAATCCTTTGTATGCGCGAGGAGTAGACTATCTTTTTTACTTTTGATTAGTCAGTTCCCTTTGTTTTCGATTTACCGCGAATCGATCGTGTTTGATATTCAAATGATCCGACCACTTCTGGAATATCAATTTCCGAAGCCTCTCAAATGAATCTTTTATATGTACCCAAGAGCGATGACTCGATTCCCGCACTGAAAGGCGCATTTGTCGCGTCGTAATGCGTGCAAGAGCCACAATGGCTTATGAGCGACTGCTCGGTATTCCGCTTATTCGCGATTGCAATAAAAATTTACTGCCTTGTAACGGGGCAATAGAATTTCGAGTGTCGTAAAAAAGCGGAGACGATTTCGAGAATTGAATAGCAAGTTTGTTAAAGCCCCTCTTTACAAAAGGGGCACTGAACACTTTTATTTCCCCTTACAATATTCGGAGATGTAACTCTAACTTGAATTCGTAATGAGACTGTTTGTTTGACTTTTAATGTTCATATCGTTTTCGGTTCCAGGATAGTAAACATATTTTCTTTAAATAATTTCTTATTAATCAAACGGGTTAAAAAATTTAGCTCACACGATATAGATGTATTGTAGAAAAATGCACAAAATGTTTTATTATAAAACATAAACCTGAAAATTAATATTGATAATATTGTCAAAATGGCTTGTTGCATCACAATTACAATATGCAGATGTACTATACTCTCACTCAAAATGACGTTACGATACTGCTACAAATGTGTATATCTACGTTAAAAACGAAATTAAAATCTTCAATAATAAAAAAAGGAAAAAAGAAAAAATATGTCAATTTGTTTTAAACACTCTATATCAAACGAAGGTAGTTATAATTTTTCATAATCTGAAGCTAAACTAACAATTTTTTTACAGACGGCACCGTAACTGATTAAATTAATGAAATAATAAAAAAATTAATCAATTTCAATCAGTTTCTTTTTATAGACGGCACCTTAACTGTTTTAATTAATGAAATGATACAACAATTAATCAATTTCAATCAGTTTCTCCATTTTTAAAGTAACAAAAAATATTTATAAATCAGCGTTCCACCTTAATTAAAACATTCTACCTTCGAACGTAAATTTTATTTCATAACAAAAAATTTAATTTACTTGCAAGTGACTACTTATATATTTACAGTCACAAGATGCAATCACTTTATCTACAAGAACAAAAGGTAAATGATGAGCCTGCGTAATAACGAGCAAACCGGTCTTTAAAAAAAAAAAATGCTAAGCCATAAAAAAAAAACTGCAAGCTCACAAAGCATATTTACAATGGAAGCGACGTAATGAAAAAAAAAAGATGGAGCTCTCCTTTTGAACCAGCGGAGCTCAAAAATCTAAACGTATTTACCCCGAAGTGAGTTATCACCATTCGTGCTTCGCGGGCGTGTGTTCATTTCCGGCGGCTGGAGACACACTTACATACACGCGTGCACCTCCGCCGCCCCCACCTCCTCGGCGCGAGAATATAAAGTCCAATCGGATACACGAGGAGAGCGTGCAACATGTTTGGCTACCGCCCCTGTGTACATACGTGTAAGTTTTATCCGCGAATAATGCATATTAATGCAGTCACCTTACGGTGGTCCTATCGCGCGCCCGTATGTATGTATATGCCCCTCGCTCGGGAATAAAATGCTTATGCCTCCTTTATTCACTCGCTGTGTGCGCCCCGGCGTCTTATATCTCCTTTTTCTTCGCCTCGCTTTATACCTCTTTTCGACCTCTTACTCCCACTGAACAAACATCTTCTTCGCTCGGAGCGCCCGTGCACTCCGGCGTATACCGAGTTAAAGCGTTGTAATTTTATGCTAATGCACCGTCATTGTTACAACTCGTGCATAAAATGCATTTTGTTGCTTCATTTTTTTTTCTTTATTTTTTTTATTTTAATGGGAAACGTTGAGGCTGAGCTGCTCTTGTTTGTTGTCACAGTGGTGTGCCCTCGATATTTACGTAGTTCGGTGCATTCGGCTATTCAGTGGAAATGAAGTTCGGTTAATGAAACTGGGGGTCTAAGCAATTTTTTAGAGGACTTCGATTGAAGTGCAATATAACGTTAAAATGGCTGCTATTTTTAAACTTGTAAAAATGTTTTATATGATATTTTACTTTCTTACTTTATTTATTTTACTTTCTTGCGTTATTTTATTTACAAAGATTATGAATTATAAATATAACGTTAAAATAACTACTATTTTTAAACTTGTAAAATGTTTTGTATGATATTTTACTGTCTTACTTTATTTATTTTACTTTCTTACGTTATTTTATTTGCAAAGATTATGAATTATAAATATAACGTTAAAATAACTACTATTTTTAAACTTGTAAAAATGTTTTATGTGATATTTTACTTTCTTACGTTATTTTATATACGAAGATTGTAAATTTACCCTTTTTGTAAATACTGTAATATACAGTAAACAATCTGTACTATTTGATTCTAACTTTTTGGTCGATTTTAAGAGAATTCCGATTTTATACGAACAAACTAATTACTTTTATGTAATAAACTTTTAGGGGGATCTATCACCTTTTGAAAGTTGTATAAAGTATCATGTACAAAATATATATACCAACACATAAAATTTATGATAAAATATTTCAACTAGTGTCGAATAATTATTTTTTTACAATTAAATTTTAGAAAAATCTATGTAAAATTGAATCAGTAAAAAAAAACTAGTAGAATTAGTGAAATGTTTACTATTGATGAGAAAAATTAGTATCAACACGTTTTGAATTTTTCCTTCTTAAAATACTTAAAAACAACATAATGCAGAAGTTTTTTTAACAGATGATAATTAGCAGGGCAATTCCTTCGTATTTTTGTACTTTTTCACTAATCAAATTAAATTACAATTATAACAGATACTATTTATACCCTTTAGCACTGCTTGAGAATCGCAAGTCATTAAAAACTCTCTTTAATTATTTGAAGATTGAAGTTGGAATCTTCATCAATTTCTTTTCGCAACGAGAAAAAAAAAAGATAAAAGTCTAACCAGCCATGAAACTCGATAACAAGGCACTCGAAGGAAATATCTTAAACGAACGCAATTTTCAAATAAACGAATCGCAGGCATCGCGCGGGCCACCTATAATTCAGCTCTCTCGCATAATAATCGCGCATAATAACGCAATCACGGAGAGCGCGGCAGTTCGCCGGCGTCGCGGAAGCCCGAGTTAACTAAGTCGGGATTCTCCTCTCCAGTCCTGCCCCTACACCTCGCCCCGTGTCCCCCTTAACTCCGTGTTCATCCTTCAAATCCTAAATAAACAATGGCAATTAAGCAACAAAACGAACGAACTCGATTATCGCGCGTTCGCTCGCTTACTACGGTCCTCGCTTTAATCCCCCTTAATCCGCGCATTAAACGCCGACGACTATGGAGAATCGCATTACAAACAATTTGAATTTCCCGCCGGTTCGAGGCGCCCTCTGAGCCTGGCCGAAGGCGAGGTGCGCGCGTCCAGCGTTGTTTTGCGAGCGGACGAACGACGTGGAAAAATAGAGAAAAAAGGCTTTACTGGCTCTTGTGCCACGGGAGATACCCACGGATCTTGAACGGCGAGGAAGATACGCACGTGTCTGAGGTTATGGGCGCCTTTTTATGCGCCTGGGGCGCTCGCGCCGGTGTCAGCTACCGGTTTTTCTCGCTACCGGAGTTGCTTTTGCCCCCAAGTCCCCGCCGGTTATATCGCTCGTATTCTTTTGTAACTGGGATGCGAAACGAGAGTGTACGGCGGACTCGATCGCTCGGTGAAGGCTGAATTTTCTTAAAGTTACGGGTGACTTTGTTTCTTGAGAGATTCTTGCTTCGGTGAGGATAATAATAAGTGTATCTGCAGTTGGAATTGTTTATTTTCAATTTTTAAAAAAGAATATTAATGTAAATGAAATTGAGGTGGCACTTTAGAAAATTGGCAGGATGGTGTAGAGCCTTCAAAGAAGCAATTTCATTCATTAGTTCTGGTTAATTAAATGGCACTAAAACTGAAATCATTATTTAGGGTATGAGATTGTATAATATTCCAATACTTAAAGAAACAATCATTCAATTTTTTTTTTAATTATTTTGACATTTAATTTTAATGTCTTTCTGATGGATTTTCATATACAATTATAGAATCTCTTCCTAAAAATTATGATGGTTCTCGTCGCAAAAATTACATGAAAAGAAAGGAATCGAAGGACCGTTTGCAAGCTCTAGGAATCTTTACAAGAAAATCTCTGTAATTTTTATGGAAAACTTGGCCTGTAAACGAAGCTTGTTATTTTTGAAAGAAAAGCTTCGTAATTTTTACAGGGAATTTTACAGTAATTTTTAGAGGAAAATCAGTTTAATTTTTGCAGAGCTTTTTTGTAAAAATTGCAAAGCTTTGCCAAAGGTTAAGCTTTTTACAGGAAAATCACTGTAAATTTTAACTGAATCTTGAATCTTTGCCGAAGCTTTGTAATGTTTTCAATAAAGCTCTATTTTTTTACAAAAAGTACGGTAAAGTTCCCCCTAAAAATTACAAAGCTTCTTGTACACAATTATACCGAAAAGTTTTTGTATAAATTTTTCAGTATTTAAAAACCGTCGCTCGATTACGTTTTTACGCGTAAGCTTATTTAACCGTAATTTTTATGAGAAAATTTTCTCAGTGTAAGATATTTTTCATAAATTTACTAATCCAATAGGCAATAAGAAGAAATAAAGAGATTTTACTAAAAGTAAACTACTAAAAAAATTTCGTTGGATTTAAAAAGTATTACACGTATACAATAAACTACAGTATTATAAACTCGAAAATTACGGATTTTTCATTAAAAATCTCTAAATGTTTTTCCAATTAAGTTCTCAATTCAATTTGCGAAGAAAAACGCGGGGCAAAGTTGTCCCCGGAGAAGAGCAACCGGATTTATCTTGTGCCGCTGTCTTGCCCACACGGACGCGCAGCTCTCGCGCTCACCTCGTCGACCAACCGGGCTTATATACGTCCCGCTTTGTAATTACAATTTTTTTCTCGCTCTCCGGGCTCCGCGCGCGCTTCCCCTACGTGCACCCCCGCTCGGCTGACCGGTACCACTTTTTCCTCCCCCTCCCCCCTCCCTGCACGCCGCTTTTGGCGTTGTCGCGCGAATCCCGCGGGTATATATCGCCGCGCGCCTCGTCCTTCCTTCCTTTTTTTTCGTCGCGAGTGCGGCCTTCCTCCTTTTTTCGCGCAGATCTCAGACGCGAGACTGGCTTTTTTCGAAGCTCCCTCGCCGCTCGTCTCCTCCTTTTTCCGGCGAGGCAGGAGCGCGGCGCAAATTAGCTTCCGCTGAATTCCCAGGGCATTTTGCCGCTCGAGATATCGCTGCGTGTACGTAGCGTATCTGCGTACGGCTTCGTCCCATCACCGACGCCTGAAGAGGGTAGCATGTTCTTGTGCTGATAGCGCCGCTCGCATTTGGAAAGGCTCCGGAGGGCTGCTGCTATTCAACGTTAATGCGATCTTTTATATTGGTCCGCGTTTTCGTAATGACTTAATGTTGATAGTTTTACGTTGCAGGAACTCATCTGGGCAAAAATAAATTCTTTTTATTCATTAAGGCAGTTAAGGGGTAAATCTATCACTCTGCCAAAAGATAGACTGAATTACAGGAAGAAAAATTCTCTATACACTGAAAATTGCTGTAGTAAATTTTAATATCCTCACAGATTGATATTATTGGAAAAATTATCATAGTTTCTTTTAAAATTTATAAAAGCGGTATAGCAACATTTAGAGTTACAGTAAATTTCAAAATAAACTTTAGTACATTTTACAAGAATAGTAGTTTTCGATACTACTGCGTCAGAAGTGATTTTCGGACAAGTGTGAGATTAGCGCCCGAGCGAAGCGAGGGTGATAACTCACACAAGTCCGA
>JAWWEN010000001.1:9119641-9145151 GCA_035582955.1 Sycophila texana | reverse complement strand
AAGTGAATATTAGCCGATAAAAAAAAATACGTAAATTTTATTTTTTTATGTTCTACAACATATATAAAAATCATCAAGATCGGTGAGTTCGGGTTGGGTACCTTTCCTTGTTAGAAATTTCATCAGTAGTAACAGTCGACGGGTGCAGTTCTCGTGAATATAACCGATCGCTCGTCATTGTTCTGCTCGAGCGCGCGTCGACGAGTGCAATTCGCCATACCGCGAGTGCATCGACAGGCTCTCCTCGTACGAGAGCAGGGCCGAGGTGATTTCAAGGAAGCCAGCGACACGCGAGGACATCATCCCGCGGCCCAATCACGTGACATCCGCTGTGGCCCCGAAAAAAAGAAGCGCACCCACGCGACTCTTTCTTCTCGTTTGAGAAAGATAGAGACAATTGCGTGCGTCCGCGCACGACAATGGAAGGCTTTTCGGAGACGCTGCCGGCCTATTCTTCTTCAAACGAACGACTGCGTGAGCGTCGCTCGCATGTTGCGCTTAATAGAGCCGTTTTTCGGGGAGTACTCGACGGATGCGCTTTGAATGTGAAATTAGGAAGGTGAAATATGTAGATGCGATGAAAGTGGACGAGCGGAGATCGTATATCCGCGCAGAAATTCTGATCTACGGTTATTGTTTTTGTTGCATTGAAATGCCAGTAGCCCGTAAATGTTATTATGTGCTTCGATTTACGTAAATACAGCCATCTGTTATACATATCTATTACAAATGTTGTATTTCATTTATTTCATGAATGACTGAATAAAGGAGCTTTTTAAACTTCTACATTTACCTTTATAATCAAAATATTACTTTCGTATTATAATTTCATTATGCTGTATCAAAATAAAATCATTAAAAATTAATAAATAATAAATTTGATTAAGAAGAGTCTCTTATTTTAAAATTACAGATTTTTTACTCTTCTAGATTTTCCTAATCTTTCACAGCATTACTTTTATTATATGCTTACATTAAAATCGATAAGTATATACATTTTTGTTAATATCGATAAATATATATACTTTATTTAATAAATACTTTCACAAAGAAGCAAAGGACTGAACTGACAAGTGCACACGGCGGGAAAGTGAAACTGACGCTTCGGATTGTCCGTCAAATGAACGGCGAAACGTCCGAAATGAAAAAAAAAGGCGTAAGGTCGCGGTGTCGCACAAAAAATCCCGACGTAAAACCGGCCCGCAGCGTCAGTCATCGTTAGCGTCTTCGCGCCTCCGGCAGCCGCCCCCTACCCCTCCGCCCACCCACTGTTGTCTCGTCGAATTAATTGTTTATCGCATTATGGCTGCGCTCGAGCCTCGTCACCGTCGGCTTCGTTACTCGCGTCTTGTTAAGCGAGCCCTGCCTACTCGCGAATTTAATGAAATGACGAACGCAATTTAATGAAATGACGGGCACGGCGTCTTAGACTGTCTATGAGCCTCGCCAGTGCCTCCTTCGCTATTCTATGAAGCTGGGATAGTAAGATTCCCGCGTGTTTTTAATGATCTCGCTCTCGGTTCAACTAAGCGTTTGTGCGGAGTTGCAAATGGAAGCGTGCTCTTTATTGAAGAATTAATTGGTTTAAAATTCAACATTCAAAATACTTATATATGTGAGGATTAAATAATAAATCTCGAATCGACGATAAGAGCGATTAGTGTTTTGTAAAACCTACTCTTATTTACAGTGTTTGTATAATGTACGGTGAAAAAAGATGTACTAAAAATTGCAATAGTCAATTTTCATGTCCTTACAGTCCTTAAAAAAGTCTCTTGTAATATTTACAAGAACTGTAGCAAAATGTGTTAGAATGACAGTAAATTCTAAAAGGAACTGAATTAAATTTTTCAAGAAAGAATCGATGCTTGTAATTTTTCCAACTACGTTAGTCTGTGAAGGCATTAAAATTGACTGTAGTAATTTTTACTAACTAATTTTTCTCCGTCTATTTATTTAAATAATGGTTTTTAAGATAATTATACCTTTATATCTCATGGTAGTTGATTTCTTTAACAAGTGTAGATTTCAAAGTGTTTCAAATTTCTTCAGACAATTTTCTTCAAACAAAAAAAGATCTTCTAAAGATTTTCATAGATTTAAAAAAATTCTTAAAATTTCTAATAATTTATAAATTACCTTGTTAAACCGTTATATAATTTTCAAAAGATTTCCACAAAGATTTTCGAAAATATTCAACGGTTTTTAAGGATTTCTCGGAGTGCAAAGTCCTTCGGTTAAAATTACTACCACCTAATGATGCAAAGTTTATGTCGTATAGAATAAATATAACGTATGACTAAGGGTAAAGAAAAGCAATCACCAAAATGAAGTTATTTATATACTCACATTATTTTCGTTTACGTATACAAGTATAGACATCAATTAATTGTAATGAAAGTCAAGTTAAAATATATCGTACTTTCATTACTCCAGCTATCAACGTTACACAATAATACCGAAATAAAAAGGAAAATACGTCTGGAATATCGCGGGGGATTTATTATTAACGGACTATCGGTCAGATAAGGGCGAACAACTACCGAGTGCGATAAAAATTCGCATTACACAGCGCTTAATTTCTCGCATTTCTGTCCGTTTCCCGCGTAAAAACGTAGAAAAATTCGGGGGCACTCTCGCGCGGGCGTATACCGAGGCGAGACGATGGGAAGCCAAGTAATTTACGAGGTCGATAAGAGTCTGGGCCGAACCTTATCTCGGGGTCGCGATAACTCTTCCCTTTAACGGCTGGCGATTGAATTAAAAAATGGCGGCGAGATATCAAACGCGCGAGCACCCCCTACCCCCCTCCTCCCCCCTCGATTTCATATTTATGCCGGCGTCGGAGTGCGGCACAAGTCCGCATGACGACTTTGTAGATAGCACAGTTGAACGACTCGATTGCTCTATAAGTTTCCGCCTTATTTGCGATAAAGCCGAAGCGAATTCGTAATGCTACGATAATAAGGTCGTTGCGTAATGTTCCGAACATTAACTTGTTTACCTACGCTAATGTTGTTCTCAGTTTAAAAAGAGGATTATTAACTCTCAAAAGGTTTACTGGATAAAAAAATGTTTTTTACCTGAGGAGGACAGTTCCCAGGCAGACTCTAAATGGGACGTTATAAGTGGTACGGGTAGGATGAAGCTCACTCACCTGAAACAAACGAAAAAATTTAATTTTTACAAATTACTTATATTTTTAATGATTAGTTAATAATATATTTGCGGATCATGGATGTGATTATATTTTTATGAAATGAGTATTTATAAAATATATTTTAAGAAGACCTTAATTAAATTCTTCTTGCATATTTCATCCAGGAGTGCTTTAAAATTATAGTGAATACTTTATTTTATTGGCATCACCAATAAACATATAAATTAGTTAAAATTGAAAATAAGATTTTTTGTTTATTTCAATTTCAAGTAATTCTATAAAAATTTTTTAATGGAAAGTTTGTACTAAAAAAAAAAAATTGTAAATTGAAGATAACACGTTAGGATAAGAGGGGACGTAAAGCTTTGGTCTACGTGCTGGGAAAAGCCCGGAGCGATGCTCAGGAGCGGACACTCCGATTAATTGCGTAGATCGCGTCGCTCGCTGTGCGCGTGCCAACAACACGATTATTACGCTCCTAGGATCCCGTAATGATGTCGAAGCGCGGAGGCAAGTCAATCAATTGGTAATTAGCGGAGATCGGAGGCGAGCGTGTAAATTTTCGACAGCCAACGACGTTCGGAAATTTCTGGCACGTTAATAACGGATAAACTACGTCTACGGTAAAATCAAGGGTAGGATTAGCTCAATGGATGCGATTTTTTCCTTTCATAAACGTCCTACACCCAGAAGGGTGAAAGATCGATGAACAGTCGACTAAATAATTTCTTTTACGATTACTTACTATATCACTGTAACAAATGTCATGAATTTGCTTCTAGTACAGGCATTAAATTTAGTAATTTTTACATTAAATTTAATGCAAATATTTTTTGCAGTGATGATAAATTTACATAAGTCAAGAACAAATGGAAATAAACGAATCTTCAACGTTTCATATTTTGCGAAATGTTTAAAAAAGTAAATTGAATCAGTTGGGTGTGCAAGCATTTTCTATTTTTTTCCCCTGCAGTTATGAATTCACTTGGAGTTCTCAATTTGCGTACAGCATTGAATTTTAGAAAGGATACTTTATTAGAATCCAGATGAAATCTCACAGTGGGGTTTGATAGCTCAATGAATACATCTAACTAGAATCCAATCATAAAGTTCCAAAGTGCGGCATTAAAGGGATCTCTTAGGGTCATCCATTCAAAATCGAATTGGTCTAGTTTCGATAATTCCCACTCAAAAAGTTTTTAATACAATCATTACACTTGTAATACATGCACGTAATATAATTTTATTTAATAAAACAAGGTGTAAAATAATAATCCTTTGGTGTACATAGAACTTTTGACTATATATATATACATCACAAATTCCTGTAGTCTGATCTTCACAATAACAACATCTACAAGTTATGTTGGCACATTTTTTAACAATAATTGTAAACATATCACAACCAGAAATATGAAACCTTTACACGCTAAAATGGCTGGAGTGAAATTTCACTCTTATTTTAGAGTAATTCTAAAGTTAATTCATTCATAGAGTTAAATTTTTAATTTTTCTCTAGTGGAGTGAAATAATCACTATACATGAGTAGAGTGACTTAATTTCACTCTGATAGAGTAGGATTTTATAGGTTTTAGTTCTAGCCTTTCACTCTACATTTGAGTGAAAAAATTACTCCACTTCACTCTAATCGAGGGAGCTCATTGTAATCTAAACTTCGAGTGCAAATTTGACTCTACTGGAGTCAAATTTAACTCCATTTCACTCTAACCGATCTAGCGTGTACTCTAAGATTAACATTCCTTTGGGAAACTCCCACGAATTTTAATACAGTCGATTGAACATCGGAACTTCGATACATCCCAGTGCATACACGGAGTGGCAAGTACATTTACCCAAAGTATATATAACGCATTTTCCCATTCAGTAGGCGACCGACGGTGACGACGTAGTTATCTCATTGAAGACAATCAATCAAGCCATTTGGCGCAGCGTCAACGTCGTCTTTTGCGATCCCTGACAACGGCAGCGCGGCTAATTGCCGATTGGTCGGCTACAAAACGGTCGTTCATCCGCGGCGAACGCGTCTAATTACGCGCGCGGGCCTCGTTAAATTGTCGGGCCTGGGGCCGCGTAACCGAGCGACATTGTTCCGCGCACAATGCGCCGCCGCTTCCGGAACAACAATAACAAGGAGCGCGTCGACAAAGGCCGGCGGACGACATTGTGCTGGCGCCCGAGTCCTCGTGTCTTCGCCGATATACCCCGTGAATAGAGCGTGCTGGAAGATGTTACCGCGACGCGTTGCACACGCCGCTGGCGTGTCAGGTGCAACCGGAACGTCCCACGCTGATGCGGCCCTTCATCGAGACGGAGACGCTGCTGGCGGGTTTCTCGTCTTGGGCGTCTTCTTATAGGAAGAGCTTTCTGATGGGCTTTTTTTACGAGGATTTTGAGTATTGGACAGACAACAGGTGGGATTTGTAAATGTGTTTCTCGTGCGTGCAGAAAAATGTTACGTTAACAACTATACTGTATAGTCTTTACTAAATTAAGGACAAACTCGAAAAAAAAATTTGTACAATTGCTATAGTTAATTTTACTATAAATTTAATATAATTATTATTTAGTAAAATGTAATTGAAATATTTTAAAGTAAGTTTTTTTTTACAGAGTGACTAAGAAATACATAATTAGATAATTATTGTATATATTTATCATAATTGTCTAATTAAGTATAGTATTTAAATTTAAGAGGGTAAATTTTTTTCTCAAATATCTTGGAGAGATACAAACTTAAAGGCGGGATAAATTTCGATGATAATAAACGATCGCTAATATTGATAAAAGTTTCTGTTTGGATTAATTTAATAGCTCCTGTTCTGGAAAGGTAACCCGATTCACGGTCTATCCTTCAGTGTTGCACCCCAGGCCACTAGAAAACCTCATGCGGGCTGTCAAACGACGTGCCTCAAGAGCACGTGCGAACAACTTTCTCTCTCTTTTTATTTTGCGCAAAAGAAATTTTTGATATCGAATCTCTCTTCCGGTCGCCTGCATGGGAATGGGAGCTCCAGAAATTCCAGAGGTAAAGTGAGCTTAAGAGTTTTCAAGCTAACGCGCGCAGGTTTTTATTGGCGAATCTTTCTCGTCTTTTTTTTTAAATGTTTTTACGACGATGAAGTTTTATGCACGGACTGACGGACAGTAATGATTTTTCGATATCAAATTGATTCATATAAGTTTGTATTTTTATTTCCACCAGGGGATCTATATCCATAGATTGCTTATGTTAAAAGTTTTTTTTTGCTGATGAAGAATCGTTATGCTCGAAGGATGATTTATATAGAATAATATTTGTAATATTTATATTTAAATTACTATATCGTTAATGAATGCTTTTTATTTGTTAATTTATTTAACCATTTTCTTCCCTTCGTGAACTGAGAATTGAAACAGCAACCATATGTGGTTTTTATATTCTTCGGAAAATCCTTCATTCACCAGTTACGTTGACATTAAAATCCACTTGGGTAGCATTGTCTTGACAGTCAAGCACCTTAATTGACCACCGGGCCAACCATGTAGTATCTAACTCACATACACATACTGTTAGCATCACATGCCCGCAAGCGAAAATATAGACAACAATCGATCAATCGATAGAGTTGATTGCACAAGCTCTGTACTAACTACCACTCTGGTATCGATTTTCTGCAATTTTATATGCGGCTTAGTAACTTCCCTCAAAATATTCATAATAGATTTCTTATTAAAATTCGTAGGTTCCTCATTAATATTCACAGGTTTCTTTATAAACATTCGTAGGTTCCACGAGAAAAATTACAATAATAAACAGTAAAATTTAAGCACGACACTCTACGACCAAATTACAATGGCACCCTGTAAAATCTACTCCAAGGATTTCTCCCCGTACAAGGTGTGCAGGCGATCTCGATCTAAAATCCTTTCTTTCGGCATATAAGCAATAAGCTCGCGGCAGCGTTCGCGCATTTCCAATTAATGTTCGATTCCGCGAATATGCACACCCGAGCCACTCGGCACAAAGGAAATTCGATATTTTAACGACGCAGAGAGACGAGCCATTGGCACAGGCTCGCAGGAGAGTCACGCGTTCGCACATCGAGAGAGACAGAGGCGAAATGGTTGCATTGATTAGCCCCGCACCGGGAATATATTGGCATAAAGGATCATAAACAAGAATGCCCGAGGGTCGCGCGGTCGGCCGGGCTATCTCCAGCGGCCATTCGAAAATGGGGCGAAAACCGGAACAGCGCTTGGGGCTAGGCGCGGGCGCGATAGGTGTCCGTGCGCGCCGTCGAGGGCTCGCGGGGGTTGGGGGTGGCCGAGTTGACCAATATCGGACGCTCGATGTAATAAACCCCCCGGCATGCCACAGATCATTCCCCGTATCCCAAGGCCACATGCGCCAGAGTCGTCGCGGGCTGTGTATACGTATGTCATATCAAGGGTAATACTATGCGACGCATCCCTGCCGGCCGTCGTTTGCTTGATTCTCCGGCGCAGTTTGTAGACAAACTGTACTTGTTAATTATGACTGCTAATTACGGTGATAGTTGGATGATTGACCGCCAGCGTAGCGAAATTTCTTAAATTTATTGTTTTATTATTATTTTTTTTTTAAATATTTACTTATTTATCTAAGCAGAGTAAACGTAAAAATATTACAATAAGTAATGATTGCATATATAAGAGGACGTTACGCACGCGTACTTTCAGAATAGTAAAGAGTTATCCTCGTAGGATTCGAAAAAAAAAATTGTGTATAAATTTTATACAGAATTTATGCAGATTTTTAAAAAAATTCCCTTTTGACCCTAACAGCTTTTGCGTAGAACTTCTTTTATTACAGAATCTTAAAATACAAACTTAAAAACTGCATGGTACCCTGGATTGTCCATATCCTTTTTCATTTGTAAATATGTAGAAATTATTTTTCATTTTCTTGAATGGTTTTTTAATCAAATTGAGACATTAGATTCGAGTAATAGAAATTGTCCTTATACAAGATTAATTCAAGCTCAAGCAAGATTTTTTAACTTCTAGAGAAACAAAATAAGCTTCACACATTAACTTGGAAATAAAAAAATCAAGTAATAAAGTCTACCTTCTCACATTTTTTTTAACTTCTAGAAAAACCAAATGAGCTTCAACAATAATATATTGAAATAAACAAAATCAAGTAAGATTTATGTCCGTCTGAAATCATTCAGTCATTTGTACTTTAATAAAATCTACCTTGCTTGCTTAAAAAACAAAATGAGCTTCAACAATATACTATTGAAATAAACACAATCAAGTAAAATTTATCTCCGTCTGAAATTATTCACAGTCATTTGTACTTTAATAAAATCTACCTTTTCACATTTTTTTTAACTTCTATAGAAAAATAGAATGAGCTTCAACAATATAATATATTGAAATAAACAAAATCAAGTAAGATTTATGCCCGTCTGAAATCATTCAGTCATTTGTACTTTAATAAAATCTACCTTCTCAATTTTTTTTAATTGCTTAAAAAACAAAATGAGCTTCAACAATATAATACATTGAAATAAACAAAATCAAGTAAAATTTATCCCCGTCTGAAATTATTCACGGTCATTTGTACATTAATGAAATCTACCTTCTCCCTGAATTTCACTGAGGAATGATAATGCAGCACCCTTTGAGAATCCAGGGAACGCAAGGACTATTATTACCGGCTTAAAGATCGACCACCCCACTAGAAACAATTCACGACAGAGCGCTCAAAGCCGGCCTAAGCGCTCGGCGATAAAGAAGTTGGTTTACGAAATTCTCGAGAGTCGAGGGCTGGGCGCGTCGCAGGCACCCTCTCTCTCAACCCCCGAGCGAAAGCCACGGTCGCCCTGACCAAAGGACAAACGGACTCAGCGCCAAGAGACGCTGCGGTTTTCGCGTGCGACGACGTACTTCCGGACGCGGCAGACTAACGACGCGCCCCTTATCTGCTCGGTCACGTAGGTTCAGAGGCGGACGGCCGGCGGTCTCGAAAATACGACGACGCGATAAGGATCTCGCCGCGCGACATTCCCCCCTGTTAATTTAGCCGGCCAGGAAGCGCAGTAAATAGAGGACCGTCGTCTCTTTTCCTGCTCCCTCGGCCTCGCGCGCCGCCGCCGAGCTAAGGAGACATCCTCCTTTCCGCCGACCCCCTCTCTCCTTCTATACCTTTTGCGCGGGAGACGACTTTGTATTTATAGTTGAAGGGGCTGCGAGCCACCGGCTGCCGTTTTATCGGCCTGCCGTGAGCGCGTCGAATTTTTCCTTTTAATCGCCGCGGCCGGTTAGGCCTGACTTAGGGCGGCGATTTCGAGCTGCAAATTGTTTCCAGCCGCGAGCCCGCCCGGTGAGAAAGTATTTTCGGGGAGGGGAAACTTAGTTATGCCAGGCTTAAATCGCTGAGTTTTATTGGCCTCGGTTTCGTACATTTTTTTTTTCAGTCAAGAACCGTTTACACTTTAGAGAGTTAACTTGGCTGCGGTATGCTATTTTTAACTACTGACTCTAAAAAAAAATATTTTAATTTTCTTTACTGGTTTTTATTTATCGTAGTGTTTAATTTTTTTTTTTTTTTTTTTATATACTTTTTTTTTTATTTTTGCCAATTATTTTTACGGCCGCATAGGTGGTCAGTGCTTTTTTTCTGAGGGTTGCATATTTTTAATTTGAACTTCAATTAAATTTTACGAAATTATTTTAGAGAATGGCGAGAATTATATACATACATGATGATTTCATAAAAACAAAGACTTACGCTGTATTGCGGCAGCTGCTTTAAATTATGTCACACGGTTAAAAATTCGGTGTATTTGTATGTTGCGCAAACACAAAATTTACGTAAATAATTCACACAAATTTTATATAAATTGTAAGCCATTGCACATAAAAAAAACATTAATACTGTTTAAAATTTGTGTTTTTTTGTACTTCCTGCGTACTGATATTTACAAGAATTTTATAGTTATATTACACAAATTTTGTGTAATATCCAGTAAAACCACTGTACACAAATTTTACACAAATTTTATACAATTAATTCATCACCAGTTTAAGAAATAACACTTTCTTTGTGTTATTTCTTAGACTGATTTTTATCAGTGTATATAATTTTCACTTAAATTATAATTAAATAGTATCTGCTTAATTTTACAAAATTAAAAAAAAAAAGATAAAAAATTTCTAATCTAAATAAATTTTTCAAATGTTTTTCAAACAAACGATTGGTCCAAAAAAAAAAATTACGTTTTAACCGTTCACAGTCCCGCATTAAATCGTCTTTCCTCGAATTTTCGAAAATCGCCCAAAAAGATCGGCAAAAGCAAGCGATTTAGAATTAAATCCAATAAAGTGGCGGTGCCCCTCCCCCTTCTCTCCGCTCACGTTTTTCCCGAAGCGCACGCCGGCGCCGTTTATAGAGCCTCACGAAATTGCCCGGACTTTCGAAGTCCACCGGTTGAGCTCTCCACGAACGGCGCCGCTGATTTAGGTCGCCCGTACGTAGGATCCCCCGGTAAATTCAGCTAATGGAATTTATCGCGACGTCGCGGCCGCCCGGACGAACGGCCCAGAAACTGCGCGGCGGTAGGAAGTGTGCACCCCGCGTCGACGCGCCTCTTATTACGCCCGGCACGGAAAACGGCCCGCCGTTTCGACGGCGCGATGGGCCTCTCTACGTCCGTTTCCTCGACGTTGACCTCATCAAAGTGAGATACTTTGGAAGGGGAATCGAGAAAAAAAGCTGATTTAATAATTAAGGGGGAATAAACTTTTCTTTCTTATATTCTTTCTGAATTTTTTATGTCGAATTTGTTTGAAGTTGTGGCTACTTTTTGGAATTTATATAAAAGAAAAGTCGAGGTATAAGGGATTAGTACACTGGACTGTCAGCTAATTGGTGTTCTTTTCTTTTGGTAATTTTGAAAAATTTTTTAACCAACAGCTGAATTTATAAGACGTTCATTGCAAATGTGAATTCTGTTAATTTAGACTCATTATTTACATTATAGATAAGTAAAAATTCTTTCCTGTGTCTCAATTGAGATATACTGTATATCAGGAATATATATACCAATATATGACAGATCATCGATTTAACTGCCGTCGTCAATCAAAATCTAGAATGTCACAAAAGGAATGATTTATAATGTCACTGTTCTAACAATTCTACTTATAATGTATACAGGCACCTAAGTACACTGAGAAAATTTTCTTGTAAAAATAATGGTGAAGCTCCCCTTAAAAATTACGAAATTTCGTCAAAGGTCCCATATTCCAGGAAAAAATTATAGTCATTTTCTCGTAAACGATTACGTTCCTTCACGTAATTTTTACAAGAAAATCGTCCCAGAGAATAAATTAATGAAGTATAAGAAACAATTAAAGTGCTAATTTTAATCTGGGGATATGAAGCGCACCAGCAAAGACTAACTGGCAATTTTTAGTATCCCAGACGATCAGCTCCTAATTTTGAAATTTCTAAAGAAAATTTCTTGTTCATATCAATTTCACTCGACACTCGCTTTTTACGCGCCCTCTAAATTTATTTCAGTGAAATCCCACTGAATTTCAAATCACTGACATACTCATGACTGAAAAACAGTGAACTTTCACTGATCAAAATAAAAGAATATTATTAACAATTTATAGTACTGATATTATTAATAAGGATAAGATTATATTAAAAAGCCACGAAAATTCCATGTCTAATTTAATTTACTTTAAGCAATATCAAGCATGACGCTCATATTTTCTACATTATAAAATTTTCTACCAGCAATTTGCCTCAATACTTCAATCGTCTCGTCTTCAAATATACAGTAAACCTTTCAGCAGCATGCGTTCAAAGAAATTTTCCAAATTAAATTTTCCCAACCAACACGTAACAGATAATTTGATGCAGCTAATTGTTAACCGACAAAAAGCTTTAAATTGATTCTATCAATCTTCTTGAATCTCCTTGCCTCCACTCCTATCGATATCCTCGTCCACAGCCCGTAAGAACAAAGGGGCATCAAAGAAAGCCCGGACGTAAAAAGAACCGCCGCAGAAGTGCGGGAATAAATAACGGCGAAGATCGATCGATCGCTCGCCGCAGCGCGAAAATCGAACTTTCCACGAGAGTTCGGCGAAGCCCGAGCCGCTGGATAGAGGGAAAGCGACGAAAAAGAGAACAGGATGAGGGAGTAAATAAGTAACGCGGGAACTTGCCCCTCCCCCCCTCCTCGATGTGCACATGCGCGATCTACCTGTATACTCCTTATAGACTGCACTTTAACTACTCGGGGAAAACTCGAGACCGCGCGCCTCGGCTCGCCTCGATAAGCGCTCCCCGTTCAGCGTGGACCTCTTTCTCTCGATAAAGGGGCTCCCCCGAAAGTCGCCTCATCCTTTCTTCGCGCGAGCTTCCGCAAAAATATCTACGGCTCTGTTCAACTGCAGCTGCTGGCTTTTTTCGAGGAAAGACTGGATCATCTTACGTTGGAGTTGATGATGGCGCTTTTGACTTTTTTTTTAATCTTTTGATTGAGTATATATATATTTTTTAATTTATTTTTACTTTAGAATGCAATGAACAAAATATACCTGCAAAATACTGTAAAGTAATAATTTAAAACTTTCAGATTATTCTTGAAAAAGAGTTACGTTGATTCAATTATTAAAGACTGTGGGACGAGAGTTCATGAAGCTCTCGTCTGTTAATTGAAAAGGAAAAGAGTGGAGTAAATAATGGAAATCCAACATTATAACTTGAAAGATGAAGAAATTGAAGAAAGTAAGAAAAGTTGTGCTTTAAGTTACATTTATATTAGAATTTTTATTTGTAAATTATTGATTTTTTCAATTATTTCGAGTAGAATAAAAAAAAAAGCATTTCAGATGTTGTGTTGCAACTTCATCAAACGATGCATCTCTGGGAATAAGGTTTTTGAAAGAAAAACAAAGAAACACTTTAAAATTCGCTTAGTCTTCTAGGCACATACTGCTGGTGTAGATTTCTGCAGTATAACTCGGGAAAAACTCTTAGAATACAAAGGCAGTATAAGGAACGCCGCGAGGGCCGTCCGCTCGAAGCAGTTTATAATATTTATCTCCTAATGCGCTATCCTTCATCGCACTTCTTCAAGTCAAAATGGCGCCGTTCTCTTAGTCTTTTGCAGAAAGTACATTAGGGCCTCGCCATACTCTCGATCCATTTCATGCGTCATCTTTGTGTACGAGAAAAGAGTGAAACTTTTCCACAGTCATTAGTGATTATTATTTATTTATTATTATTTTCTTTTTTCATTAAATTTAGTTTTTCTTTGTTGGCCTTATGACATTTATTTTTATCGAAATCATCACTTAATTTCATTTAATAGACTTTGTAATTTCGTCGTAAAAATAAATTTAGTCGGTTTATTTATTTTCAGATGATAATTTTTGTATGTTGTACTACATTTTAGAGTTTTCATTGTCAATTTTGAAGGGTACATACTATGCTGACGTCGAACGCTAGCAAAGTCGCGGAAAATCTAGAGATACACCTCCTGCGCCTTGTGCTGGCTCACATGTGAGTGCGAAAAAATGTAAATTTATTTATCGGTGTCGTCCCTTCTCACCTTGCGGAATAGCGAGATATTTTCACAAACCATAAAAAGCAACGGCGAACAACGCCAACGAATGAATCGCTGAGCTGGCAGTAACACTGTATCTTATAGAGAAGTGCATGTCACGGAGCTTTTACTCGACTTCGGTGTGTGAATTTACAAAGATAAGCTTATCTTCGTGAAAATGCTTTTTTTTTTTAATTTCGATCTATGATTCGCAATTTAGATAAATAAGTTTCTCGTAAATTTGATAATCTAATTTTCAAGGATGTAAAAAAAATGTAGAAGGTATAGAGCTTTCAAAAATTGCGTGTCTACTAGAGGCATCGACTCCTGTTGAGGAGGAGGCCTTATAACGATTGATGAATCCAGGTTCAAGTAGAGTATGAGGAATACACGTCTTAGCGTTCGAAGCGGTCAGTTGGAAGACTTGGTAACTGATGCCTTATGTCACTGGAGCTGCTTTGTGGGCTCGACATTTTGAGCAGGTAAGCACATGGAACACGGTCAGCTGATGGAAGCTTCAAGAGGTCTCGCCTTGCTGCTTGACCTCCGATGATCCGATGATCCGAGTGATATCTGGCAGGGGCTATCTGAGCTTACTGGTCTACAGAACTACATTAATGAACATCCTTGACTCCATATGGATCCGGAGAGTCGAGGATATTTCTGGAAGCTTGGAGTCGTGATGGTATACATGACTTCGTTAGTCCCGTGACTTTGTCCTCGACTCCAACACTTGGAACAATGATCCTGATAGGTAGTGGGTGAGCATATGGAAGGGATGTTGTGAATATTGGGGAGCACACTCGAAAAACGTAAGTTAATAAATTGACACATAAGCCCATAAAAAGTAAATCCTTGTAGTGATTAAAATTATGACTGTTTATATCAACACGACATTCCCTAAATTTCCAAGCGATTCTACCGAACCCTGGCAACAGTACTTAAATTCCCAGCGAACCTGTCGCATCTGCCTGCATGAAATCTTGCAAAAAGTGGATATTGCCGTGAAAAAGGTGTTGAAAATCCAGCTCGGCAGTGTCTTCATCCCACTGCTCGCGCAGTATCTGGATGACATTATTTCGTCTTCCTCCAGGATTCAGCGGATGGAAGGGAGACTGTTGCGTTTGCGAAGCTAGCGATAACCCGCGTATTGGCCCCATCCCATCTTCTTCACGTCGCACAGCCACAGGCGCACACGTACGCGCACACGTGGCCGCGCTCGCGTGCGCCCGGTCCTCCCTCCGGTGATCAACGCGAAATGACTTTGCCGAGGCGCTCGCTCGCGCGATCGATTTTATACGAATTGGAGTGTGAGGCGGAGATATGTATATAGCGAACGAGGCGGACGCCTATCGCTACTATCCACGCCGCGTCATCCACTTTCACTTCAATTTCCGAAAGTTGCAATACCTCATCCCAAAGCTACTGCTGCCGCCTCCTGCTTCACTGTTCATTTTAGCCTCCCTATTTTTTTTTTCGCCGGCGTCTGCTCGCTTCGTTTTTTCTCGCCGAGGTACAATGGGCCATCCCGCCGTCGCGTTTATGATGCACTCATTTACCGAGGTACGGCGTAAATTACTATGGAACTAGAATCTTCGACAAGTCTCCGCGAGAGGTGAGTTTATTTGTAATACGCCTATATATTCATATTTATTTCTGATAATAATAAACTACTTACTTAATCTAGAAATTCTACTTACTTAATCTAGATTAGTTTAGTTTTAATTAAAAGCTTCGCACCGCCCGGCTGAAAGTATTCTTGAAGTAACCCTACAGGAAACAAAATCTTCCTGCAAGGATCCTTATCACAAACACTCTGCAACAAAATGTGGAAATTAACAATTATTTTGATAATCCTGCAGGATTTTTCACACAATTTCCTTGGAAGGCATTTGTGAGATGGTTCCATGCTGTCGCAAGAATTCCCAGTCGCAAGAAAATCCTGCAGCATCCTGTTCCCTACATGATTTTCTGTAGGATATTTTCCTCAAGGAGACATTATGTAAAATTTGTCATACTTTGATCACTTATGACCCTTTTCAGCTTTCTATTTCACTTTGGTATACAAAAGTATAGAAATCAGCCTCTGTTAAAAACTGAAAGATATAAATATAATTTTGTACTCTTCAAACGCGCATCCTTTAGGACTCCTGCCGTCCTGCAGGTAATTCACGGTTTTTCCTGCAGGATCAATTTCCTGCAGAGAAATATGGCGTGGTATCCGTCACATTTTTCCGCAGTATGATCCTGTAAAGGAAAATCGCGCAGGAAATCATTTCTGCCGAACAAAACCGAAGAATTACCTGCAGGACAGTAGAAATTCCCACAGGAGTCCTACAGGATATCACGCAGGGTGTCCTGCAGGATATTTCGAAAACCTAATCTATTCCATCGACAGTTTTTCCGAGAAACGATATGATATAGAATCAGTTACCCAACATTTTATCAGACTGCACCCATACATCGAGCAATTGGGAAGAACAAAAAAAAAATCAAATTTCATGAACTGTGTCAGTTAGAATATCAAAAAATAATCGACACGTATTTTTTCTTTTTTTAATTTAATGTTTATTAAAAAAGATATAGTGATTTGAAAAGTGGAGATGACGTCACGATCCTACACTATATAGATATACTATGCCGTAGTGACGTCACGTTTGTTAATAAACGTTCAATTGAAAAAAGAAAAATACGTGTCGATTATTTTTCAATATTCTATCAGACGGATATAATGGAATTTTTCACTATTCTTCCCAATTCTGGAATGATTTTTTTGTCCCGCCGTCTCACGACGAGCACGCTCTCCTCTCCTCATCAAGTACTTTTCATCCGGCGCTCCCTCCTACATCGTCCAGCGGAGCGCACACTTGTAACCGAGCGCTTTGGCGGGGCGAGCACGGCGATTAGAGCGGGGCCAGCATCGATCTCATTGACGGGGCGTACGTATGTAACGCGCCCCGACAAACGTGTCCCTCCTGCAGATCAAACGCCGCTCCCCGGGCAAAGCGCACCCTTTAAAGGTTGTTACATCGTACCTGCGCATGGCCAACACGCACGTTCTGAAGGGGGGGGGGGGCAGTCTGCAGGGTCGCACAACGGGACGTGACGAGCATTGGCGAGCCGAGGCGAGAGAACGCGGCCCTGCATGCCAATACACGCCGGGCCTGGCAAATCAGAAACGTCAACCAGCGCGGACGACGCGCGGACGCCGAGGATGGAGGGCCGGACGTCACTTCGCTCGGGATTTGCGCGCAGATTCAATTCGAGCCCGAGTGCCGCTGTACAGGCGCTCAGGAGTTGTTCGCTGCGTCCGAATTCATGACTTATGCCGGCTCCTCGTAATTTTGACTTCGAAAGCGATTCCGCTGGTAGCTCAAGCCTTTGATCGTTATTTCACCGAATACGTGTTTGCTTGCCATGCCCTTCGGGACTTCGATTCGCTTATTTTTTACTTGTCTAGAATTTGTTCTACTTGAATTGTTGAGTAGGCTTTAAATTAATCGACGACTATAAATAGTATAAATTATGATGGTAGTAGATCTTGTATAGTAAATTGTTTTCTATATAATAGTCAATGACTATGAATCAGGGTAACTACAATTTTCTACATTTGTATATAAGAATGACGAAGTAATTATTTATTAGAAAATTATGTAAATAAACTAATGTGTAATTTCCGGTTTAGACAATTTTACAGCAAAAAATGATGATGTAAGAAGAAAAATGTTTCGAAGAGTGCGGGTAAAGGCCGACCTTGAGCTCACTTTTATCGAAATGTATCCGTGTTTGTCGTACCGGCCTGCTTACAGCGATTTCCACTTACTTTGCTATCCGACTTTTCGGAAGAACCTTTTAGCAGTCTCTCGTCTTTCACTAGGAGCTCTTTTCCCGCTTCTCGAGTCGCTGTCCCGAAAATTTCTCACTTTTCTTGTATTTTCATCCTGGCCATCCCATAGCTACGTAAAACTTGGTACTTAAGCAAACCCCATCTACTTTTCTCAGATTGCCGTATGCTTTCCAGCTTGGTACGACAGAGCTTTAATCAGCTTTCTTTTAAGGATTTTTTGATACCTGCCCAATCAAAGAAATTAACCACTTCGAAAAGATAAAGTAATTGAAAACCATTATACCTTCAATATTGCTCTCAAAATTTAACATAATAAAAGACACGTAGAAAATTTTAAGTGGATTTGTACAATGATGTACAATATCATCAAAAGGTTAATTTATGCAGCCATTTGAGAAAAAAGTATTCTAAAAATTACTATCTTTATATGGAAATGTAACTGTACTGGACTGGACTGCGGACCCTCAGATTAAAATTACGAAACTCTACAGTAAAATTAGCCATATAAACAGAGTAAATTTTACTGGACAGTATTGCAAATAATACTATACATATACTGCAAAATTTATCTTAGAGTATGGTAATTTTTATTTGAGAGTTCAGTCTGTGATAATAATTTTTATTATCTGAATATTCACTCTTTTAACTTTACAAGTCGTTCACTCTTCCCAATTAGTGGACGACTTATAACATCAAAGAATGAATTTTCACTCATTCATATAATTGAGAGGGTACAACGCTTTTTACCACGAACAAAGTCGTCCCTAATTGTACTACAAATTCCAAAATGAACAAATCGATTCTCTCATTGCGAACGAAGACACAAAGTGCAACATCTCATTAATCGAGAATAAAGAAGAGCAGACTCGCGTGCACATACCCATGGCTTCGGGCTTCGGTACGTATACAATCATCGAGCTCGACATCACGAAGATGGATGGCCCGCGAATTGCCGCAGCGACTAAGTAGGATGACACGACCTCCCCTCCTGCGTGATTTCTCTCTCCGTCTCTCTTCGATATCATCGCCTCGATGCTGCGAAACAAATGCAGGCGCATCCATCATAGCGTCCACTTTGTCAGCCGGGGGTCGCTTAAATTGTATTTGCCGATTTGCCGAGCCGGAGAGAGAAAAAGAGAGAAAGGAGTAGGCAGGAGCAGTGCGGCGACAGCAGCCCCATAAATTCTTATTCAACGCAGAGACTCTTCCTCTTTAATGTCGCTCTTCCTTTCCGTTTCACTTTTGCGCGTGCGAGCGCACCGCCGCCGCCGCGAATACGCGTGTACCCTTGGAAAAGCGCGTGATGAATGTGCTCTGGGATGTGTGTCGCCCTCGAAATTTTCGAATGGATAAATTTACGGCTGCGGCGAGATTTCGGATGGAGGAACGCGAAACGCGCAATCTCTGATCCCTTGTTCGGATCGTGACGGTGCAGCTTCTGAATGCTGAATCAAGAGTATTTTTCATTGCTAATTTGACAAATCAGGGAAGAATCTTGACTCGTGTATGGAAATATGAGGAATTAAGGATCAATAATAATAGTAATTCATGTATTTCTTTCAATTCTATTCTAATTAGTAAAATTGAAATATCTGAAATTATAAATTAATTGAAAATTATAGTATAACTTCAATATTGCTCTTAATATTAACATAATAAAAGATACATAAATAAGTATTGAGGCTCTTTAAAACTTATTTGAGTATTGCCAAAAAAAAAAAAAAAAAATACTAATAGTAAATTATTTGTCTAGGGAGGTTCATTCAGTTTTACTTTCGGTGGCGAGCTTATAGTATTTTTCATCACCTCCGAGTCGAAATTACCACATTTTCATAATGCCGCCGAGCGGAAAATTCATACTTTGAGTGCGAGGGTGTGGAGAAAAAATAATTTAAAAGTATAGGGAAAGCTATCAACGGATGTATAAGCAGGAGACATACGGAGTGAAGAGTAGCACTGTATCGTCCATCATCACGCAACACAGCCCACGTGGGAAATAATAGTGGGCGATATTGGATGGCACATTTTGAAAATTACAAAAGCTTAATTTTCTTTCCTGCTAGAGGAAACTTTTTTTATTTATTATGAAATTTTTCGGGTTTAATCGTATTGAGATTTTTGGTACTGACGATTCGTCGACATCGGACTGTTTCAGAACTTATCTGAAAATCAGTTTGACGATTTGGCTCTGAAGCTTTGGTTTCCCTTTTTACTAGTTAAAAATATTTAGAGATCATTTTATTCACTAAAATTGCAAGAAAAAGTTTAATAGAGGACATTCTAAAGAAAAAATTCTTAGTCGTACCTTTATTTATCTATATTATATTTTAATATTTTATAAGTGTATTAATTCAGAACACTTAACCGTGGCATAATAATAGGTGACAGCAGTGGAATTGTTTAAAATAATCTTATTGTAAAATAAAATTAGCAAACAATAATAAACAGAAATATAGCCCCCATTGTAAAGTCCTGCCAGTGATAGAAATGCTGTTACAGAATTTATATTCATTCACTTTACGCGAAGCGCATTACACACAGTCTAACATAAAAAACTATTCCCATCTTCCTTGCAGTGAAACTGAAATTTCGAAACTAGGCGCGGCAAGAACAAAGCGAGGAAAGTACCGCGACTCGGTGAAGCAAATGCGAGAAAAAAAGGCGACAGAAGGTAGAAGGGAAGGGGGTGGTCGAGGGTGGGATGCCAGAAACGAGGAGCAGGGGGGGGACCCCTTAAACCGTTTTATCGGCAAAGTTTCGAGTGGCCGCGAGTTCCATTCCAGCTTGGCGTATATATACGCGGCGTCGCGAGCGCGAGCTCTCGCTCCTTTTTCCCGTATTCGTAATTACTTAATACATTATTAATGGACGACGGCGACTTTACATAAGCTCTCCGCCGCCGCTGAAATTTCACCAAGACGAAAAGTTAAGCAGATTGCCATCGCGAGGGGGGCAGGGGGAGGGCACCACGAGCGAACATTTGCATACTCGTCTGTGCGCACCTTTGTCGTTTCTTCTTCTATACTCTTCTCGTCGGTCACCGTCACCCTTCGATTCTTTTTTTTTTTTTTCTTTCCACGCAAGGTATTGAAGGTTTTTTTTTACTTTGGGTGGCGGTTGATGCTGGAAATTGGATTAACCGCCGTAGATGCTGCGGCGATATCGGCGATCTTATACTCCCTATACTTTGATGCTTCAAGGGGTTATACATTTCGTACAGCTTTTTTTTCTTAATGCTTTCTGGAGGGTTGTCTGGTGTTTTTGACGATTTCTGTTTTAGATTTAAAATTAAAATATCTATTACTTCAAGAAATATATTAAAGTTGAATTTTTATCTACTTATTTTTTAATTTCAATAGCATATTTATTTTATACTCGGAAACTGCAATATTAAATAAACTGAACAAAAATAAAACGTTTTAATCAAAGTTTAATAAACTGAGCTTTGGGATGAATTAAAAAAAAGTAGAATTTATAAGATTTTTATCGGATTTAAAGCGTTCAGCTGTCTTGAATAAAACCTTACCGTGCCACAGGAAAATCAGTACAATTGAAACTCAAGGACAGAAAAAAAAGCACAACTAAAAAAAAGGCTGAATAAAAGTAAGTGCAAAAAGCTCCGGTGCAAATTTTTCCCGTCAGCTCGTAAAACGCCCCGAGGAGAAGCTAGACGGCCCGAGAGAAAAAACTGCGGAGCGTCTCATCGTCCGTGGAATTCGTAGGAGTTTTTCGCGCCCTAGGAGATTAAGATTTTAATTGTGCGGGCCCCGCGCTTGAGGTAATTGGACGCTACCAGCCTTTTTTTTTTAGCTATTTTTAAACAAAAACGCGCGACCACGGCGACGGCGACAAAAGCGAATTAACCGCACGTACGCTGCGTCGGCCCCGGCAAGTGCGGCGGGAGCATTCATGGAAAATTTAATTACGACTTTATTTGATTTCGCATTTTTGCGCAAGTGTAAATTAAAAATTCTTCGGTTTCCGCTTTTATGCGAATTCGTTTAGCTCGCGACTTCACGGTAAACGCTGAGTGCTACAATTAATTACGGCATCTTTTAAAAATTACGTTTGAGGGTTGAAAGCGCGGCTTATATGAACAATTTTTTCGTTTGTTTATAAAAGATTTTAATTTTTCATAAAGAAATCGCGCGGTCACTTAAAATAGAGGGAAATTAATAACCTTCTCGGTTGATTATCATAAAGTTAGTTAAAAATCAATTGTAGTTATTAGGAATTAAAAAATTGCAGAAGAGGAATAAAAAGAAATATTTTTAATAATGTCCAGTTTATATTTTTCTATTTTAAAAATTAAATAAATTAACCATTTTTGTACGATTTTGAAATATTGCGTATTTCGTTTTCGAAATGTTCAAGACAATCTTCTATTGTATTTTTCCAAAAACTTATTTTCATCAAAATGACAATACTTTCTTTGCGAATAATCGAAGAATGATTTTTGATGAGTGCAAATAGACGAAATCTTTTTCATTTAAATTAATTTACGTAATACATGCAAATGATTGTTTAATTACATTTTCTTTTTCTTATTATAAGTGATCAAAGATAATTTATTAATTTCTAATAATCTATCAAGATAAAAGTTTGATAAGCAGTATAAATGAACAGCAATAACTAAAGAAATATTAATTACCGAACACTACAATAGTATAATCTTTTCAATAATTGTTCATAGTTTTTAATGCATCAATTATTTGCAATGTTTAAAAAAAAAGTCAAATGTCTAAACAACAAATTCGTGTATACGAACCGAAGGAATATAACATATTTTAGCTGCGGTATAAAAAGAAGTAAGCGAACTTTACACGTTGTGCGAAAGTCACATACAGCTTCGTTTTATTGGCATAAACAGACGTGTAGGAGTATATAGCGTCGATTAACTCGCAAGATACAACAACACATTTCCCGACGTTGCATGAGCACATCAGGCCTGCATTCCCCCTGTTTTCCGAAGATATACGCGCGCGTATATATAGATCGACAGCGGAGCAAACTTGGCCCAAGTCTCGGGCCGCTCGCGGGAAACTTTATCACGCTCCATCGTAACTCGCTCCTCCCGCGCGTCTTAGATACACACGCGCTCGCGCATATTTATATATTTGCCGCGAATTTCGGTTCACCTCGAAAGCGCCACGCTTGAATAATAGACATTGTTGCGCTGACTAAAGAGTAAGTGAAGGTCGCCGGCAGCTGCCTGTTGACACGAATTAAAATTCCTCCAAACTTTTTAATGAGTTCTGCTTCCGTGTGAGGCGTTATTTTGTTTATTTATAATAAATTTCACAATAGTCGAATTTGCAGATTTTTAGAGCCGCTGGTAGTTGTAGTATAACATTCGCAGGTTACAGTTTTAGAAGAGTTCCATTACAAAATTAACAAAAGTATGTCTAAGTAAAGACGAGAAATAGTTATAATGAGGAATTTTTTAATTGACGGATACTTTATTACGACTTTGAGTTAGAAATTTGAGAATTGTATGCTTCTTCAGCTGAAAATTGAAATGTGGTAATTTTATACATCTATGTTCACTTTTACGAATTTCTATTTTATTTTATTAAATAAACGGTATGGAAGCAATTTTGTGTAATGTGCGCAATGTGCAGATAAAAAATCAAAATTTTTCTTGTTTATAAGATTGTTACATAATCATTAATAATATCGCAGCAGACTTTTAATTTTGTTATACTCTACGAAGTCTAAATGCTGGATTGTAAAATTTCGAGGATAGTTTACAATGCTGCTCGTTAAAGATCCTTAAATTCCTAATATTTTAAACTATTTTGCCACTAAGATCTACAATATATTACTCAAGATTATCATTTATCTTGGTCACCGGTAAGACTTCACAGTGCGAAGTGTACTTATACAGTTTGACGGGCTACATGGTGTCAACCCATCCATCCAGAAGCCAAAATCACCGAGGGAACGTCAGACTTAGCTCCGTCACAGAAAATTTTGGAATCCCGCCTTCCAAGCCGCGTTGCGGCGTGTCCAGCCGAAAGGGAAAGACAGAGAAAGAGAAAGAGAAAAAAGGGGGAATACCACGATGCAGCGACGTCGCTTTGAATTCCCGCGACAAGTAGCGGCGCGGCGAGTGGCGGGGAGAGAGTGAAAAAAAAAAGTACAAGAAACGGTCTGCCTCCGTGTGTCTGAATTATGATCGGGCGCACGCCCATAAATAAGAAGGCGAAGCCTCGGTATAACTCACTGGATTTCCATACGATGATAAAACGGATGCTGCCTCTGCCCCCCTCGATGATTTATGCGATTTTCAACGCGACCGAAAACGCGACCCCTGCGCGGCCCTTCGGTTTGTTTTTCGCCTCGGCGCTGCGGGGAATATAAGAGGATCCGCGAAATACCTGCACGCGACTGCTCCTCAGACACTCCTTCGTCTCGCGAAAGAATCGTCTCGTTAAAATTTCTTTGCGCGACGGATATTTCAATCTTATGCCTGATCGCTTGAATCTTTTTTTTTATTTATATATTTTTTTTTTATAAATAATAATTGTATATCGACGTACACTTTATTTTATCAATAAATGTATGAATAGGTAGATATGTATTTATAGTTTTACATTTATTTAAAAAAAATATTAATGAATGTTAAATTTTTTTCTACATCTACTTATATACAAGAAATATTCTCACAGCAATATTTTAATGATTATTATAGAAAAATACCTGTTTATTTCTGATTGAGTGGTAGTCTGTCTGACTTAAACTATTACTACTACTAATTCTCACTATTATACTATCAATAGCATGGACTAAAACGCTTCTACTGTTTCTTAGTTCTTACAATTTCCAAGTGGTTTTTGCATGAGTATGTAACTTTATTAATCAAATGAAAAAAATTTTTTATGCTTATAAGTTTTTAAGAATGTTAAAACACGTCAATTATCTATACACCTGCCACATACTATTTTACGCTAAAACTATAACAATTTATTTTTGGCTAACTATAATTTTTATCCATAAGTACATGAAATCCACCTACCAAAAAAAAAAAAAAAAGAAAAAATCCTTGGAGAAGAATCATATAAAAAGTTTTTTCATCGTGAGAGAAGGACTCGTCGCCTGCAACGACCTTGCAATAAGTAATGCGCGAAACATTTTTCTCCGCTCCTTTTCTTTTGTGAGGAAAATTTACTTTCGGAATCGCGCGCCTGCGTGGACGGAGAGCGGAATTGCACATGCATATACATATACCCGAAATGCATCCTCTTCTCCGATTATTTTCCTTTCACCCGCCGGTGAGCTACGGGGCACCTTCCCTTCCTTCAGCGTCTTTTCCATTAACGATTTCCCGGCGGCTCCTGGTATTTCTCACGTGCCCTCGCGCAAGATCGCCGAGGGCGCTGCTCGATATATACCGCGGCTGACCGGCCAATATGTTTGGTAAAATATTGATGGCTCCCTGCGGGACCAGAAACGCTTTCCCTCTCTCGCTTCTGCCGGCGCGGATGAGGAAAAATTTTCGATGAAAGCTCGTGCCACGAAAAACGAGTCAGAGCGGCCGACTACCTCGGAGATTTTGTTCCTGACGCCGCGCGAAAGATTGAAAAAGAAATTGCCCAGGACGAATTTGAATTTTGAATAGGCTGCTGGTAGCTACCATCCGCCGATTTTATTATTAACGATCTTTTAGCGTCTGCATTCAAATTTTAATTTCTGCACAAGTGATTTTTTCTGATGTTATGTTTTATATCGTCGCTCCCAACGAAGAAAAGCACATTTCAAAAAATGCCGATTTTAATCTGCCATTTTTTAAGCACTAGAGAAAAGTAAGCTCTTCCAAAACCTGATAAACTTAGGGTATCGTACCAATGATACCTCAAGTTTATCAGGTTTTGGAAGAGTTTACTT